>OX439141.1:39755433-40148965 GCA_949318255.1 Pollenia labialis | reverse complement strand
TATGGGTTTTTTTCGTTTAATATAATTTTTTCAGTTTTTTTTTTCATTTGATTTGAATTCAATCCAAAAAAAACAGTGAACCAAGCTATTAAAAAAATGATTTACAAGCGTTATTTAGTGAAATAAAGTGTCTTAAATAACTTTAGAAAAACGTCTATGAAAATTCGCTGTAAACATAAGAAAGTTTAAAAAAAAATTTAGTTTTTTAAAAAAATTTCTATTGATAACCTTTAATAACAAAACATATAGAAACTACATAAAATCGTTTCAGGCAGAGAGACATTTCTTGATAGAAAATCGCTGTTAAAAGAAGGCAAATATTAAATAAAATATCTCTCTGCAACAGAGCGAAAATGTATGTAGAAAATACCCCTTAAATAGAAAAAAAACCTCTTAAACAAAGAAAAATTTTCAACAGTTAATCCCATTTAGCAGAAGAAAATTGTTCAATGTATATAAAACACTTTTAAAACGGGATGATATTTTCTAAAGCAAATCGATTTTTCTTTTTCTTGTTTTGGGAAATTTTTCAAATTCTGGTAAAACAACTTTTGGTTTTAATAACACTGTGCTTGTTGCAAAATTAAAAAAAATCCGCGCTCATTGCGTTTTAACATAATTCGGGTACGCTGAATCCAATGGTGCTAACCGTTTTTTTAGGTTAAATCTTGTTTTCGATACATACCGTTATTTCGAAGATGGAGGAGGTTGCACAACGTATATTCGCGTAACTCAAAAACGGTTTAGTTTATTGAAATTACTAAAAAAAACCAAAATTCATTTAAGAAAAATAAAACTTTTTCTAATGTGAGTCGTTTTGCAGTCGTTTTAGAAACACAATATTTTTCTGAAAAAAAAATAATTTTTTTTTATCAAAATTTCGAATTTTTTTTTTTTTAATTCATAATATTGCAGACATATAAAACACGAAACTGCAAACAAAATAAGCCATTAATGGTAAAAATCTGTTAGCTACTTTTGATTTAATTCATACAAGTCTTAATAGTTTAATTAATTCAAGAATTTCAAAAAACGCAATATTTTTATGGGAGCTCCCCTAAGAAGTGGTGATGAGGGGCAGTATGTCTTGAGAAAATGTTAAGGATATAAAATTAATTATTTTAAAACGCCAAGTGCCCAGCTTGTCTAAAAAAAACAGTCAATTTCGAGCACAGTGTAATTGATGTAAAATTATTCATTAAAATCCCGAATTCAAAATCTCGTATTGAAAAATCCCGAATAGCTAACTAAAGCCTCCTCGTAAGGATTTCTGCTGTATGGTATAACAAACACCGGCTTCTTCAACTAAAGAGCCCCTGCATGGATGGCCTTAGGCCGGGCGCAAGGTAATATTTAGTCTATAGGCCGTCTAGAGAAGCTTAAATTAGCGAAGCGTGTTGGCAAAGGAACTTTAGTAAGTGATTCGGTATTTTTAAATTCGGGATATTCGGATTTTGAATTCGGGAATTTTATTTCGGGCATATTACCCGTGCCCAAACAAGTGTACATGATTAGGACTACTTTTAAATAATTATTAAATAAAAATTGGGTAATTTTTCATAATTTTTGGGCCTTTTTCACCATTTATGGATTTAATTATCATATCTATTTTTTGGACTACATATTAATCGTTTACGTTGGACCATTTTGAGTAAATTTGCCTGCAGCCAAAATTTTCTGTAGAAAATACAATACTTCTTAAATTGAGAGAAACCACTTTTAGAAACCCATATTTACTAAAGAGAAAATTTCTATAGAAAATCGCTCTCGAAACGGAGATATTTTTATAGCAAATCAACTTTGAACAAAAAAAATAAACCTCAAATAGATGAAAATTATCTGTATGAAATTGCACTAAAACGATGATAAATTTCCGGTAGAAATTCGGCATGAAACAGACATAAACACAGAAAAAAAATACTAATGTAAAATTAACATGGAAAAATGTTGATTGAGAATCATAGTAAATTTCTGCAAAAGTATGCGCTTTATTTAAATTTATCATTATTTCATATTAATTTTAAATGAAAAATATCAAAATTATCTTTAATCACGTTTATTTAATATTATTCACTGTTAAAAAAAATAAAAAAAAAAATATTAATATATAAATTAATATGGATTCAATATTAATTCCATAAAAACCTGTTTTATATAAAAATCAAAAGTTTATCTTGTTAAATTAACATGCATGCATAGTTAAGTATTTTAATTTTTTTATTTTCATTTTTAAAATATGTTATAAAAAGAAGACAATTCCCGTATTCTTTTAATTAAAATTATTTAGTTAAATAGTACATCAAGTTTTCAAAGTAGTATGATGACGACAACCATATCGGGCAATTCTGCTGATTGATCTGTTAACAAAGGAGACTACAAAATAAGTGAAACATGTGTTACAGGGGTAAGCGTTTGAATTATGTATTCTTTAATAAATGCATTTGTTGTCTCTGAAGCATCTTCACACTGTTATAACACACTCAAAACAATTAGTTTCTACATGAAATTCACGTTGTTTCAACATGAAATAACTTTCATTCAACGTGATTCGGATTGTTATTTCAATATAAATGACATTTTGCTCTAACTTTACTGCAATGTTAAATTAACATGAATTATAGTTATTTTAAAAGAAAAAAATGTTGGTCGCAAGTCATTGTAAAAACAGGTTGAATTAACATGAAAAACGTATGAAGCAAAATCAACACCGAAAAATCAACCTTGTTTTCGACGTTTTTAACTTGATTTTTTTCTATGTACACATCTTCAATATAAAATCGCTATCAGGAAGAGAGACTTTTTTTAGAAGGCCGTTCTTAATTAGAAGCAGTGTTGCCAAAAGTAGGGAAAAATCTATACATAAAGGGTTTTTTATATCTAAAATATGAGCGTTCTATAGCAATCCCTCTTAAATAGTAAGAAATTTTCATTAGAAAATCCCATAAAACAGAAAGACATTTTCTATAGAAATTACGCTGGGCAAAATTTTATATAGAAATCCACTCTTAAATAGAGATAAATTTTCTATAAAAAATCTATTTAAACATTTTATAATCAATCACTCTAAAACACAGTGAAATTTCTGATTAAAAATCGCTCTTAACTAGAGATATATTTGCAATAAAAGAAAATCTGTCTCAAACAGATATAATTTTCATATAAAAAATCATTCTTAAATAAAGTAATTTTTTTTTTAAATCCCTTTCAAATGGAGAAGAAAAATTTTTTATAGAAAATTTGTGTTAAACAGAGAAAATTTTTTGTATCAAACAGAGAGTCATTTTGTAAAGAAAAACAGAAATCCCTTTTAAGCTGAGAAACATTTTCTGTAGAAAATACCTTTTAATCTGAAAGAAGTTATTTGGAGGAGACCCCTCTTAAACCGAGAGAAATATTTCGAAGAAAACTTCTATCAAACAAAGAGAAACCTAATGATATTCTTTATTAAATTGAAAGTAACTTTCTGCAAAAAGTTTTCTTCAAGCTGTCAGAAATCATTACTTTAAACGGGCGATTTGGACTTTGTTAAACGTTTTTGTTTTATATTGATTCAAGGTAATAATAAAAATATAATTGCTATGTGGGATTAACATGTTAATGGCTTATTAAGAAACATCTTAATCATCGAACATTATCTTCATAACCACTAACTGGCTAACTGCTCACCTTTGTTTCTCCTGATTTGCGTCCCTTTTACAGTCATTAACATAAATAAACACTTAAATGTCAGACAATGTACGCCAGTTAATTTTCTTTGTGTGCGTTTGGTTCTTAACAAAGTCAGCGAACTTTTGTTAGACTCAACTTATTATTTCTTCATT
Organism: Pollenia labialis; assembly: GCA_949318255.1. Taxonomy (NCBI): domain Eukaryota; kingdom Metazoa; phylum Arthropoda; class Insecta; order Diptera; family Polleniidae; genus Pollenia; species Pollenia labialis. The sequence continues at coordinate 40,145,144 of OX439141.1, read as the reverse complement.
ATTCAGTTAATGAAAAGGAAGACATCTTTTACGCCACAGTCCTTTTTTGCAGGCCTTCATTTACTGAAGACTTCCTTCTTGCCAACATCTACCTATCCATCACTTTCAATGCTGAACAATGGCAGTTAAAACTCATTAGACAAGATATTAAATGGTAATTTGAGACTTTTCTTTGCTGGGAATTTATCGCACTGAAGTTTGTTTTTTTTTTATTATTTCGATGGTTGAAAAGGGCGTGTGTTCGCTGTTTAAGGAGAGGTGGGGATGTGCTTGTGTTAAGGATGTTAGCAATTTATTATGATTGTTGTTAGTGGTTTTAAATAATAAACGAATCTCCGTTTAAGAATAAAGAATAAAACCAAGTAAAATTTATAACAAGTTCCGTTTGAAGATTTTTGTTTTACAAATTGTTTATTACCTGAAATCGGAGTAATGTAAAAATAATTTTGTAACAAATTTAAACACCTTTTAGTCTTGATTTTTTTTTTGTAGGGCAATAAAACAATTTTGTACTAAGAAAAAAAGTTTCGCTGTTTAAACGACAACAAAAGAGTAAATTAGAAAACAACTGTCTGCTTTTCAAATTACAAGTGAACAATCAAGTGGCATTAAGCGATCGAATACAAAATGCTTATTGCAGTAAGCAAAAGTATTCCGATAACAGCAAAATTGTATTGTCACAGCTAAAATAAATAGAAACGTGCTTGTCGCGGTATGCTAGCTGGTAGTGAACGATTCTATCAGTGCGGGGTTCCGGGTTCGATCGATTACCGCCAGAGAAATGTTACCAGATTTTTTAATTTTGCACAAATTTTCGTTATATATAAAGTCTAGCCTTAAACACGCTACTTAGCGTCTCTTTTTCCTTCATGGGCACAGTTTTATGCCAAAGTTTATTAAAAAAAAACACCAGTTGTAGAACCAAAAAGCTAAAGAAAAATATAAAATTTCCCGTTTTTCCTTTTTTTGGGTACTATTTCCCCCCCCCCCCCATTAAAGTATCCAAAATTTCAGCATTGTAATGGCAGCCCATAATTTATTGCATCCACTACTTGGAAATTTTTCTGGAAAGACATTGGCCTACATCCGTATAAGATCCAACTGTTGCAAGAATTAATGCCAGCTGATCATCAATTACGTCGTGTGTTCGGCGAATTGGTCGAGATCAGTTGCAAGTTGAATCAGACTTTTAGCGTCAAATCATCTTCAGCAATGAGGCTCATATCTGGCTTAAAGGTTATGTAAACAAACAGTTAAAATTCTGTTTTTTTTTTGGCGATAGCATAATTCTTATGAGACTCTTCAGACTTCATTAATTCCCGACAAAAAATAACTTTTTGGGGCGGTTCACATGCCAAAGCCGTCATCGGCCCATTGACATTAACATTAATGGCGAATGCTACAGGCAAATAAGGTGAGAGAGGTGAACTCATCATTTTGTTGAGCCAAACGTTTGGTGACCCAAATATTTAAAAAAATTAACCTCTAAATTGGCCCCCTCGCTCGTATGATTTGACTCCTTTCCGGCCGTGACGAAAATCGAAATCACGTGAAATTTTGAAAACTCTCCCGTATTCAAGGTTCATACACATATTTCCTTTTATATACCTCATAAGGACCACTTTCCTCTACCTAAACTTCTTTAGAAATCAGGAAAAGCTGTGTTCATTTTTACAAAAATTCAATGAAAACCTTCGTCGATTTAAATTTCATGTGATTTCGATTTCCATGACATGGCCGTTTAACTACTTTTTGTGGATGTACGTCAAGTCTCTGATCTATGCTGTTGAAGTAGCCACGATGTATAATTTTTAAGCCAACGTTTGAAGCACTTATTGACGAAACAAGACCGGATATGCTCGAAAAATAATGCAAAATTAGACCGACGGTGCCCAAATTTCAGAAATTATTTTTAAGCATTAAATGCCATGAAATTTTAAAGCTAATAAAACCAACATTTAAATCATTTTATTGAATTTTTTTGTGTTTTATATAAAAAAAAAAGATTTATGGCTCTAAAAAACATCCCTTTTTAATTATTTTATTTATGTTTCCTTAACTCCATTTGGATTTCTTCTTTGTTATATTTTTACTTTGCACACATGTTTTTCTACAAATTATGTCTTATTTTTTCCCAAAACAGAAATTTGCAAATAATAAAAAAATCCTACAAAAACCTTATTAAACAAGAAGCAGATTAATTCAATTATCCTTATTAAAATTGAGCCTGGAAAACAAAGTATGTATGTACTTATTGTGATTGTCTTGTATCTGTGTTCGAGTATTATTAAGTTTTGTATGCACACAAATTGCCACATGCACTTCCTAACCGAACATGGGTTTTGAGTCGATCGTCTATTACACCTGCTCAGACGAGAAATCTAACAAAGACTACAACAACAACTGGTAACAGAGGAGCAAACTTTAAATCGTATTTGTTGAAACAAATACAGCTACATATACATACGTACATACATATGTAAACTAGCTTATAAGAAACTATTTAGGTAGCTTAAAAGTGTGTTTTATGCCCGGCAGTTCTGTTTGCTTAACTTTTTAACAATTATTAGTATTGTGGTTATTTTAATCCAAATTTGCTTATTTTAATCATGGCTAGAGTTTATTAGATTTAATTTTCGTTAAATTATTTTTATGAAAAACGGTATTTTACAACATGAAGTGAATAAAAATTTATTGATAATTTTTCAGTCTTGGCTGACGGGGAAATCGAACCCACGTTCACGCAGATGTTGATTTGGCATGTTTCGATAGGAACCCAATTATCTCTTCAGAAATAATCGCCGTTTAAATTTAATTTTAAGGGCCGATGTTGAATGTGAACCACACCTTAACGTCAAGTTTTTTCTGCATCTCATTTCACATTTCTCAATTTCAGACTAACCCAATTTGAATCATGGAAAGATACAAAATTGAGCAACGCGTTTAAGTTATTCACTCTTGCTTTGAAAATGGGCGTTCAAATCAAAATGCATAGCGTACACATCGTGATTCAGTGATGAGGCACATTTCCAACTCAGAATTGCCCACTTTGGCGAATAATAATCCAAGAGTGATGGTCGAAAAACCAATTGACCCACAAAGAGTGACTGTTTGGTGCGGCTTATGGGCTGGCGCCATCATCGGGCCGTATTTTTACTAAAATAAGGCCGGTCAGGCAGTTACTGTCAATGGTGTTCGCTATCATGAGATGAAAACGAACTTTTTATGACCCGAATTGGAAGATATGGATGTGGACGATATGTGGTTTCAACAGGACGATGCCACTTGCCACAGAGCTAACGAAACAAAAGCTCTTTTGTGCGACAAATTCAATGGCTCAAGAGCTAAAGGATGAGATAATTTGGCACATAAACGGCATAGAATGTCAATTATGCCTCAGCGTCATCGAAAATTTGGATTTCAAATTAATTTTGAAATAACACTCGAATACTTAATAACCATAGAAACTACACATAATTCTGCGTCACTAACCGAAAAAATAACGGCTCTAAGTTGTATAGTGAAGCTGCATTATGTTTTTGAATTTACACTTTTATTCTTTGTTCGCTTGCGCTCGCTGTAAAATTGATATTTTAAGTTTAAAAAAGTGTTTCTTCGATAAAAAAAACTTCAAGTGAAATTTAAATCTGAGTATGGAGCCTTCAACTTCAGGTATTGAACTATTTTTCAGATACAAGTATTACAGGAAAAAAAGTGATATAATATTTTAAATTATTTTTTTGTTCAAAGTCCCCAAAATGTGCATATTTGGGGTATATATTTGGACATATAGTTAATTATCGGACTAGATCGGGCTCTGATTTTTTTTTTTGATTTTGCGGATTGTAGACGATGTTTCTGCAAAAAGTTGAGCTGCGCTTTTGTGGCATATTTGATTAATTCTGCTTTTTGTTCATTATGTCAGTGGTCAAAAATGATCAATTTCTAGTAAAACGCTGAAAAGTTATCATATTATTTAAAACTTTAAAGCCAGATATCTCGATAACAAAGCGAGTTATCGATAATTCTTACTTAATTTTTTCGGTTTATTTTGAGGTATTCTCTAAGAAAATAAAACGGTAAAAAGTTATCGAATTTTTTTAAACTTCAACTCCAGATATCTCGATAACAAAACGAGTTATCGATAATTCTTACTTAATTTTTTCGGTTAATTTTGAGGTATTCTCTAAGAAAATAAAACGGTTAAAAGTTATCGATTTTTTTTAAACTTCAACTCCAGATATTCCAGCTATTCTCTAAGAAAATAAAACGGTAAAAAGTTATCGATTTTTTTTAAACTTCAACTCCAGATATCTCGATAACTAAACGAGCTATCGATAATTTTTATACAAGTTTTTCGGCTTATTTTGAGGTGTTCTAAACAAAAATTATCAGTTTGAGAGGCCTCGGAATTAATCCACAGTTTTGATACAAAATACCCCAGTGTGCATCGGATGGAGGTGTGCCGCCGAGTTCGCGGCGACTTTAGGACTTTTATAGACAAGTTAAAGTATACTTTTGACGTCAAAGTCAAAACAACATCAACTGTTATTCTCCAAATAGAAAAGGTCGTGCAGAATGTTATATGTTTATGTTACAAGATATTGGCAGAGGTTATGCAATTATTAATGATTTAAAGGAAGACTTCTCTGGAAAGATGCATAAAATATATAAAATGAGATTTAATACTTTCGACGTGAGTTTTTATCGCGTTACAGGTTTGTCAAGATCACAACTCGTTTCTAAATAAACTTTTTTTTAATTTGTATACCTTCATTGTTATTTTTCTCCGCTACGACTTTTTGTCATATGCGTAAAACCAATAATGAGCTGACGATATATCGTTGCGACGACCAACATTTACTAAAATTTAAAAATACAACCGAGAGAGCAATATTTTAAGAACAACATAGCCAGCACATTTTCTCTGATTGACTAATAAAAAGTCTGACTGTTAAATAGAAGTGTGAAACAGGGTTGTGAGATTTTTTTGAGCTCAATCGCCAAGCCGGATGTCAAAAATCACCAAAAATCGCCGAAAAAAAAATCGCCAAAAGTAAATTTTGTTTTGTTTCTATAATTTTTTTTTATTAACATAAAATGGAGATCATATATTTAGTAAAAAAAACTAAAATTTAGTATACAAGTCTAAAAGATTATACACTTCAACTGACTGAATATGAAATGATAACAAAATAAAAATCATGTTAAAAAAAGTTGTCAGGTTTTTTTAATTAAAAATGATAACAAAAAATAAAAAATTGTTAAAAAAAAATCGCTTAAATAAAATGAAAAATCCCACCGTTAAACCCGTTTTAAAATCGCCACGTTTGGCGAAAAATCTCCATATCTGACAGCCCTGAAGTGAAAGGTTGTAAATGACTCTTAATCTCGTTTGAATCCAGAGGTAAATATTGAAAGGACTTTTTTGAAGGTTCTATACTCCTTTCTGAAACATTCGTTTCATATGATAAACTGGCTTCAGAAATATGCCGTCCAGAAAGTTTACATTTCTTTAAGAAGACCTTTCAAAATATTCATTGTACATTCGCTACTCTCTAATTAAAGAAGGGGGAAATGAAGCGGTTAATTTTTCATTTTTCCCCTGCTAACATTCTTACTTCCTTCTTTGATAAGGGAAAGAAGTTGTTTAAATTTTATATTTATTTTGATCTCGCTACTTTTAAGTAAACGTATTCGTTGGTTTTTTAGTTGCATGAGAACTTTCGATAAATGATAACGATAACTATGGTTTGGCAGCTGAGAATGTCAGACTGTGTTGACATTTCTGTTAAATAAGGTTTGTCAAGTTGTCATGATTCGTTTAATGCTAGAACACGCTACCAAATTATGTTCGCGAAGTTCATAGAGCACTTCGTCGATTTTACGAAGCTCATTTCTGGGTTAATGGCTACGTCAGTTGCCAAAATTGCCATATTTTTAGCGAAGACAATTCTTAAGCTGTAAACGAATCACCCTTTCATCCATTAAAATTGACTGTATGGTGCGGTTTACACGCTGGCAGTATCATCGGCCCTTACTTCTTTTAAAATGTGCCAGACGATTATTACCAAGCTCCATGCTGAATCCAGCAGTATATATTGAGTGAGCTGCAAGGGGCAGGCTTTTTTGAAGGTTTTATGCTCCTTTCTAAAACATTCGTTTCATATAATATTCTGCCTTCTAAAAGATATAAATTTCTTTTAGAGGGGCCTTCCAAAATATTCATTCCATATTCGCTACTCCCTTCCATAAGAAGGGGAAAATGAGGCTGCTCAGTTTTTTTTCATTTCTACCACCCTTTTTGGGAAGGGAAGGAAGTTGCTCAAATTTTATATTTCTTTAAGTCTCGCTTCTCTTAAGTAAACGTATTTTTTGTTGATCAGCTGTTCCTTTTACCTTACCAAGCTTATGTAAAAATTGGTACTCTTACGTAAACGTGACGTTAAGTTGCGGGTGAATCTAATAAAATTAAATGTTTTCTCCGTTTTTACGTATCAGCTAAATAAGTATGAACTGCAAAGAGGAGTGTTTGTTTCTGCTAAGAAATGTCTTGTATTTGACCTCTTTACTTATTCTTTTTACCGCCGGGACGTAAAAAGTTGTACACTAATAAAGGTAAATACTTCTCAGTAGTTTGCCATTAAATATTCTGATTAGCAGTTACAGTTTTCAGTGATTTAAAAAAAATAAGAAAGAAGTAGAAATTCTTATTGAACTGCTGGGTAATTGAACATCTGAAAGCTGGTTGGTCGGTGTTTATGATATTGCAATTGTTTGCATAAAGATTGCATTCTTCTCTTACCATTCTTCGCATATGAATATGCTCGTATCTGTAGCTTTATTATAACGTACAGCAGTGTGTTGGAAAGTATTGCCTTTAATGCCGTTATAAAACCCTTAGTTCAGGTTATTACTACAATTTGTTACAACACACTACTAAAACACAATAACAAGATTATTTCCGCTTGCTAAAATTTTACAACTATGGAAATTGTTTAAAAAAACAAAAATATTTTTTCAACGTTTCTCTTATACTTGAAAATAATTCACATTCCATGTAAATATGAAGCGATGCGTTTGGAAATAAGGAAAAATGTTAGAAAAACAATTTATTTTTAAGCGCTAAGCCGTTTTCAGCATAAACATGTTTTCCAAAATTTAATTAAGTTATTATAGTTACTAACGGCCAATTTCACCGGGTTCAGTTAAAACTAACTATTATATAACTTAGTTATAACTGATAGTTAATTATAACTGAACTTGGTGAAATTGGCCGTAAATTGATTATGTTGTTAATCACTTGAAAAAAATTATGTCCATCAAAATCTAAAAACAAACCCAAGAATTTTTCTAAAACCTATTTACAGTTCAGTAACTATAAACAACTAAATCCCTTAAACTTTTGGATTAAAATCTTATAAAGTTAAGGACAAGTTTATTTAATTAACCATCAAATTTACTAATTAAGATTTTTAGAATGATTTTTTTTCATGCAAGTTTTGAAGTTTTGAAAGTTTCTGCAATGAAATAGCTAAAACAAATTAGACAGAAAGGGTCACTAACACAACTTGATAAAGAGTTTAATAATGAATTTAAATAGAACGAAAAAGTTTCATAGAACTTCCATAATCCCTCATATAACATACAAATGTGTGTTCTTTTACCCTGAAGTACAACTATTTTATTTACTAGCAATTGTTTTGTATTTAACAGTTTCCAGTTGTTTTTTGGAAATATCAAAAAAAAACGCCTAAAAGTTTACACTATTTTCCCTTAATTTACATATTTTTACTCACTAACTGTCTAACACATACAATTATAATTTTCTAAATTATTAACACATATACGAAGTCATATATATGTATATTAATTTAATAGGAAACCCAATAGTTCTGAAGGCTTAATATTTAATTATTTTTTATACATTACCTGTTTATCGATTTAGCGTGATATATATAAAGCGATAACGCTTACACGGGGCGAATATTCGGGAAAACGATTATGATTAAAATAATTGTGCAAAATCTAGTTAATTTGTAATGAAAATGGAAAATTTAAAGTGACTGCACTTTAGATTACTTGGTCCTCGTCCATATTATGAAAAGAAATGAAGAATGGAAAAGTGTACCAGCACTTTTTGTGAGTTTGATAGAGGAAGAAGAAAAAAAAAGAGAAGTCATACAAAATAAATAAGTGCTTCAAAATAAATGTTTCATTCTATGAATATTCATTCGTATCAAAAGAGAATTGAGACAAGTTACTGCAGAAAATGTTTTATAATATGAACAACAAAACATTATCGGGCGTGTTCTAGAATCCGAATCCACTCGAAAGTGGATTACTTTAGCATTATTGGTGTTCTGCATTTCACATCCCCATGTTTTTATTCGTTTTCAATTAGAGTAGATATGGGTTGGTGAAAGTAAACCGAATCGACTTTTATTGTAATATGTGATAACATTTTTAACAAAAAAATTAATATTGCGTTTAGCTTAAAATCTTCTTAATCCAATTTAATCAAAAATATATCGTTATCTAAAACGCAAAAGGCCCTTACTAACCCTAAATTTAAAGTCGACATTTTCATTGATATTGATGTAATTATACCAAATTTTTTTGAACGATTTTTATGTTATTTTCAGACAATTTGTTTCTTTAATCGCTTTAGCGATCTCTTAGTTTTTGGGTTTGTTTAAACTTTGCAATTTTTCGCGAATTTTAGCCATGTTCGCGATATAAGCGATTTGGTCGTGTAAGTTTTCTGATTCTTTACAGCTTTAACGATTTATAATAAATAGTTGACTTTGCTATCATGCCGCTGTTTGCAAATTTTTGCGAATTTCCTTGAATTTAGCAATTTTTACCGATTTTTTGCCATTCCTTATAGTTTTAGGGACTTTAAATCAATATTATGGCTGGTTTGAAATATTAAAATTTTTCGCGAATTTTCGCTATTTTTGCAATTTTTTTGTTGTTATTTTCCGACATTTTGTTTTTTTTTAACCCATTTAGAGATTTCAAATAAATTTTAGTGTTTGTTTAAAAGTTTGCAATTTTTCGAGAATTTTAGCCATGTTAGCGATTTTTTTGTGATTCTTTACAGCTTTCACGATTTTTAAAAAATATTAGACATTGCTATCATACTTCGGTTAGCAAATTAGCGATCATTAGTTCATCAAAAGTTTTTCCGAACAAAAACTTCGAATACACAAAAACATGCTGATTTGAGAACACCAATTTATGAATTATGCTGATTCAAAAAATTTTTCGTTTTCAATTCGAGTCTAAACCTAGAACATACCTGTATAAAACTATTTACTGATCATAATTAAAATTAAATTAACTTAACTTTGGATAGCTAAGAGCCAACAAGGTGGGAATGATGAGAAGAAAAATTAAACATATACCAAGGAAACTACTATTGCTTCATATTATCAAAGAACACAGTGTTACCATTTTGCCGTTTTTGCAGCTAAATTTAACATTAAAAATTTTGATTTAGCTGCAAAATTACCCACAGCAAATTCAATGTGTCTCACTATTGTACCTTAAGAGCTATGAATTACTCCTCGAAAAAGGGCTTTTTTTTTTTTTTTTTTTTTTTTTTATAATTTCCTAGCTTATCCCGCGAAGCTTTATGCTTGTCTGCAGGAAAGAAACCAGAGTCTGCAATTAGCTCCTTTCCAGTGTGCGTCGTATAACAGCACTGAGCTAAAGTTTTGAGCTTTTAACATTTACCATATGCAATCGTTTTAAACCTCAAAATGTTAACGTTTTTATCTCTTGGAGCACCAAAAATAACTTAATGTGACTTAAGGGAGCATCATATCGCACTTGATCAACAAGAGCGTAATAACTCAAAATTTTAATTGTTTCACTTTTTTTAAACTACGCCAGGCCAAGTGAATATTAACCTGTTGAAATATCATGGTATTTTATCTATTTTTTGAATGAAGAATGAAATGGTTGGTTAAAAAATTCTTTCTCACATGCCTTTAATATTAAATTAAAAAGTGTTTTGCTTCTACTGAAAATTTTGTAAATCTCTTGTTAATACCCTCTTGTTGATCAAGAGCGATATATAACTCGGAAGTTATACTGGTGGAAAACCATAGAAAACTCAGACGTTTACTGGTGTAGACCAACATAATTTAGAGCGTATTATTGTAGCTCTCGCCTTCCTATAGAAAGGCTTAGGTTGACCGATGACTTGTGGATGAGGCTACACAATTATTTTATACCCTGGCAATATAACTTTTAATAGTTAGCCAAAAACTTTTTTAGTTTTAAGTAGAGTTTCTACGCGGGAAAGAATTCCCCGGAATCCCGGGACATTTTTTTAAAATTAATCCCGGGAAATTTTTTTTCGGGAATTACAAATTAAATTTTTTGAAATTTTAATTTGTAATAAAATAAAAATATATTCTTTACTAAAAACTACCTACAAATCGAACTATTTTTCCTACGCCAATAAATCAACAATCTTTTTAATTGCTGATGAAATTTCTAAAAAGCTTCTTGAAGTAGAAAATGTAAAATGCACATGATACACCATCAGCAACACCAGATGATGAGCCATCTATAAATTCTAAAAAAATAAATGTAATGAAAATACAGAAGCCTGAAAATATCTTAAAAAAAAAGAATTTGACGTCTATGAAGTCACGAGTAACAGGCCAACAAATGTATAATCTTTGTATGATGCGCTTCATACTATATAACCAACGTCTGCAGAATGAGGGAGCACGTTTTCGGTAACAGGCAATTTACAAATCAACAATGATTAGAAATGGAATCTCTGATGAGCTTTTAAATGCTTTAATAATACTAAAAAAATTTTGCGTGAAAGAAAATTAATTTTAACAAGTTGCTATAAATAATAACTATTAAATTTTTTGGACCGTTGTTTATGTGTAAATTCTTTTAAAAAAGCAAACACTTTTGTCTTAAACTCATTTATTGAAATCATTGTTTTATTCAGGGAATCCCGGGATTCCCGGGAATAAGATTTTTTTGTTTCGTTTCCCGGGAATTTAGAAACCCTAGTTTTAAGTCAAATTGAAACAGTTAAACTGTTAAAGATGGAACGTATTACACTTTTGATTACTTGGAAGCAGAACAGTCAACTAATTAAAGAACTTTGTTTGTTAGTGAAAATAGCAATGACAACACTTTGGATTAGAATAATGAGCACCAAAGTACTACTGAAAAACACTTTCAATTACTTGAGAGCGATAAAGTAATAACTAGCTCAATTGTAGATAACTTTGAGGAGCAAAAATATTAAAAGTATGTGTTTTGTTTTTTAGCAAACAGGCAATAAGTTATCAACTATAAAATAATTGTATCTAGAACAAATTAATTCTAATACAGATCATTTACAATTTGCTCAAATGTATTGCCTTCATCAGAACTGCTGGGGATTGTTTTGGTAACTGTTCATCTGTAAGTGTGTATTAGTTTATTATTGTATGTGTGTAGTTGTTAAAATAATAATTTACACATTTTGTGTTGATTCAATGTTTTTGTATCATTCATCGGTTGGCTGGTTGCCGGTTGTATTTCTATTGCTATCGTTGTTATTTTTGTTGCTTGTGTTGGGTACATTATTGTTTTTTTGTTATTGTACTTTGTTGTTTGCTGTTGTTGTTGTTGTTGTTGTTTATTCTTTTTTGTTTTACTCTAAATACCCAAAAAGTGTGAAATGATAAATGTTCTTGACAAATAGGTTTATAATAGTTTTGTCTAAGCCATGAGTTTTGTAAAATTTGATTTTAACATTGTTGTCATTGTATGGGGGTTTTATATTTGTATGTGTTAAAGTGTATATGTGGTTTTGTGTTGTTATGCATATTTGATAATGATTATGCCAAAAACTAACTACTTTTTAAACTTAACAAAGAGAAAACAAAAATGTTAAAACAAAATTATTGGTTGAAGAAGAAATTTTGATACTCTGCACTGGCAACCGAAATATTTAGATTAAAAAAAAAATGTTTTGTTGTAACAAAAGGTAACTTTACTAAGTTTGGAGGTAATTTTGAAACATATTAATCGTTATTGTGAATTAAAAAAAATATACACCCTTATTCCATTTAGCGTCATCAATACGAAACGATAACGTTTTGTGTCGATTCTTGCAAATCGGTATGCCCATTGTCAATATCAAGTTTTATCGATAAGCGTCGATGTATTTTTGGTATGCCGTACGCAACGTTAACGATGGCATCGATATAAATTGACTCTGATTTTGTCGTCAGTCTTATTGGTGTCGAAACAGTTTTATTCCTTTTTAACTTTAAAATAATAATAATGTTAAATTAAAAAAATGAAAAATGAGCAACAAAGCTACGCAAAAATTGCAAAAATTGCAAAAATTTGCAAAAATAGCGAAAATTGGCGAAAATTTTTAAAATTTCAAAAAAGCCATAAAATTGATTAAAAGCTCATAAAACTATAAGGAATAGCAAAAATTCCATACAAATTTCTAAATTAGCGGAAATTCGCGAATTTAAGTCATGTGTCTGATAGACGAAACTTTTCGTCTAAGTTTTCTGATTCTTTAGAGCTTTAACGATTTTTAATAGATATCAAACTTTTCCATCATACCGCTATTTTTGCGAAGTTCCGCTAATTTTGCCATTTTTATCGAATATTTGTAATTTCTTATAGTCCAGGATTTTTTTTTAATCAATTTTATGGCTTTTTTGAAATATTGAAAACTTTCACGAATTTTTATTTTTTTTTTTTTGGTATTTTTCCGACATTGTGTTTTAAACCGATTAAACGAGTTTAAATAAATGTTCGGGGTTTGTTTTCATGTTTGTAGTTTTTCGCGAATTTTAGCCATGTTCGCGAAAGAAGTAATTTTTTCGTGTGATTCTTTACAGCTTTAACGTTTTTTAATAAATATTAAATTTTTTTTTGCCATTCCTTATGTTTTTACGAACTTTAAATCAATTTCATTGATTGTTTGAAATATTAAAAATGTTCGCGAATTTCCGCTATTTCTGCAAATTTTCGAATTTTCGCGTAACTTTTTGTTGCTCTTTTTGGCAATCGTCGCCGTTATGAAGATAGCCCCATATATAAACCGAAGTCTGTATTTTACAGGGTACAATCAACACTGTCGATTTATACGGGGCATTAGTAATTGTGAATTTTTTAGCATAAATAAAGCTTCCCTTTTTTAGAGCACAACATTTTTAAAAAATGAACATCAAATTGCATTTTTTTTTTTTGATAAAAACTGAAAACAAAACATACCAACTGTCTAAGTTATTAGAGATGTGCTTTAAAAAACGATAAACAATCGACATCGTTACACTGCTGTTATAGAATACAAGTTTTGTATCGAATTGATGACGACGTCGATGAAAATTGATGTTGATATTTAATGGATGACGATGACGACGACGTTAATGGGAATAAGGGTGATAAATTGATTTAAATAAAAAAATGTGTGATATTAAAAAAAAATGAACCAACAAACAAATTAATAGTATCAATTAAACGTTTAATTGACTTGATTAAACGTTTAATTGACTTTGTGATATTAATTAAAAAAATTAACTAAATTTGCACCAACAAACAAATCAATAGTATCAATTAAACGTTTTATTGCCTTGATTAAACATTTAATTCACTTTGTGATATTAATTAAAAAGATTAACTAAATTTGCACTAATAAACAAATAATTTGTATCAATTAAACGTTTTATTGACTTTGTTAAACGTTTAATTAACTTTGTCATATTAATTAAAAAAATTTACTAAATTTGCACCAGTAAACAAAATAATATAATCAACTGAACGTTTAATTGAATTAATTAAGCTGTCCATTCACTTGATTAAATTTTCAATTAAAACAGATTTTATTTTTGATTAATGCTTTAATTAATTAAAAATTTTGGGAGAATTGTTTTTTGTGTACCCCTTTAAATTGTTAATTAGAAAAGCAAAATTAACTTTCAAATTGCTAGCACAACCATTCTGTGATTGAAATGGTTTTAAATGAAGAAACATTTCAATATGATTGCTTAGAAGCATTTTATGATTGTTGCAACCATTTTAATATTTTCTGCAAATATTTTCATTGTTGACGATTACTTAAAACGGGTATCTACTCTTATCGTTTAGAGCTAATTTAGTTATTGTATGATTGCGTGATCGTAATATCGTTACCAATTGATGATTTTTTCTAAGTGCAGACAATCGAAAATTACAAGATAGTTTTATTATAAATAAATTTTAGATAATTATATATCAAGTTTTTGAACCTACGAGAGCATTAAAAAATTAATTTTTTCTTTACGAACATATTTTTTTTACAGTACAATATTTCCCATAGAAATCCATTAAGACTGTTTAAAAAAAATATTCCTATAGATCTATAAATCATAGATGCAATCAAAAAAGCTCTGCCAGAAATACTGCTTGTCTTATATGCACTAACTTCACAACTCTACCCGACAGTAGCGTGGCAAAAGGCAAATAGGAACTTAAGCCAGTCAGAGTCTTATATTTTCTGTTACAATAAAATAATAACGTTGTCTTTTTTTAAGCCAAGAATCTGTGTAAGTGAGAAATTAATAAAAAAAAAAAAAAAATCTAAACAAAAACATCACATTGACACTGTAAAATTACAAAAATGTAATAATTGTAACACTGAGATTTATGAGTTGAAAAATTAAATTTTCCATGTCGGTATGACAAAAAGAATACAAAAGCAAAAGAGAATTTCATACACAAACACAATTAAATATTTATATATAAATTTGTTGACACAAAATTCTCCTTCTTTTGCTAAAATAAGTCCTAGTTTACACGAAGCAAGAGAACTTTTTTGGAAATTTTATTTTAAAAATTATTGTTACAGCCACTTCTTTTTTTTCTTAAAATTACAAGGCAGGGATTGAAACTATTGAGTTAGAACAAATCTTTACTTACTTTATTTGGCTCTACAATATAATTGTTGGTTCTGGCCTGCTTAATAAATGATCTCCAAACACTTTGGACTTGTACAGGGCTTAAAAAACTGTAGTCGAAGCCCGATCCAAAGAATTCGTTGTATTTTGATGCACTTAATAAAAGGGAGGTCAAACCAAAACTCACGATGTTAATGGTAGATAAAACAAAAAGTTTTCAGAAAATTATTATAATATTTTAATAATGATGGAAGGAAGGATCTATGACAATCATGTGTTAAACAAACTATCGTGCAAATGCTCACCACGGCTTCGGTGGCATGCCTCTATCCGATGGTCCGTATTTTCAATGACTCTGAGACATAATTTAGGTTCAACGTCGTTAATGTGTCGAATTAAATCATCTTTTAGCTCTTGAATTGTTTTTGGCTTATTGACGTACACTACTGTTTCTTTTAAATTTTCCCCAGAGAAAGGAGTCCAACGGTGTCAAATCACATAATCGTGACGGCAAATTTACCTCGATACTTGAGATAACACGGCCATTGTTCAATTAATTCGCAAAAGAGCCATTTTTCATTGGCAAGTGGCACCTTCCTGTTGGAAACCCATATCGTCCAGGTCAATATTCTCATTTCTGGCCACAATAAGTCCGTTATCATCTCGCGATAGCGAACACCATTCACGGATACTGCTTAGTCGACCTCATTTTCGAAGAAGTTCGGCCCGAAGACGCTGCCTTCTGATTGTGCCCTCATTTGGTCGATTAGGCTGACCAAAAAAATCACGAGGTGCACGAAATGCATTTTGATTTAAACGTCTATTTCCGCAAAAGGCTTCAACAACCCGAACGCGCTGCTCAATTGTGTATCTTTCCGTGGTTGAATTTGTCAAATACTCAAACAACGAAATGACAAATTAAGTTGGGCAAAAAACTCGACGTTAAGGTATGACTCACAATTAATCTCGTTTATTATGGTTTACATAGGGTCCTTGTTACCCCAAAATACCCACAACTTACTGCGAAATTATCTATTAGATCGTTAATTTGTAGTAAAATATAAAGATTATATCTCAGACCCAAGAAGAATCGCAGCAAATTATAAGCGTGCATAAAAATCCAGTAATTGCTTCTAGTCGTCTGCAGACTCATATTAAAGAACTCGAAAAATGGCTTAACAAATGGAAAATAAAAGTAAATCTAACAAAGTGTGCACATGTCACTTTCACCTTGAGAAAGGGAGACTGTACCAAACTAAAGATTAATAACACCGAAATCCCTCAACAAAATCATATCAAATATCTTGGTATACACCTCGATCATCGCCTTACCTGGTCTCAACATATTGAATGAAAATCCACACAGCTCAAACATAAAACCCTACAGCTTCAGTGGCTTCTTTGCTCTCATTCTGTTCTCAACCTAAACTACAAGGTTATACTCTTTAAAGCTATTAGTAAGGCAATATGGACCTATGGTATCCAACTATGGGGAACAGCTTCTGCTTCTAATATAGAAAAACTACAAGGACGACAAAATAAAATATTGCGACAAAGTACAGGTGACCCATGGTATATTAGAAACGAGAATATTCATAAGGACCTCAATATTCCATTTGTTCGCGGCGAAATAAAAACCTTCTGCTCAAAATATGCACGAAAACTGGCAACTCATCTGAATCCTCTTGCACAGGATCTACTGTATTATAATGGACATATTCGCCTCAAGAGGATCGTCACGTTGGCCCTCGCGCAACTACATGGAAGATTAACACTTTTCGACACAAAAAATTAATTAATTATTAATTAATTTAAGATTTTAATACTTCCCAGCAAACACAGAAATACACCCCATGCATTGCGAAACGTATTGCCTGGATGAAAAATATTATTGCGGCAATTATCGATTTCGTATTGCGGAAGAAACTTCCTTCGGGAAGAAACGTGTCTCGATGGCAATACTCCTTGGCAATACGCAATTCTGCTAGATAAAAAACTATCAATATTGCCAGATAACCACTTATAGGAAAAAAGGAAGATATCGCCAAATATCATTAGGATGATAAAATGAAGATTTTGAATTTTGAAAAACATTAACCACAGATTTTTATTTTAAATTAAGTTGTTTATATTTTAAATAATATTTACAAATAATAGAATTTATAATTAAGATAAAGTAATATAAAATAAATAGCAAAAATTGAGAATGAATAGAAAACAAGAAAGTATTCCGTTGATACAGAAACGAAAAAACAATATCTTTATTTACCCCATGTACGGCCGGCCCTTGAGTTAAATATTTCTTAGTTCTCCGTATTTATCCATAAATTTTGCAGTAACGCCTTTTTTTAAATGTTTTTAAATATGCACAAAATGTAGATATGGATGTATTTTAATAAATAATTTTAATTTTTTCTGTATACATTTTGTAATTTTTTTAAAAAACTATAAAAGAAAGAAAATAAAAAATTACTTTGATTATTTTCTTCTAGATGACAATTTGGGGATATTGCTAAACTATTGCCTAAGGAGATATCTTCCATTTGTTTGCAGGGTTCTTGTTATTTTCTTAATATATTTAGAAAGATCCAATAAAAAATTTGAAAGTTAAAAAAAAAAAAATTTGGTTAGAGCACCCTTAACATACATGTCGGAATACAACTCGTACAGCTCACGGTTTGTTAGACGTCTATACACTCCGTTACAAATCTTTAGTTTTAGCTATTCTTAAAGAACATTTGCCTAATGTAAACAAGTTTTTGCAGTCTAAGCGTATGAGTGTTCAAAAAATAAACAATTAAATATTACTCATACGTTTTGTTCAAAAAAGACAGGAATGCAAAATAATTATGTCAACAATTCTAAGAGGATTTATGATTTTTTTTAAGGAATTATGTACTTGCCTTTAGTTTAGAAATTAACACATTGAAAATCTAGATAGATAAATATAAAATAATATATATTAAAAAAAAAAACAAATCTATCTACATCTGTTTTCAACTTTTGTAGTTTCAGTGTATTTTCACTAAAACTTTCTTATTTAAAACCATAAAATATTTACATTTTTTTTTTTTTTTTGGTTTTCAAATCTTTTCATATACAATTCCACAAAAAAAACAAAACAAATCTCAGCCAAAACCTGTTTTAAAAAATAAAGTTTTGTTTTTTGTATGTAATTTACGTGCTTGTGAAACAATGTTGCAGCTTAAAAGCGTTTTGCTAACAACAACACTCGTACACCACACTTTTCAAACACATAACTCAAGGACCATTCAGCACAAACAAAAAAAAGGGAAGCAAAATAGTGGAAAAAGACAAACAACAGCAAAAACAACTACCATGACTTTGAAACAACAAATGCAAATAAAGCGAAAAATCATTATCTTGAAAAATAAACTAGTTTTCGTTGCTGGGACAAGGAAAAAAAGAGCAAAAGTATTCACAAGTGTTTCGAGATTGACTCAAGCCAAAAAAAAAAACAAACACTCATACCAACATAAACACATAATTCAACTAATCATAGACACCCTCTGTATAGCAGAAAATTTAAGACATACACACACTTCATGCATCCCAAATTAAAATTTTTTATGGGATAATTTTAAAAAACAATGAAATTGGGAAAAAATGCATTAAAATTTCATATCCGTCAGCTTATTATTGGTTTGGCTTACTGGCCATTTTTGAAAAAAAAATTAGGGTATTAGGGTGGTTCTTAAAATTAAAAGGTGGATTTTATCCAGTCTCAAATCCCAACTCGGTGGTTATAAGTAAAAAAAACTACGATATAAAAAAATTGTTTATCCATCAGAGAAGATTAAGGCGTGTCGCACGCACATCAAAGTTTGTGAAAATCCTAAATATTTGGCTAACATTTTAAAAATTAAATTATACTTTAATGAATATTTTCTTCTTAATTCATAACAAATATTTTTGGCTAATGGCTATTTAACATAAACTGCATAAACATATCGTCACCCAAAATGCAAAGCGCCCAAACTAACAAAAATATCAATATTAATTTTTTTCACTTATTCGTTTTTATTAAATTTAAATTCAAATTATTTATTTTTATTTTACTAAAAATAATATAATAATTTTTTTAATTTTTGAGAGAGTTTTCACATTAGTTTGTTATTGATTTTTTAATAAATCCGTGATATTTGCGTCTATAATCTTGAACAACTTGTATTACATATTTGTTGTTTTTGCTCTTCATTTCTTGGCAGTAGTGAATTATATTCTTCCATTAGCTTGACTCCCCTTTCCGCAGTGTCGTTGACTGCCCTTAATTGCCCAATAATTTCTTTGTCTTTAACAAAATAAGCAATCCCGTCCCAATCTTCAGAATTTAACTTACAACACGACAGCTGGAATTTTTTAAAAGACGGAAAAAAGTGAAAGTTTTGTAAATTAAATTTTGGCCATGCAGTCTTAAAATCTTCGTTTTTTACAAATTTCTCTTCAAAAACACTTTTCAAAATAATTTCATACAGGCGTGTGATGGAAAACGGAAACGTAAAACGCAAGAATTTTAAAAGTCGGGTTTTAATAGGATTTCTGTGTTATAAGAATTTTTTGACAAATATAATACAAATATTTCTCTATTAAGCAGAATTTTATAACAAAAATTAAAAAAATGTATTAAAAGTGTATTAAAAACTACTTCCAAAATCTTGCGTTTTACGTTTCCGTTTTCCATCACACGCCTGATAGATATTTCTAAAAAAATTTCAATGATAGCACAGGTTCATTTATACGACCGGTATTGTATGCAAACTTTGGAGGGCGTGCGACATGCCTTAATCTAAACTGATTCTTCTAAAATTTTTTTTAAGGTTAGTTTTTTTCTAATATCCATCGATTTGGGGTACGAGAGTATAAAAAAATCAGGAAAAACCTTTTCCGATATGGTTAATAACCACTCTAATGGGGTATACATATTTTAAATGCGTTCCTTTCGAATTCAAAACCACTTTCACAAAGTTTGTTTACAGTTTATGAGATATTCAGCAAAACTTTTTCTTCATATCAACTATTTTAAAGTTAATTTTATTTATTTAATATATTTAAGGTCTATGGAAAAATCCTTACAGCCTAATACAGCCTAATTAAGTATAATATTACGTTTAACAATATTTACATCTAAAGAAAAATCAACAAAGTCAAATATTTCATTAAAGCAAAAAAAACACGGGCAGCGTGTTTTATTCTAAAAAAAATCACCCTTAAATGTCATAAAGCATTGCACTTTACGCCCCTATACATCGAAAGTGTTGATAATGCCCTGTAAAAAGATGGCTTTTGTTACCAGACGAAGTTGGGAAAACATCGTCTCTTATCAGGACAGTAAAAATTTTAAGTTTTAATAGTTATTTTTTCTATTATTTTATAGTAAAAACAAAAGAAAGCATTACATTGTTAATGGTAGGTTGTCAGTGGTATAAAATTTAAATAAATTTGGTGTTATAAAATTATTTTTGAAAAAAAACGTCAAATAAAGAAATCGTATAAACTTGGTGTTAATCAATCCTCAATTTCATATTTCATGAGAAACAAACTAAATATTTTGTTCATTTATTTATTTATTAAATAACAATCTATAAACAAATTAATTAATATAAATTTTTTTATATTTTGAAGAACACACTTTTTGATTTATGTACATATTTAGTGTTTTGTTCTCGTCAAATAAAAAATTGTAGTATTACATATTCGGCAAGACATTTTATACATGCACCTTTTAAAATGTGGTATTTTTTTTTTGGGGAAAAGAAAACACTATTAATTGGTTTCTTGTTCTTTTTTAAGGTGATTTTGGGTAAAATGTTTGTTTTATAGTATGTTCACACGGACAGCAATATTCGTGTTTCGCTATCTTATTCCTTTTTTGCGCCCCAAACATGATTGAAACGACTTGTTTCCCTATACAAATTTTTTAGAGCGAAACAGGTCGTTTCATTTTGAAACAGGCTGCGAAACAGGAAAAATGTACTATCATCTCCAATTTTGATAACAGTTATCGTTAGTTTATCGGAACAAGCTCTCAAAAAAAATCAAAACAATAAAAAAAACAAAATAAAAATTGATGTAAAGTGATAATAATAACATAATAATATTAATAAAAGCATTAAATAATATATTTTTTAGTTTAATTAACTTTTTAATCTATTTTAAAAGGAATCACACTAACAACACAAAAAGAAATGCCAAAATGGAACAAGAACGAATCGTATGAACAGCATGTTTGGCAATCTAGTTTCAGAGAGCGAAACCAGTGGTTTATATCGTCGTATGACCATCTTTTGCATCAGTAGTATTTTGTGATGATGTATGTACTTTCGATGTCTGATGTTTCTGCATCCGACATGACGTCGCAATAATTTGTTTCTTCTTTAGTAGTTGTGACTGTTTTATTTGTGGGTTTATTACCATTAGTTTTAACAATATTTTGTGAAGAGTTTGTTATTGAGTGGTATTGTTGGTAGATTTACTAACCTATGAGTATGATAATGTAGCTGAGTAGTGAGGATCATTGTATTTTTTATAGCTGTTTTTGTGTTTGTTTTTTTCTCCAGAGCAGGGATTTCCAAAATTTTTTTGGTTGTGTATTAGTGAGTACCAGCCCTGCAAATAATAGGACCAGTCCAAACACGCGTGTAAAGAGTAGTCCACAAAGGACCAGGACTAGTCCAAAAGTAACCCAAACGTATGGAAATAACCTGGTCTATTTAACATTACGATGTCCTAGGAGAGGATCATATAACCCACCTTTGGACCACTAAAGAGTAGTTTTAAAACTACTCCATGGTATACTCAAGAGGATTAGTTTTGAAGTCGTTTAAAAACGAAAGCACGTCGTTAAAAAACGAAGACATGTCGTCTCACTACAAACACTTTTTAACAATGACATGGTCCATGCTTGCATTACATCGGACCAGTCCATGGAGTAGTCCATTTTATCAAAATGGGTCAGGTGGTCCAATTTTATTTGCTGGGAGAGAGTAAACAAATTGAGAGAATGCATTTATTTACAGCCGAAATAAAATGTTAGTAATATATTTTTTAAGTTGTATAACACTAAGGTACAAAATTAAAAATTTTTTGTGTTGATAAAAAATTTGTAGCAATTCTTTACCAATTCAATGTCGCTGATTTTAAAACTACACTTTTTTTTATTCGGAAGCTTTTTGACTCTAAATCAGTTTCAAATATCTTATCAAACAATTGTAAAAAATTAAAGATTTTTATGTTTTAAAAATTCATAAAAAATAAATATTGCACGCAAATCACAGCTGATAGAAAAAAGTGCAGTTTTAAAATTTTCTAGCAACACAAAAAATTTTTAATTTTTTTCCCTTGTGTTATACAAGTAATAAAATAAAATCTTCTAAATTTATACTTTTATGGCAGTTTCGTAATAGTAGAATGCTTTTCAAATGGGATGAATTTAATTTATTACGTTGCTTGGAACAAATAAATTTTAAATCCGAAAAAATTTGTTCGCAAAGGTAAGTAGTGCCGAATAAAGAGAGGCACCTCAATGAATTTTTTTTTAGTTCAGAATAGAACTCGCCATCCAAATCTTTCCAGAACTCTACAATATTATTTTCGTCTGGGGCATTTACTTCGCTTCGTAGTATGATTAGTTCTGATTGAATATCAAATTCGAAGTTGCTTACATCGCAACGAAAAGGGTTTTCGAAAAGATCTAATAGCGGTTGTAAAATTACAAAATCTTGAAACCTGTCATGAAAATTATTGAAAAGTGTTTCAAATATTTCGGCATATTCATATCTTTTGTCGATTTCGAGATTTCTGTAAACAAGTGAAGTTTTTGGAAAAATCACCACTTTTAATTTGGGAAAAATTTGAAAAAGTTTTGTTTTAAAATTGTGAATGATTTTTGACAAGTCGCATATATTGCGTTCCTTTCCTTGCAATTCCAAATTAAGTTCATTTAACATACTTGTCGTATCTGCCAAAAAAGCTAAGTCTAAAATAAAATTATTGTCTTTTAAACACTGGACTAAAACTTTTTCTATTTTCTCACACCCGTATTCAAAACAAAAATTTAGTTACTGCATATCCCCCGATTAAGGATTTCTTATTCAAAACACTTTTTAATAAATTATGATTATCTAATGATCAAAGACTTTTTAACTCCTGATTAACTGCTGTCAATTTGTTATTCCTATCAATTGAATTTAACTAAAACAGAGATGTACAAATTTTTTTTTAATCGGGCGATTTAAAAGTGTTTTGAATAACCTCATGAGTAAATGGTGATTAAGCTTAATTAACATTTTAGTTGCTCACTCGATGAGCGGAGTATAGTCGGAGTACAAAAATTTTCGTTTTGAATACGGCTGTCAGTTTCTAGAAACTGAAGAACTTCTTCTCTTAAATCATAAAGTCTATTCAGGCAATCACCGCGACTTAGCCACCGAACTACTGTAAACATTTTCAGGTCACAATTCACAGCATTTTTGTTTTTTAAAAAGGTTACAAATTTTCGGTGGATAAGCGCTTGATGTCCGCCTCGAATTTTATTTATTATATCCTCTGCTGTCTTCATAGCTGGGGTATCATTTATGAATTTCGATGCAAGAGCGGTCTGATGAATTATGCAGTGAAAATTATGAACTTCAAATTCGTGTTTTTTTAATTGGCCTATAAGTCCATTATATTTGCCCAACATTACATTGGCTCCATCTGTGCAGACTCCAGCAAATTTGTTTATGTTTACAATGGAAATAACAACATCATACAACAACGTGCCAGTTACATTTCCATAAAATGATTCTAAAGTAAACATTGACTCAAAAATAGTGTATTCGCTGTCTACGCATCGAATACAAATTACAAATTCACACAGATCATTTATGTCAGTGCTTTCGTCTAAACAAATTGAAAAAATTCGCAATTAACTACTTTTTCCCTAATTGCAGATTCTACACAAGTTCCTAATTGAACAGTACGACGGCCTACCGTTTGACTGGACAGGGGAAGAGACTCTATAAATTTAGTATTATAATTAAGCCT
This sequence comes from Pollenia labialis, assembly GCA_949318255.1. Classification (NCBI taxonomy): domain Eukaryota; kingdom Metazoa; phylum Arthropoda; class Insecta; order Diptera; family Polleniidae; genus Pollenia; species Pollenia labialis. The sequence goes on along the minus strand of OX439141.1, from coordinate 40,121,169 downwards.
TTCCCAAATTTTCTTCAGCAATTGCTTGATAAAAACACCATTCCACAATGGTCTTCCTTTCTTAACAATTTTCAATATTACTAAACTTGAAATCTCCATTTTCAGTTTGGGAACTGATTTTGGTTCATTAATTTCCTCTTCTAATAACCATTTTTTCAATTCAATATGAGAATTATAACGTGAAAAAGTTATTTTAGTAAACAGTTAGGGTATTTATAGTGGTAAGTAATATAGAAATGGTATTCACGGTGTTGGTTTTCTCATACTTCAAACATCTGTGCATACATTTTTATTCTAGCTAATGGTATATCATAACTTTTTAGAAAATACCAAATGCACACATGAGTTTGCCTGCAAAAATGTATAAAGTCATTATAACAGGTCAAAGTTACGTTAAAAAGTTACCATAAATTAGTAAGGTTAAAGGCAGAATTAGTCTATACTTTCTGTTTCTGTTCTGTTCCGTGCCGTTCTGTTTCAAAATTGTAAAAGTTACTTTTTCTGTAGCAACTTATTACCCATTTATGACAAATTTATTAGTTTTGCGCCATCCGTTGTTTTATTTCAATAACTTTTATGCACATAAATTTGAAGAAATAAAATTTAATTAATGTATTTTTTATTATTTATCAAACTGAACCGCAAGAGAACAGAACAACTAATCAATTTCACAGGTTTTTTAATAACAAAAACAAATCCGCTGGTTCGTAACAGAACAGAAAGTAAAGACTTACTGAGCCTTAACTCTTTGGGCTCGGTCAAATAATTGTAGCATAAAAAAGAAAGCAATAAAAATAGTGCGAAACAATAAAGTTTCATTAATACATCAATAAAACACATCTTCTTACCCAAACATTTTACCTACTGTCACATTTGCTTTTATGTGTAGAGGTTATTTGCACATAAATTGTAGCAAAACAAAACTTTTTTACTTGTTTTTTAAATATTTCTACTGTTTTCAAAGAAAGAAAAAACCCACTGATGCGATTGGTACAGAAACCAAAATATTTTTACAAGCAAAATACCAACAAATTCTTTTGGCTATTTTTTTCTTAATATTTTCTGAATTTAGGTACGTCTTTTTAAAGAAAGCAAAAGGGACCCTTTTACAGGTATCAAAGAATTTTTTTTCACAAACAAAACACATATCGTTAGCTTAAACGTTGCAGTAAATGTTATTGTTAAAAAAAGTTACTTAATAAAATTTACTCTAGCTTTGCTGTTAAATATTTTCAACAATTTAAATGATGTTAAAATTAAATAGAAATGTTATATTACTCTGCAATTAAGTCTTAAAATTTAGACTCTAAATATTGCACGCAAGGCATTGGATGTTACCTAAAGCATTTTTGACCGCACAATATTTTTGAGTGTAAGCTGAAACAAAATAATATAGCATCCGCTAAACATGTACACTTGTCGAAGTCACACCGACGACTGAATTGAAGAGCATAAAAATATGTGTTTGTAGTGGTTTGCACAATTGTGCAAAGAAATGGAAACCCCTGCTCCAGAGTGATTATTGCAGGGATTTCCAAAATTTTTTTGGTTGTGTATTAGTGAGTACCAGAGAGTAAGCAAATTGAGAGAATGCATTTATTTACAGCCGAAATAAAATGTTAGTAATATATTTTATAAGTTGTATAACACAAAGGTACAAAATTAAAAATTTTTTGTGTTGATAAAAAATTTGTAGCAATTCTTTACCAATGAAATGTCGCTGATTTTAAAACTACACTTTTTTTATTCGGAAGCTTTTTGACTCTAAATCAGTTTCAAATATCTTATCAAACAATTGTAAAAAATTAAAGATTTTTATGTTTTAAAAGTTCATAAAAAATAAATATTGCACGCAAATCACAGCTGATAGAAAAAAAGTCCAGTTTTAAAATCAGCGACATTAAATTGGTAAAGAACTGCTACAAAGTTTCTAGCAACACAAAAAATTTTTAATTTTTTTCCCTTGTGTTATACAAGTTATAAAATAAAATATTCTAAATTTATACTTTTATGGCAGTTTCTTAATAGTAGAATGCTTTTCAAATGGGATAAACTTAATTTATTACGTTGCTTGGAACAAATAAATTTTAAATCCGAAAAAATTTGTTCGCATAGGTAAGTAGTGCCTAATAAAGAGAGGCAGAATTAGTCTTTACTTTCTGTTTCTGTTCTGTTCCGTGCCGTTCTGTTTCAAAATTGTAAAAGTTACTTTTTCTGTAGCAACTTATTAGCCATTTATGACAAATTTGTTTTGCGCCATCCGTTGTTTTATTTCAATAACTTTTATGCACATAAATTTTAAGAAATTAATTAATGTATTTTTTATTATTTATTTTGCGGTCACTTACAATTACTTTACAAGTTTTTGATTTTATCAAACTGAACCGCAACAGAACAGAACAACTAATCAATTTCACAGGTTATTTAATAACAAAAACAAATCAGCTGGTTCGTAACAGAACAGAAAGTAAAGACTTACTGAGCCTTAACTCTTTGGGCTCGGTCAAATAATTGTAGCATAAAAAAGAAAGCAATAAAAATAGTGCGAAACAATAAAGTTTCATTAATACATCAATAAAACACATCTTCTTACCCAAACATTTTACCTACTGTCACATTTGCTTTTATGTGTAGAGGTTATTTGCACATAAATTGTACCAAAACAAAACTTTTTTACTTGTTTTTTAAATATTTCTACTGTTTTCAAAGAAAGAAAAAACCCACCGACGCGATTGGTACAGAAACCAAAATATTTTTACAAGCAAAATACCAACAAATTCTTTTGGCTATTTTTTTTTCTTAATAATTTCTGCATTTAGGTACGTCTTTTTAAAGAAAGCAATAGGGACCCTTTTACAGGTATCAAAGAATTTTTTTTCACAAACAAAACACATATCGTTAGCTTAAACGTTGCAGTAAATGTTATTGTTAAAAAAAGTTACTTAATAAAATTTACGTTAGCTTTGCTGCTAAATATTTTCAACAATTTAAATTATGTTAAAATTAAATAGAAATGTTATATTACTCTGCATTTAAGTCTTAAAATTTAGACTCTAAATATTGCACGCAAGGCATTGGATGTTACCTAAAGCATTTTTGACCGCACAATATTTTTGAGTGTAAGCTGAAACAAAATAATATAGCATCCGCTAAACATGTACACTTGTCGAAGTCACACCGACGACTGAATTGAAGAGCATAAAAATATGTGTTTGTAGTGGTTTGCACAATTGTGCAAAGAAATGGAAACCCCTGGATTATTGCGTGTATCTCTTTCTCTTTCAAGAATATAGGGCATGTTTTCAGTGTTGCCACTTTGTGGGTAATTACCCGAATTTGGTATAATTTTTACTGTCGTGGGTAGAGCGCGGGTAATTTCTCTTAGGTGTAATTCAGGTGTAATTTAAAAAAAAAATTACTTAAGATACCCAAAAAAAATCCAGATTCGATTTCAGTGATGACATTTATTTCTTTTTTAATATTGTTGATAAAAAAATGCACAGTCTTCTGCACCAAAGTCTCGGTTTCTTTTTAAGAAAAGTATTCAATCATTTAATATATATTTTCCAAAGTTCTGTAATGAATGTAGCAAAATGGACTCATAGATTTGGATTAAGATGACTATCATAGTGATTAAGAACCTCAAGTTTATTGAAAAAAAGTTATTCAAACTAAAAACTAGCCTGGGGAAAGATATGTTTCCAATATTAAACTTTATAATTAGTTTTATTTTTATCTAGCAACTTTTTAATGCTTTAGTTTGAAGAATATTTAACGCCCTTAGTCTGAGTTCATACGGCTCATGTCTTATTGACATGAGTCTAACTTTTCGTCTTTGAATCATGAAGTTGCCTATAAAAGTTGCGAAAATCGATGGCTGATTTTTAAAGTAAATTTGGATAATTTGGTGGCGTTGTTCAAGCATGAATCTATTCATGATGATGTGCCTGAGCAAAAAGTGAGAGCAGTATGACAGTTCGTTTGACAGATAACCTTTCGTTAGCTCTATCGGGCTTAAAAAGCACTAACTATAAAGGAATTGCAATGCGCGTTTTAACCTTCCCCAGATATATGCATCCAAATGTGGAAGTTAAACTCATTATTTTAGGAGTTTTATTTTAAGTTTTATTAATTGCTTTTAAGTTTTTAATGTTATAATTGTTAATTTATTTTAAATTACAATAAGAATCTCAAAAATTGACTAATATGTATTGATATTATTTCAATGAGTTTGTTGTGTTTTTTGGTTCTTGTAAATGTCTTAGGATTAAATAAAACTTCAATTTTATGTCAGGTGTAATTTTATATAAATCGGGTAATTTTGCTTCATCTCAAGTGTAATTTTGAATTTTGTTGGTGGTAACACTGCATGTTTTGTATTTAGCTGAATGGTTTTTGTTTGTGTTTTCATTCTCTTTGCAGTTGATACATTCTTGCATGTTGGAGCAAATGTCTGTATCATCATTAAGATGATAACCGTTTGAACAATTGAAACAGGTTTTTTTTTGTTTTTACAAAACTTTCCTAAATGTCAATTCTTTGCATCTCATGGGGAGGGGTATGTATATAAGATCTAACACTCAATTTACATGATGAATTTTTTGATTGAAAGCAAGCGGTGTAGAGAAGAAAGAGGGGTAGAAAAATAGACATGATTTCTGTTTTCTCTTCCTCTTTCTTCTCTACACCGCTTGCTATCAAACAAAAAATGACGTCTAAAATTGGACGTCATAAAATTCATCATGTAAATGTAAGTCCCAATTCACATTATACGATTTTTGTCGTTGTGATTATTGTCATTTCCTCTTTGAAGTCGGTCTGATGTTTACATTGTACTATTTTTGTCGTTACGACTTTTTCAATACATTTTTCGTCAAATGAGAGAACGAATGAGCGAACAAAATGAATCGAAGAGTACACTCGCTTGTGTACCCCTTTCAATGCCTCTCTCCCCTCTCGACCATAAGGTAAGAATCGCAACGACAAAAATCGTATAATGTGAATGGGCACTAATTCTACCTTTCTCATAACCAACTGATAGTTCTGAAGGGAGAGAGGTAGTAGCAAATGTAACACTATCAAACCAGTTTCCAACAACACATTGTTTACATTTTTTAAAGTTTTGTTTATATTACAGTACTTTTCGCTTTTAGTCCACTACTATTGTTGCCCGACTTTTGTGGACTATAAGCGAATTTGGACTATAACCGATTTTTTTATAAGCCATTTTATGGATAATAATTAATTATTATCCATAATTATTATTTTCTTCAATTTTACCACTCATTTTAAACAAAAGAAAAGTTTATTTAAAACATAACCAAATATTGATTTAATTTAAATAAATAGTTAAAACAAAAATCGTAGTTATTAATTAATTCATATGCTTTAAAAGCTTACAATAAAACAAAAATGTTAATAACTTCAGTGCTTCATAAGCCTTTAGTATGAGATTCATTTTAATTCTTTGGATGACGAAAAACCAAACACAACATAAATATCTTCTCCTGACAATTTTTTGATATACCAAACGTCAAAGTCTATATAAAAAAAAACTCTAATATTTTTGTCAGCGTTTTTTTGTATTCAGATGAGGACACCATGTTAGAACAAATAATTTGTATGAAATCCAAAAAAAGCTGCAAGTAATTATGACAGTTATGTATTAACCCCGTTTTTGGCCTTTAAGCGGAACGGACTACAACCCAAAAGTACTGTACATACGTTTTGGTTGCTGAGTTGTTTAAGAATCTCTGTTATGCCACGAAGGTCATTAGAATAAATTACAACTTTTGATTAATTAAGGGTCTGATGTTTGCATAAATCAACTTCGATGGTTGGAGCAAGATTTTTAAATTGAATGAGGCTTCTGGCCTTCATAAAATTTTTTGTTTTAATAAGAATAGTTCCGTTTAATATTTGTTTACACATTGCGACTTCGCCTGAACAGGTTTTGTCAATGACTTTTTTAATTAGGAAAGGTGACACTTCTGATAGATTTTTATCACTATTTACACGACACATTATCCAATACTTTGGACCAGGGGATATAATGGAAAGAATTTTAGTTTTTACTGGTGTTATAGGCGGTTTTTTCGTTAATTTTGCTAGCGGTAATAAGTTAGATTAAGGGAATATCAGTATTTGATTGTAATGAAATTTTATGCAAAAGAATAATTCACAGAGAGCGCGGTAGAAATTCCGTTTTGTGTAGGCTAGTTAACAACGAACACTTATTTAAAACTTTAAATATAGCAATTATATACGTTTTCGGGTATGTGTGTACAACATAGAAATCTGGATCAGTCTTTTTGTATACCGATCGATTTAGAATCACTTTTAAAGTGATCTAAGGATAATCAACCGTCCGTCTGGCTGGTTTCCTGTCCATGTTAAATTCGTACACAAAGTACAAGTTGCAATCTTGTAGATAATTTAATAAAATTTGTTAAATTCATTTTTATTGCACCAAAGACGAATTCCATGTGGATGGATGTGGAAATAATTTTACATTTCATCCATAAAAAATTCTTTCCAAATTAAACTCTTTGTGTTCGTAAACCATCTAATTATGTTGTTATTTAGATAAAATTGGCCCCAAAAATATTTTACTTTTCGAATTAGTTCACATTTGCACAAGGCCTTCATCTATAAATAGTTTTAACTTTCTTTTTAATGTTAACATTAATAAACAATTTAGCGACCGTCCCTAAAATCCCTTTAAGACAGAAAATCTCATATGGATGTTATTATTTAGATAATATGCGGAACAAATATCACTTGTATGAATTTTTACCTCTAAACATAACATTGTTTTTGTGAGCCGATGACTGTTCATCGTTTCCAAATAACCAAAAAATTTCGACAATTCGGCTGTAAATACTATGGTGTATGGGCTTTACCGATTAAAATTTTGAGATTGTTTTTATTGGATGGAACTGTTATTAAATTTTTTAAAAATTTTGTTTTCAAATTCAAGGAGCATATTTTTACCAATTTTCAGGTCATATTTTCAAGTTTTTACTGCATATTTAATGCGCAAAAACGGGTTTTTTGAGCACATTTCTGGCTTCCCTGTGATAAAAAAAAGAGAGCCGACCCAGCCGATTATGGGTCTTGAACTTATCTAAAACTAAACATTCGTATATTTACAAAAATGTGAATGAAAGCTTTAAGCTTCTCTGCGGTGTATTTTAAACCTACCAAGGAAAAAGAAAATAAAAACCAGAAATTACACAGTAGTTCTGGAACTGAGGTACAGTGAAGACGATAATTTTTTAACACTAACTTAAAACAAAAAAACTTTCTACAAAAATGTTCCCTTTTTACTAAAAATTTAATTTGTTTAACTCTTTTGGGTAAATTTTTGAATGTTTGAATGTGTTCTTTTTATTTTTGTTTTACACTGTATTTATTTATGCATAAATATTTGCGTTTTTTGTTTTAACTTCACACGAGTTGATTGTTAAGATGGTAGTCGAAAATGAAATCTGGTAGTTGAATTTTTTTTTAGCAAAAAAAAAAAGCAACGAATATAGAGAAATTGTAGTAAAAACAAATTTTCGCATATATTTGGGACACAAAAAAAATTCAAAAGTCAGGTGCAGAACTGTAAAAAGTTGTTACAGTTACAACAATAGCAGTGATGGGCACCATTTTTGGTACTTTTTTACCTTCGATACTTTTTCTCCGTTCGATAAATTTGGTATAGATATGACCAAGATTAAAATAAAGGGTGCTTTTTAAAAGGACTAAATGGGGAAAAATTGGTACTTTTTCTCTTTTTGATAAATTAGCAAACGCACGACGTTAATTGTAAATAAAACAAAAAGTTTTCAGAGAATAATTAGAATTGTCGTTATTTTGTTGAACTATTTATGGTTTTTAATCCAAATTTTTTTTTTTTTTAATATTTTTAATCAGGCTTAAGTTCATCAAATTTAATTTTCGTTAAATTATTTTTATGAAGAAAGGAATTTTAAAACATGAAAATTAATTAAAATTGTTATTGATAATCATTCATTCTTGACTGACCTGAGATTCGAACCCAGGCGGCTGGTTACCATGACATGTTTCGATCGCAACCACTCGATCTCCAAATTCTCGGCCAAGTGCTGCCCACGGCTTCGGTGGCAAGCCTTTATCCGATGGTCCAAATATACAATGACTCTGAGACATAATTGAGGTTCAATGTCGTTAATAATCTCATCCTTTAGCTCTTGAACTGTTCTTGGCTTATTGAAATACACTTTTTCTTTTAAATATCCCCAAAGAGAGAAGTCCGACGGTGTCAAACATCGCCACGACGTGAGATAATACGGCCATTAAAATTCTCGCGCAAAAGAGCCATTGTTTTGTTGGATGTGTGGAGGAAAGTGGCACCATCCTGTTGGAATCACTTATCGTACAGGTCCATATCATCAATTTCTGGTCACGAGAAGGCCGTTATAATCTCGCGATTGCGAACACCATTCACTGTAACTGTTTGGCCGACCTCATTTTCGAAAAAGTACGTCCCGATGACACCGCCAGCTCATACACCTCACCAAAGCTATGCCCAGGTGTTTTTCCATTTCCTACAGACCCGAATTGCAGAAATTTGCTCACAATTCTCCCGATTGTTGACACATTTGGTCGATTATGCTGATCAAAAAAATCACGAAGTTCACGAAACGCATTTTGATTTGAACGCCCATTTTCGTAAGAGGCTTCAACAATCTTAACGCACTGCTCAATAGTTTACCACTCTCTCCATGGTTGAATTTGTCAAACACTGAAATGAAGAAATGTCAAATTAAGTTTGGCAAAAAACGTGATGTTAATGTGTGACTCACAATTAACATCGGGCATTGTGGTGGACCACCCGTTAGTATAGAAATGTTTCTCTATTCTCTTCTTGTTTCTCGTAAAATTTTTAAAACAAAATGCTTAAAAAGCGTAAATAAAAAAATGTGTCTGTTGCCCATCACTGAACTGCAGTTTCTATTTGCTACTGATGTAAATGTTAAACATGCTTTTAGTTAAATCCTTTTAGATGTTTTTTATTATTTGTAAGTGTTGAGTATGTTTTGTGTGTTAGAAACAAACGAACGGAAATAAAGAGGAAGAGCAGCCCGGCAGTTTTGACTTCCGTTGTATGTAAATTTAAGTGGCAGTAGAACGAGAAAGTACTTGAAATGCTCGTAAACAAATAAGCGAAAGTGGCAATGTGGCTTTTGACTGTTTTGTTTTGATTTTTTTTTTTAGCGATTTTTAAGCAATAAACACTTAGAGGAATATTTTACTTTGCATACACAGACACAAACACACACACTTTCTTAGTTGAAAAAATAATAAATAATTTGTTTTATTTTCATGATGCTACACGGCAGTTAGTTAAAATAATGTTCTTTAGCAGAGACATTGTTATTTGCTACTAAAAAATCGTATTTTTTTATAAAAAAAAAAATAAAAGTGCTGTAAGCCACAAATTTGCTACAGATTGTTTTTTTTACTTTCAACCTTTTTTGCTTTATTTTTTCTTTTAATGCCCCTCAAGTTTAAGGACATATTTTTTGGAATTTTCCTTTGTTTCTTTCTCTGAAGTTTTTAGTTTATAAATATTCGAAATATTAAAGTGCCATTTTGTAGAATAGTTCGTTTATTTTTCCATTTTACTATTTTGGTTTATGGCTGTTGTGAAAGTGTTGAATAAAACAAAAATAAATATTGGTTACTATTTTTCTATATTTTATCCCCTCCTGCACCCACTAAAACCATTTTCGTGGAATTTTATTTCCAAAAAAAAATTTCCAAAAAAAAGAATGCACAATTTTTAATGCAATTTTACTTTGTTAATCATGATAAAATTTAAATTTATGACCATTCTGGTTTCTCACAAGACTTTAAACAGCATGCAGAATAGCCCAACAAACAAAAAACTCTGTCCACTTTTAACGCTACTAAGGGGCAGTAGGCAACCAGCATCTCCATATAGAAAATACGACAAGTGTTGAAATATATTTCAGTTTCATTGTTCATTGCTGTGTATTGTTTTCGAAAATGTGTACAACGAACGTTTGTTGTATATTTTATGACTTTGGTTTAGCTTATTTTCCAAAAATAAAATTATAAAATAAAGACAAAATGAAAACGAAACAGAAATAGAAAAAATTCAAATTTTCTTTAAATTAAGGAAACAAAGAAAAACTTCAGATACTTTTAAAAGATTTAAATAGTGATTTGCGAGATTATTTTAAGGAAAACTATGATTTTTTCGTTTAAATTTTCTGAAAAATAAAATTTTAAAGATTTTTGTTAAATAAACATTATTGGTGTTTAAAAAAAAATTGTTATCTAAAGGTGTGTTTAGACTATGCTAATATTTGTGCAAAATCATAAAAATTTTGTTTGTCCTAGTGTAAACACTCGAATTTGTTAGCCACCAAATATTTTTCGACTGTTTGTTGGCTAACAAAAATCTTTGTTTGTGAAGAAAGCTTTGGATAGTGTAAACAGTTTGTCAGCACGTCGCAACAAATATTTGGCTCGATATTTTGTTTGTTCTCGCAATATTTTTGGCGGAACAAACAGCGACAAATACTTGTAGAAACGTGAGTTGCCAACAGTTATTTTTGACAGTGCTTAACATATAAAAAATTAAATAAATTGAAATCTTTCAGACGCAGATATTGGTTCCCGCAAATGTGTGGGTTTCTTTGTTATAATAGGCGCCACTAGATTCAGCTTTATGTGAAAAACATGAACATATATTTAATGTTAATATACTGAATATTGTAATACAATTACCAAGTAATCGAAGTCATTTGAACCCATGCGCACGAAGTTTTTATGCAGCGAAGGTTCTTCAGAACGCAATTCCTTCAGAAGTTTTTGGCAACATCCTTCCATTTTACGGCGCTGCACCCAAGCTCGAACCCACATTCTTCTGGATCTTTTTTTCTTCTTTTTTCCTTTTTGCTGGGTTTCTGAAACTGCTATAGCTCCAGCAGTTATATATAAATCTCCAATATCACTGTCACTAAACATTTTAACTTTTCACATTGCTCCACAAACACAATTTGATATTGTTTGACAGATGGATTTCATAAACATAACAACATTGACGATGATTATACCAGTTGTTTTTGGAGCTGTTTCGTTATACGTTCTTTTGACAGATTGGTCGAAGGGTATAGAAATATAAGGGGTTCAGAGTAACGAAGCACAACCGGAAATTTAAAACTTTTTCTGGTTGAACTTTGACGCTTACAAAAAAGGAAGGAATAACAAAGTTATAAAGTGAATAAAACAAAAGAAAGACAGAAAAATAAGAAAAATCAATAAAATGGAGTGAAATGCAACACAAATAATCAGTTTTTAAGCAATTTTAATTATGTAGACAAACAAATGGTACTGAAGAAGAATGAAAATACATACATGTATAACGAATCGTGTAGTCACGACGGTACGTGTATGTTAAAAGAACGAATAACGAAACAACTGAAAAAACAACCCATGTATTTAACCTCATTGTTTGACAAATGTTTGTCATACACACCGGACAAATAAAATTATTAGCATAGTGTAAAGAGGTATACAAATATTTGTACCAAACTAGGCTGACACAAAATTGTCTGTTATTTGCGCAAATAAAATTCAAACAAATATTAGTGCAATCTAAACCCATGCCCAAACATTTGTCACAAACCATACTATTAGCCCAAACCATTATTTGTTGTGTTTGGACAAATATTAGCATAGTCTAAACGCACCTTAAGCCACAAACCACCTGGCGCTTTAACCTAATTCGGGTTAATTGAATAAACTAAGAAACCCGAAACACCGCAATAAAATGACTTTTGATCAGTCGTTTTAGAAACATACAGTCGTATTCATAACAAAAAAATTGCCACAGTTTGTTAGCACAGAGTTAATTCATAACTGCCCAGAGATTATAATTATATTTATAATTGTAATGACAGTAAAAGAATAAAATAATTAAAAATAAACACTAAAATATTTTTTTTTTTAATAAACACTAAAATGAAATTGCAAAAATTATTTATTTATTTAAAATGAGTTACAAATACAATTACAAATTATATTCTAACTTAATTAACCGAGCTGTAATAATAATGTAGACCTTCGGCCCGATGAAGTGAAATAGACCAGAGTCCCTGGTGGGAATCGAACCCGCAACCCACGGACTGATAAATTAGTCTACCGGGGCACCCAATTGCAAAAATTATTTTTGTTAGAATAATGTTTTTCTTATTCGATCTTTATAATTTAGATTTATATTAATTTGTTTCAGGTTGAGTTCTTTATTAAATAACAATATTAATTTTACTTTAACAAAAAAAAAAACAAGTCAGAAAGTAAAGTCGGTCAAGCCCGACCATATGAAACCCTACACCACAGTATTAAAAAACACGTCATGCTTATGTGTCCATATAAATATGGATTTATCTGTGCTTATAAACTTCATTACAGTCGTTTAGAAAGTATGTAAGAGGCATAAATTGCCCCCTACCTCCCCATGTGGTCCTATTTTTGGAAAACTGCAGAGCTTATGTGTCTATATGAATATGTTTATATCTATGATTTAAATTTCAATAAAATCAGTTTGATAGTTTCTGAGAGGCAGAAACTTCCTCCTCGTGATCCTATGATTCGGCCCATTTTCAATAGGCTTGGTCTTTGTGCCAATACGAACCAATATTCCAAATTGTATCCAAAATTGCGACCTGTACTTTGCGCACAATGTTACATGCACAGCCAGCCAGCCGGACGTACATCGTTAGTTCGACTTAGAAAATAAATAAATTTAATCAAATTAGCATTTTTATACCCACACCACAATAGTGGAGAGGGTACGTCCCTGTTGGCCAAACTGCCGTCGACGACACTGTCGTCAACGATTTATGCACGAAATGTCCTCTATCACTTTGGATTTCTGGAAGACGATTTCAAGGAAAATGTCGTGCACGACAAAATACTCGACATTGTCTAGTGCATTGTCTTTTACAGAAGTTTATAAACGACGACATGACCGACATTGTCTTTCATGCTGTCCTTTATCAAAGTGTAACAAAGACAACATGACGGACATTGTCTTGTAAGCTGTCCCTTATCAAAATCTATCCACGACAAAATGAGCGACATTGTCTTGTAAGTGATCCTCTATCAACAACTATAGACGACAGTATGAGCGACAGCGTCTTGTAAGTTGTCCCTTATCCGAATGTATCCACGACAACATGACCGACATTGTCTTGTAAGGTATCATCTATCAACAAATATACCCGACAGTACAATCGACAGTGTCTTGTAACCTGTCCTCTATGAGCTACTAAATACGACAATATCACCGACAGTGTCTTGTAAGCTGTCCTGTATTAAACTGTATGCACGACAACATGACCGACATTGTCTTGTTAGGTGTCCTCTATAAACTACTTAACACGACAATATGAACGACATTGTCTAGTAAGCTGTCCTTTATCAAAGCTTATCCACGACAACATGACAGACATTGTCTTGTAAGGTATCCTCTATTAACAACTATGCACGACAGTATGAGCGACAATGTCTTGTAAGCTGTCCTGTATTGAAGAGTATGCACGACAACATGAGCGACATTGTCTTGTAAGCTGTCTTCTAAACAAACAAAAATAATTTATTCCCAATAAAAAATAAAAATAACTGTAAAATAACGATACATAATAATAAAAAAACAACCAAAGCAAAGCGAAGAGAATCAGTCAGTCAAGTCTGAGAACTCAAAGACTAAGGTATGATTTTTAAAATATGTATGTGCTATTGTATATTTTTATTTATTCCTTTAGGTTTATAGGCGATATTGTCGTGTAAGCTGTTACTCTTGTAACTTCATCGACATTGTCTTATACGCAGTCGTTGACGATAAAGTAGAATCTATTGTCGTCTATATAGTCATCAACGATAATGTGGACGACAATGTCGTGCATGTGGTCATCAACGACAATATGGACGACAATGTCGTGCATGTGGTCATCAACGACAATATGGATGACAATGTCGTGCATGTGGTCATCAACGACAATATGGATGACAATGCCGTGTATGTGGTCACCAACGACAAGCTAGGAGATATTGTCTTGCACACATTCGTGTGTGTACGACAGGCTGAGCGACATTGTCTTTCTTTGTGTCGTGCACGATTTACGCGACACTTGTTCGAAAAAATCGTCGACGATTTGCATTAGTTGTCCCTTACGTGTCGTGCAGGAATTAACATTGTCGTGCAGGAATCATCAATGATTCGTGCACGACATTGCCAACTGGGGTATTATGCATATGTGCTGATGTGTGTAACACCTTAAAATATTGGTCATAGACCTTAAAGTATACCGATCGACTCAGAATCACTTTCAGCGTTGATCTAATGATGTCCGTCCGGCTGGCTTGCTGTCTGTCCATGTAACTTTGTGCGAGGGGAGGTAGGGGGCAATTTCGGCCTCTCAGAAACTATCAAACCGATTTTAATTAAATTCACTTGTGGTCAGAAATTAAGAATGTTATCTTACGTCGTGGCGATGTTAATTGGCCGCCACGATTATGTGAATTGGCGTCGTTGGACTTCTTTCATTGGGAATTCTTAAAAGAAAAACGGTACGTCAATAAGTCAAGAACAATTCAAGAGCTAAAGGATGAGAAAATTCGGCACATTAACGACATTGAACCTCAAATATGTCTCAGAGTCATTGAATAAATGTACCTTCGAAGAGAGGCACGCCACCGAAGCCGTGGCGAACATTTGGCCGATATTTTGTTTCACACATAATTGTCATAGATCCTTGTATCATAATAAAAAACATTAATATAATTCTCTGAAAACTTCTTGTTTTATTTGTAATTAACATCGTGCGTTTTGGTTGGACCACTGATGGGATGATTTGATTTTAAACAACTTCGTTTTAATTTTAGTCTCAAAATATATGATTTTTTTTTATACAAATTGCCGATTATTATAAACATTATTTTTTTTAATTAGCGATTTAAATTTAATTTATTGATTTATTTCAAAAAATTACTTAAGTTATTTCCCCAATATTCCTTGACTTAAAAATTCTTTAACTTGAAAATCTCAACAAATATTTTCTTGGCAGTAAAATAACAACCATCTTCATCATTCGCAACTTCGTTAACATTTTTGGCTAAAAGAGACAAGTTAATAACGCGCAAAAGACACGAAAACAAACAACAGCAGTAGAAACAATAACAACAAAACAAAAGAAAAAAATTAAGAAAAAGTGCCAAGACATCAATTGTTTTGCTCGTTTTGCTTGTATTTTTTTTTTTTTGTTTTTTGTTACTTCTTTCTTCCTGTTACGCCTGATTTGTTTCTTGATATTTTCGCAATTTTTGTTTATGAAACTAATCAGACATTCAAAATGCATAAAATATTGAAAGACTTGGTGAAATAAGAAGTGGAAAAAAAATTCAAGTGAATTGTGAAGAAATGAAATGCAGTAACAAACAAATGAATGAGGTTAGAACAATTTTTGAAACGAACTAAATTGAATTGAAAGCTGAAACATATGTAAAACTGGTAAAAGGTAGTTTATGTAGAAGGTACCCAATAAAAATGGAGCTTCCAACGAAGCATGTTTGTAAGGGAGAAACATAAACGTTTCGCTTACCATTGCGCTGATGGAAGACATGAATTTTATATGGCGAGTTCCCCCTTTGAAGCAATACATTTTTGATACATAAAGCGCATTATTCAGCGCATATAAAAACTGTTGTATGTAACGATCGGCCTTACACATTGAATGTTTTGATACAGTTATTTTTTAGTATTCTCCCTTACAAACCTGCTTCGTAGTAAGGGAATGCCGTAGCACTTGAAATGTTATTTTTTTATATAAAAGTTGTTGAGAGTTCTTTCACTTACTTTACTGCATTTCTGTATGTCTTATTGCGTAGCGCATAATTGAGCACTTATTTTTTTAATGTACCATTAGGGCTTCGCAAAATGATAAAATTTTTTATTGAGTAGTATATGTCAGTGATGTTATCTACTACTACTATACTATACTATTTTATTATTATAGTATTATACTATTATACTATCATACTTTTATATTATTATACTATTATATTATTATACTATTATACTGTTATACTATTATAATTTTATACTATAATACTGTTATAATAGTATACTATTATATTATTAAACTATTATATTATTATTCTATAGTACAGCGGTCACCAACTACTTTCATTTGTGTTCCGTGTTTTAAAAAATCACGACCGTCGCGGTCCGGAAGGTAATACACTGGACTTTTAAAATAATAAGTTAGATACTGTATCAATGGACATTATTTAATTAAATAATAAGCAAATGCTTTGAATAAAAAGAAGTAAGTACTTAGGGTTTTTACAGTATGAATGAGAAAAATTACATTTTTTTGTCTTGGACTATCCGTTTGAAGTTTGAAGTAAAGCTTGTGCAGGCTATCCTCATTAAATCTTGGAGATGTTAATCGGCAAGTCTGTTCCGGAATTTATTTTTAATGAAGTTCATCTTAGAATATGCTGTTTCACCAACATATGTTGACCCAAACAAAGTGAGAAATTTTAAGGCTAATTTTTTTTTTATTCGGGGTATTTATTAGCACAAACAAATTTTATCCAAAACTCTTGACAAGAAACTTCCTGTTTTTGATGTTTTAAAACTGTATTTTCTTGGAAATCGATCATTTCCATCTGTAGAGAAGCTTTATTACTCCCGAAAATATTTGCAGCTTCATTACTCCATTCATCCCCAGGATTCAGGGAGTAAATATTACTGAGGATATCGACGACATTCCCAATTTCCCTAAAATCTGCGAATCTGTTTTCAAATTCCGATTTTAGATCATCAATGAACGTCTTGTATTGGCCGATGTCAAGCTCGTTGTCATTGCAAATTTTTTTAAATTGGGGAAGTGCAGGCGTTCATTATCCAGATCAATGTTGAAAAGATCGAGTTTTCGCAAAAAGCTTTTTACTTCTGTCAGGAGCTCCTATACAAGCTTTTCTTTGCCTTGAAGTTTAAGGTTCAGATCATTGATGTGTTTAAAAATATCTGATAAGAAAGCAATGGAAGTAACATTTTCTTTATCGCTAAGAAAACTTAAGTAATCGTTTGTTGGCGTTTGATCAATTTGTTAAGCCTGTTTGACGAGTGTATGAGTGAGATTTTGTTGCATCTCACTGATGACATGAATATTACTAGTGAAATTGTTTGTGTTATCGCTCCCAAATTATCTTTTTTTTTGCATAGGTTTCCCTATTATTTGATCCGTTAACTGATCATCAACAAAGGCTGATGTCGAGACGAAAATATTTCTCATGAATTTGTTGTTACATAATGTAAAATATTTTGTATTGTTAACACAAGGTCCGCATAAAATAGGTCTACGGTCGGGATTCGGACCGCGGTCCGCCAGTTAATGAACCCTGCTATAGTATATACTTTAATATAAATATTATCGTATATAGTATAATAGAATACTATTATACTATATATGATGATATTTATATCAAAGTATATACTATTATACTATTTTATTATTATATTATTATACTATTATACTAATTTTTATTATTTAATTAAGCTTGAGGTCTCTTTTTTTTATAAAAAATATAAAATTTATTTAAATCAATAAGGGTCCTCATGATGTCGCTTAAAATAGCCATTTGTGCAAATGCGCAAGCTTACGAGTCTTGTTTCATGAAGCCCCTTTTTTACTTTTGTGTAATTTGAAACAATTAATATCAGTTTGTAAGAAACGTCAATATAAAAATAAATTAAAAAGTAAAATTCAAAAATATAAAAATTTGTGTTTAAATTTGTGATTAATATGTATGAGAAATTTGCTTTTAAAAATGCTCAAAGAAAGCCAAAAGACCAATTTACTGAAATTATTGCTAGAATTTATTGTTTATGATTTATAGACACTTGGATTTTTCATTGAAAACGACGTTAAAATCATTAAAAGATCTGTTTGTATAAATGCACAATTGAACAGCGCAAGTTTACGAGACAAAATTGTTGGGCAAATTTACCAAGTTTGTGTAAATGAATTCTCATACAATTTTTGACAGTTCATTTACGAGGGCGTAAAAATGCACAGTTTGCACAGATTACGAGACTTATAAACGATATCATGAGGACCCTTAATATTTCGGCACTCCGTTGTAAGCCTTCTTCAGGGTTTTTTCTTGAATGTTTGACAAAATTATCAATTTTTAACAAATTTAACAAATTAAACAAATTTAACAAAATGTCATATAACAACTTTCAATTAAATAAAAAAAAAGGTTTTCCAATTCAAACTTAATATATTACGGAAGTTCCGTTTCTATTTTTATAAATTAAATGTCTATAATTTTGTGCTAAACTTTCATTAATAATAATAATTAAAATTTTGTAAAGGTCGAATAAGAGTCAATTTATATACTATTATTTTATGCTATTATGCTATTATACTAGTATTCTATTATACTATTATACTTTTATACTAATATTCTATTATACTATTATAATATTATGGTGTTACACTATTACACTATTATAGTCTTTTTATATGGAGGGCTCACAGCTGAACCAACCAAGTCAATAAATAAATAAAATATACATACATGAGTGCTCCAAGATTGTATGGACGAAAAATTGTCAAGCCAGCTACCGGCTGTCCTCCCCTAATAATAGGACAACTTTAACTGGCGCCGCAACGATGGTGAATTTACAAGAGAACATTTTTTATTATCATATTGGGATTTTTTTAAGGCCCAACTATAATATGCTTAAGTTGGCTTAAGCAGTTTTGCGAATACATGTGAGGGGCTTAGAGCACAAGGGGGCTAAGTGCCTTTTTCTAAAATTGAGTTTACATATGGAATTATAGGTATATTTCGGAGAAGTTGTTCAGAGCACAAGAAGTGAATGTAGGATTCTCATCCGGACGCTAGATATAGTGAACAATTCAAGCATTTGACATTAAAATACCTGCTTCCTTTGGAGCACAAGCGAAACAACCGCTTCAGTCTCATTATTTAAAATAAATCACTTGAACCCCTTGTGCTTTAAGCCCCTCATGTGATTCATATGTGTCGAGCTTAAGAAAACTTTTTGGTTAATTTTATGAAACTGGCATTTGCGAAAGAAAAGTTCGAAACAGATCGCCTTTTCCGTACGGAATAAAATATTTTGACTTTCTTTTTGTTTTCTTATGTTTTCTTTTGAGAGGCTTTTTGTTAATTTTTGACAGTAGCTTAAGCCAGCTTATGCATATTATAGTTGGGCCTTTAGGATATTATGGAGAATAAAAATATGAAAAAATGATGTCAATGCCTCTTAGGTTTTCCATACCTGCGGTTTAAATATTGCGATCTTCGGGAAAAACTAATTTTTTGGCCATATTTTGGCGAATGAGCCCAATTTTCTTACTGTTATGAATTTTAAGTGAAACTTATTCAGAATATTTGTAGTTCAGATAATTTAAAATATACTCTGAATGTTTTACAAATATCGCATATTAACCCTAAAATCACGAAGGTCGAGAATAAATTCTTACGATGATGAAACAGTGCAAAAATGGAGATTAACCCTTAAAAGCGGCTTAAACATTGAAAAATCTATCAATTTTAATGGTCCTAAAACTCATTTTATGGATAGTAATGTCGATAATTTTGGAGTTTCGCACTAGACTAAAAGTGCTATGAATTTTATTTTAACTTGGTTCTCTTCAGGCTAGAGCCCTCCATATTATACTATTCTACCATTTAATAATAATCAAAATTTTAAAAATTAACTAAGTAATATTTAAAACAACAAATTTTCCATAAATAACAACACATTTTTATATTTATGATTTTAGAACAAATTTTATTAATCTTTTTCTAACATTTTTTTCCAAATCCATAAAAAGATCCCTGGAAAACTTCACTTTAAAAGATTTATCTCAAAGATACACGACTACACCCTCAAATATAAATATTTCCTTTTAAATAAACTAAAAAATATGTTGAACTTGGTTTACAGCAATTTATGTTTAAATGTTTATCAAAGAAACGTGACTGAGAAAAGTGCGTAATAAAAAAGGTAATAAAACTTAATTAAAATACCCTTAAGCGTATGACTCTTCGTCATTTAATATTATTAAATAATATTAATGCAATAAATACAATGTACATAATTTTGACATCGAAAAAAATTTAAAAATGAATTTAATTGTCGTGGGTATGAATTACGAAATATTCCATAATTGAATTTCACCTTTTGCACATTCTATGTCATTTTTTGTTTTTATTAAAGGTTGGACTTAATGCCAGAGGCCAATTGTTTAAATTATTTTAACATAAAAGAAATATTTACTTATGCTATGCTTGTTTTATTTCAGTTGAAAGGTCAAAGGTCAATTAAACTTGCTTATACCCACAGTAATTATGTGAAATGTTTGTGTCTATTGAAATTTAATTGTTGTATTGTTGTGACTGAATTGACATTCTAAAAAAGTAAGGAGGTTCCTTAAAAAAGCTCAAGGACATGGGAAGTACTTAATTTAAATTACAGAAAATACTTGGTTGCTCTCTATATCTAATGATTATAACCAAGGCCCGGATTTTTATGCAAATGCATATTTGTTCTCGTCAGTCGGAGATTACCATATACAAAATATCTTTGCGAATCAAGAAATTTGCAGTAAAATGGCATCGATTTGTCAGTGCACATTTTTGCATATTTTGCTTTGAATGCATATTTTTGCATATATTGCTAATGTTGCATATTTTTGTTGTATATTTTTTTTTTAAAAACTTGTTTTAATTGCATTATTTTGCCATGCACCCTTCCGCAGAAGAAATAACAGACAACTTCGATGATATTTATTTATTGATTTCTAATGGGAAAAATATTTTGCATAGCACCTTCGCGTGTTGCCGCATATAAAAAAAAATTATCCGGGTTAATGTCTTCCTCTACAGCCTATTACAACCGGATTGGGGACGTGTTTGAAAGCAATTATGTATTAAGGCTCACTTAACCGGGAGTAACAGTAACGTTGCAAATCAGCTGATTCTTTTTGTTGTATTTAAAGCAATTAGAACAATTACACTGTGCGACAAATGGTAGGGGTCAGTGATCGGGAAGGGATCAAACTACCGGGGAAAGTTATATCTATAAAAAAGAAGTTATACGTGTCCCGGCGTTTCACTGGGTCACGTCTAGGAATCGAGATATGTATATCGATTTGAAAAATGGGCTAAAAAACATCAAAATGTTTATAAATTTTAGGGCTGCCATACGTCCTATGGATATGACTTATATACCAAAATATACCAAATTTTTAGTAGAACATATTTTATAAAAATCTTGGAAAAATCGGTTCAGATACAAAAATGTTATGATAAGATTAAGACGTAACATCTTACTGCTAACTGTAACACTATGCGACAGTCAAAATCGGGAAGGGTTCAAACTACCGGGAAAAGTTATATCGCTAAAAAGAAGTTAAAATTTAACAAAAATTTTGCTAAAGTTCAATATGGTTTGACACCAGTGATGCCAACTTAGTGCTTTTGGCACTATTTATGTTGCTTTTTGAAGACTCAAAACGTTTAAATTTTATCCATAGTGCCAAACTAGGAAAAAGCACTAACTTGGTGCTTTTTAAATTTTTCGTTAGTGCTTTTTACAATTTTTATTTTTTTTCTACCATTTTTTTAAAACTTCGATTATAAAGAGGATGATTAAGATGAGATTTGCTATTTAGGGTACAATGTTGAGAAGGCCTGTAAAGATTTTAAATGATAAAAAAGTAATAAAAGAAAGTTGCATTCGTTTCACCAAAAATAGATTTCTATGCACAGCTAGATTTATTTTTGTAAAAATTACGGGCATTAATATCAAAGTATTTTTCTTGGGAATACAAAACTTTTAATTTACAAGATTATGTTTGTCGTTTTTAGTTTTTCAATTTTTAATGTCGATAAAAACACTGAAATTTATTGTTGATGGGATAAGCCATTCCTATGCGCATTTCACTGGTTGCTTAGGCCAGATCGTCAGGAAACTTCATCCAAAGATTTAAGAAAACCCAAAGATATTAAACAAATAAAATTGAATGTTAAATGAAATTGGTCACCAATCAACGCCGTGGCCTTTTTTTAATATTTTTGGAGGTATATACTATTCGTTACAGGCGAATGCAACTTGATTTGTGTTTAACTAAATTTTAAAAATGGCTTAGAGCTTTTTTACGCTTTTCTTTGTTCGAAATAGTGCTTTTTAGTGCTTTTTTTAAATTTTAAAGTGCTTTTTGCTCAAAAAGTTGGCATCACTGTTGGACACTTATGATTAACATGTATTCGCACAGTTGCTCAAGACACCTTATGCATATTATAGTTGGGCCTTTACAAGTGCCCTAATTAACATGATTGTCTTACCCTTTCTTTATATATTTGTGTTTTACTTTATTTTAACTTCTACTTTTGTGGTTGTTATTTTCGTGTTTTTTTTTTATCACTAATAAAAAATTTAAGATAATTTTGACTGCATATTTTTTAAATTTTTAGCGCATATATTTCCATTTTTAGTGATTTTAAGCGCATAAAACGCGATTTTAACTGCATAAAAGTCCGGGCCCTGATTATAACTCTAACCCAAAAAAACCCCATTTTAAACTCCTCAACTCTTCGATTACCGTATAAAACAAAATCGAATTCCCTTGCACCAGCACTGCGAGAGTATTTACTTGTGTGAATGCTGTCATTTAGCGTATAAAATACTCTCGTACTTATTGTATTATTAAACAATATCTAATTTCCGCTGTGCAACTATGACATAAATGACAAATAACAGACAGTAACTGTCATTTAATGCCACCAACTTTCACACTTTAACTCTATTATTGGCAAAACGGGAGAACATAAATCTGCAATGCAAAGTGAACAAATACACATTCCAATAAACATGAAATCCTATGCAGCTGAGATATGGGAATTAAGAGGGCAGTCGGATAATTTTCGTAAATAAAACGGAATTCAAAATATATTTGATACAAGAACTAAGAAAGTCCCCAAGCTAAAATTAACTAATTCCTCATTTTTGTTTTTTTGCAGAGAATAACAACAACGAATTTTAGGGAGTTTGTTCATGGTTTTTTGAAATAATTTTTAATTTTGTGATGGGGGAAGTTCCCAAATTATGTAAATAAAATAGGCTCAATTAATATTTTTAATGGACTTATTTAACATATCATTTAAATTGAATTACAAATTTCAAATATTGATAAATGTAAATTTTAATGGTCATATGCCTAAAACTTAAAATCCCGGGCGCAAGATCTTCTCCTCTATAGTGTAACAAACACCGGCTTAACTAACTTCCAAAAAAAGGATTGGATATCGGCATTTGGGAATTTTTTCTTTGTGAAATAAGTTACCATTTATGGAGTTTTTTTTGTTTTTGGAGTCATTTCATATTTTTGGGGATTTCTTTAATTTTTAACTTTTAAGTTTTAATCCATAATGAACGAATTTCGTTATTTTAAGGACTACTACGACTTTGTTCGTTGCTATCGAATTAATCTAACCCAGTACCGATCAGTACCGATAAAGTAGCATAAATGCTGTTTTTCCATGAATTTCTCAACAACTCTGTTCTTATCAGATCCGAGTTAGACCTGGTATGCACCCCAGTAACTCGTTCCCTTAAGAGTCAGCTCACACAACAACTTTGTAAAAAGACTAATGAGTAGAAGAAAATTCCAAATGTCTGCTAGATTCTGTACTTTTTCTTCTCTAAAGTCACGCTACTTTAGAAAAATTTTATCAGGTCAAACGAATGTTCTAGTTGCATGAAAGTTACTGGGGTACAGTATTATTATTTCTTTAGTATCATTCGATCGAAGAACTTTTTAAACTAAACTCATCTCGAAATAACACACACAGGCAAACATGCATAAAGCAATACAATCCCAGAGGGAAAAAGAAGGGGTACGGATGCCTTCTAGAAGGCCTCTGTACTCCTTCTTTTGGATATACAAGGCCTTCTCGCTCCATTCCATACTCATATCTTTTTTACACACGTTGTCATTGCGGAGAAGGCCTTCCGCTCTCGCTTCTTTAGCAGGTACATAAGAATGGCAACGGGTACAAAAAAATAATTGTTTTGCTTTTGCTTGTGCTTGTGCAAAAAAAAACAATACAAAAAATGTTACTCCTTCTCTATCTTATCTTTTACACCAAATAGCCGAGGCCTTCTATAAGGCATTCTTTAGCAGTTAGATAAGAATAGGAATTTAATCAAAACAATTTTTAAGCAGGCCTTTTAAAAGGCCTGAAGTAAGAAGGTCTTCTGAGTTTTACCGCTGGGATGGCACAACTATTATACCAACTCAACTCTATTCATAAAACTTGTGAACTGTACGTCGACAAAAACAACAACAAAATTATACAGTTGAATTGTAACAAAAGTCTACTACTATGCGGTAAACAACAGCTGTCAAATATTATTATGATGGCTCATGATATTGCCAGGGGTGCACACAAAGATATTAACATACACTTAAATAAATCGCAGTTGCATATGCAACACAAAACATACCTCGGAGGCTGCATATTTAATAAATAAATAGGGAAAAGTAAACAAGTTGCGTTTCAATGACGGAAAAATCTTTAATTAAACCAGTTTAACATACAAAATCCATAAATTTAAACTTCAAGTAACAATTTTTAGAGGTCCTTATGTTACCTTTTAAAAATTACAGCATAATTTAATTTTTATTCCAAGTGTCAACAAAATTATTATATTTGGCATATTGACGTCTTAATAAACCACAAAAAGAAGTGCCTGCTTTTAGGAAAACTGACAGCAGAATTTTTACACCAGCTGCTCTCTAGTAACTTCTAGAGCAATATTCAAAGACTTGCTGATTAAATCATAAATTTTTTAAAGTTGTAATGAAAAAACATGATAAATAAGAGGACAAAAATATTTATGAGCTTATTGTCCTCAAACAAGAATTACAATTTTTTTAAAAAAGAGAAAATTAGAAAGAAATTGTTTCAATTTGATTTTATGGCAATTTTAAATGGAATAATATTTTCTTGGTTAATTAAGGAAGTGAAGCCTTGTTCATTACACATCCTGAGCAACCGGTCAATTTCTGCCAAGACAATTGATACTATTTATTATTGTTGCAATCATAGTTTATTTTCTTAATATCTAGCACATCGTTTACATAAAACACATTTAACTGTGGTTGAAAAGCAATTTCATGTTGAAAATTTATAGCTATTTATCCTTAATATGCCTCCCATTACTCTTGTATTTTACAAACTAATGACGCACGATTGAAGTTTTACATGAGATTGAAGATGACTTACAGAGTGCATGCAACATAAAAACTTGATACTGGTACAGGAAAACTATGTATGCCGAAGCATGGAAAAAAGCTTTAACTACAAGTATCAGTGTAGCAGTAGTCGTATGTCATTTAATTAAACTCTTCTAGAATGCAACGTACACGTTTGGAAATTCGAAGCAGGCAAAAATTCATGAAAAGTTCTTGCTTATACAGTGAAAGGCAGAAGATTTTAGACCAATTTCAAAAATCTGATTCAAAAATTAGAAAAAAAAATTACAAAAAAAAATATGTAGCATAATAGTATTATAATATAATAGTTTAATAGTATAATAATATAATAGTAATAGTATAATTGTATAATAGTATAAAAGTATTTTAATATAATAGCTTAATAGTATAATGGTATAAAAGTATAATAGTATAATTGTATAAAAGTATAATAGTGTAATAGTATAATAAATTGTATGATAGTATAATATTAAAATAGTATAATAGCATTAAAAATTGATAGTAAAATAGTATAAAAGTATTAAACTATTATAGTATAAAAGTATAATTGTATAATAGTATAATGTTCAAAAAGTATAATACCATAAAAAATGAATAGTATAACAGATAAAAATATAATAGTGAAATATTATAATAGTATAACTGTATAATAGTACATTAGAATAATATTAAAATAGCATAACACCATAAAAAATTAAAAGTATAATAATATAATAGTATAATAGTAAAATATGTAGTATAATAGTATAAAAGTATAAAATTATAATAGTATAAAAGTAAAATTGTATAATAGTATAATATTCGAATAGTATAATACCATAAAAATTAATAGTATGTCCCAATTCACATTATACGATTTTTGTCGTTGCGATTATTGTCGTTTCCTCTTTGAAGTCGGTCTGATGTTTATATTGTACGATTTTTGTCGTTACGACTTTTTCTTTTGCAACCGAACTTCAATACATTTTTCGTCAAATGAGAGAACGAATGAGCGAACAAAATGAATCGAAGAGTTGTGTACCCCTTTTAATTCCTCTCTCTCCTCTCGACCATAAGGTAAGAATCGCAACGACAAAAGTCGTATAATGTGAATGGGCACTATAATAGTATAAAAGTATAATAGTATAATAGTATAGTAGTATAATAGTTTAATAGTATAAAAGTATAATAGTGTAGTAGTACACTATTATAATGGTAGTTTTATAAAAAATCTTTAAGCAAATTCAAACATTTTCCAGCCGTCTTAACATTATTCTTACCCACTGTATGCAGTTTAATGCTGTCTGATACATATTCCAAAACTACCTTTCATATCAAAATAATAACATACAGGGGGAAAAATGATAAATGGCTAACTTTCAGTTTGATTGTCGCAAATGCATCAATGTTTGCTAAAACAACACGTACATAGACCGACTCATCCCAACAAAAAACACACACATTCACCTTTGAACTAGATCCTTGGAAATATTGTTTGTATCTATTAAAATAGTTTGTCATAAAAGTCTTTCTGACGTCGCAAGAATGAGTTTGCATAAAATACTTTTTGCACAGATTTTTTACAGTCCCAAATTATTAATTGTAACTGTAGTCAAAACAAGGATGAATAGAAGGAAAATAGTGGGTTTGTTTATAATAAACTCACAAAAAGAATTTAGTATTGACTAGAAAGTTTGGTAATCTATTTTAAAGGAATTTTGTATTTTCACTTAATGTGCAATTTTTACTGAAAGCGTTTCAAATATTTTATTGTAAATTAAATGAAACAATAAAATGTTATTGAACTGAATAAAATTGACCATAAAAATCTCTAAAAAAATTTGAAAAAAATATTTTTGTTTTCTTTCGAAATTAATTCACAAATAACTTTCATTAATTTATTGACAACTGAGATTTTAAACACATATGGTCACTTTTGAAATGTTCTCTTAAAGGCTCGTTTAATGCCAAAAATTTGGCAATTTTTATATTAAGAAGATACATAAATGCACTTAGAGAATATGTTATTTTATGCAACTTACTCTGTGTACGAGTCGTACACGCAAAGAAAAAACATGGTTGTGGTAAACATATTCTAAGAGCAACATATTATGATAAGATTCATGATTGTAGTCACCATATTACGATTGTTATTAAATCATATTGTTAGCGTCTGGCTGGTGTGAACCGGGTGTTAATGTTTCCCGGTGGTTCTGTCGTGTGCGGCGGCACCACATGCGGTGGTGGCATCTGGCAACACCTCATGTGGTGTCGTCTGACGTTTTGAATTCGCCTTGTTTTTTTACATTTTGTTACTCTTAATAAAACCTTCACATCAGCCAGACGCCGGCAAAGCAAAATTGTAAAACTGAAAGAAATTGTGAAAAATTTAAAAATTAAAAGTGAAGGGAAACTAAAGCTAATAAATAAAGAAAAATAAATAAAGTGAGTGCTCAAAAGAAACGGAAAGGTCTTTTCTTTAATTTAAAAATAAAAAGAGCAACAAGTGTGCAGTGCCAGTGAGCCACGAAAATAAGGGTGGTTTAAGAATAAAAGGCAGCCAGCGTGTATGTGCCGGCAACTAACCTGCCCCAACCAAACGATCCTTGAGGCAGTCCCCACGACGCGTCTATCCACTAGAACCAGCGATTCCACCAGGTAACAACCATCACACAAACATTTTGGTCCTTCGCCCGTAAGGAATATTAAAAGGTACGTTCTGTGAAATTTAAATTTGCATACAGTAAATTGTGTCGCGCCATATTTGTGTCTCGGGAAAAGTGAGGTTAGATTGCGCCAATTTGAAGCCGCGCAATTTTGGAGAGCCATCTTTTTTTACTCGCTAGTTTACCCGTTACTCGCTGAATTTGTATTTCAATTCCCTTTTGCCTTAATTTGTTGTTATACATAAATAAAAAAGGAAAGCCCAACAAAAAAAAAAAAAAAAAAATTTTTGCCCGAATTTGTTTTATTTTATAACTAAAAGGAAAAGTGTTGCCAGCGCGTAAATTTTTTTCTCAAATAAATTTTGCTGGGAATTTTTATTTTATTCTAAAGACAACTCACATATTTTGTTGATCGGTAGAACAAGTGGAAAAGAAAAATATGTCGACTTTTGAAAAATTTATTCGTGCAGCTGATGAGCTTACTAATTTCGAGGCAACGTTAAAAAAGGAAGACTTTTCCATATATACAAATGAGGCGATAGAGTTTGAAAGAAGTGACTTGGAAGAGATTTGGGGGAGATACAAAAAAGTGTTTGAAGAGTGTTCCGCAGCCACGATAGAAATTAAAAAAGAGTTAGTGGCAGTGCAGACAAAACATCCACAGGTTCGAAAAACCTACGTGCGATGCATAAATATTCTTGCAAATGCAAAACAGAAATTAGAAGATGAGGAAAAACAAAAAAGCAAGGGAGCAGTGGCTCCCAACCTTTGTTCAATATCTGTACCCCCTTGTGATACTGGCGTTTTTCATGGAGATTACGTATCGTGGCCCACCTTTAGGGACATGTTTACGGCAATCTACATAAATAATTCTAGACTTAGCCCTGTAGAAAAGTTGTTTTATTTATTTCAAAAAACAGATAGTGAGGCCCGGGATATAAACAGAAATATTGCCCTTACAGCAGAAAATTTTGAAATTGCGTGGGGTAATTTAAAATCCCAATATGAGAATAAACGGGTGTTAATAAATAGTCAGCTAAAAACTTTATTTAATTTGACTCCATGTCAACGAGAAACGGCTGCAGAAATAAAAAGGCTCCAAAGGGAAATTAATAATTGTATTTCGGTGCTAAAATTATATAATGTAGATATTGCCTCATGGGACCCAATTTTTGTTTTTCAATGTTCGTCTCGGCTCTCAGAAAATACTTTACATCTGTGGGAACAATCGGTAAAAAATAAAACAGAGGTTCCCAAATGGGAAGAATTAAATAATTTTTTGACCGATAGATTTCATGCCCTTGAGAGTGTTTCTGACATTATAGTAGCGAACAATGTAGCTGCCAGTGGTTCCCAAGCAGGCCCTTCAAATAATAACAATATTTCTACGAAAGTTAAGCAGTTTAAGGCTCATCACACAAAAGTTGACTCGAGCTCATGTAAATTGTGTAAGGAGAGGCATAAGATTAGTGTTTGTAATAAATTTTTGAGCATGGATTATAAGAATCGTGTTTCAACATTGAAAAGATTTCGTTTTTGTTTTAATTGTCTTACTTTGGGGCATATGTATGGGGATTGCACTAGTCCTAATAGCTGTTCTAGGTGCAATAGAAAACACCATACACTTATACATAAAGAGATAGTAAGAAATAGCAACAATAATAATCAACACCAGTCAAACACTAATTCTCAAGCTCAGAGTCAAAATAGTCAAAATCAAATACAGTCCACTAATGTTGCCGGCCCTTCTGGTGTAGTTCAATCGCATCATACCTCTGTTGCAAAAAAGGTTATGTTAGCCACAGCCTGGGTTAACATTATAAGTTTTGGTTCCTGTTACAAGGTTCGTGCCCTGATAGATCCATGTTCGGATGAAAGTTTTGTTTCAGAAAAGATACAAAGATTGTTAAAGTTGCCAACTAATCCAGTTTCTGCAGAAGTCTCAGGTTTAGGCGGAGATATAATTAGCACATCTTCTAAAATGGCAGTTTTTACTATTGTTTCTCTTTTCGATCAGAACATGTCTCTTAATATACAGGCCCTAGTTGTCCCTCGTGTAACTGGTAGTATTCCAACACATACTTTTTTGCCACAAAAAGAGATTGAGCTTCCCAAGTTATGTTTTGCTGATGCGAAATTTTATGAAAGTAGTGAGATAGATCTGTTGTTAGGAGGTGATTTGTATCCTTCTATTCTTCGTGGCGGAGTAAGGCATGGTGTTTTTGAATCATTAGTGGCTCAAGAAACCATTTTTGGTTGGATAGTTACAGGTCCAACGCCTGCTAGAGTTTCCCCTCGAATTGTTAGTGTGTCTCATATGACAAAAGTAGCCATTGATGACCAATTGTCGAAGTTTTGGGAGTTAGAAGAAGTTTCTCATAGGCGTGTTTTATCAGAGGAGGATAAAAAATGTGAGGAGATCTACAATTCTACTACCACTAGAAACCCTGAAGGGAGATATACTGTGAGTCTGCCCTTCAAAGATAGTTTGCTGTCGCTTGGTCCCAATAGGCAAATAGCTGTTTGTCAATTTTTGAGAAACGAAAAATCTTTGATGCGCAATGCTGAGCGTAAGGCCCAGTACGATGAGGTCCTAAAAGAATATATAGCTCTAGGGCACATGGAAAAAGCAGAAAATGCTAGAAGTGACCCGGGTTATTATTTACCCCATCATGGCGTTTTTAAGCCTGAGAGTACAACTACTAAATTGCGAGTAGTATTCAATGCCTCGAGTCCCTCTGCAAATGGCAGAAGTTTAAATGATCTGTTGTACACTGGCCCTATTTTACAAGCTGAAATAGTTAATCTAATTCTGAGATGGCGATTTTTTCAGTTTGTCTTTAATGCGGACATTTCAAAAATGTACCGGCAGATTTTTGTAAATCCCACACATAGGCCCTTTCAAAAAATAGTTTTTCGTAGCAGTGATAGCGAGGAAATTGCTGATTACCAACTGAAAACGGTGACTTTTGGCGTAAATTGTGCCCCATATTTGGCCCTTAGAACCATTCTACAGTTGGCAAAAGATGAAGAGCGACGTTTTCCGTTAGGCGCTAGAATATTGCGAGAAAATATGTACGTAGACGATGCCCTAGTTGGTGCTCATTCAATCGCTGATGCTTTGGTGGCGCGGGAAGAATTAATTAGCATTCTAGATAGTGGAGGATTTGAGCTTAGAAAATGGACCTCAAATTCTGAAGAAATTTTGAAAAATTTGCCCCATGATCATCTGCTTAATTCGTCATTTATGTCGCTCGATGAAAAAAGCACTACGAAAACGTTAGGGATTCGCTGGAATGCGGCTGAAGATGTGTTTTTCTTTGTGTGTGAAAAGATAACACTTAAAAACTCGTATACCAAAAGAGAGGTTCTTTCTACCATTGCTCGGCTATACGATCCTGCGGGTTGGTTGGCTCCAGTGGTAGTTGCAGCAAAAATTATAATGCAGCAAATGTGGCTTGATAAGATCGAGTGGGACGAGGCTATCAAACCAGTAGCTCTGCAAAAATGGCAGAATTTTGCGGCAAATTATGCGGATATTGAAAAAATTAGGCTTCCACGTTGGGTTCAGTATTCGCCTGGCTGTACTATTCAATTTCACGGGTTCTGTGACTCGTCTGAGTTGGCATATGCAGCTACAATATATATAAGGGTACAGTTCGAAAATAAAGTTTTGTCAAGTTTGCTCACGTGTAAAACGAAAGTGGCCCCAATAAAAAAGCCATCTTTGCCTCGTTTGGAGTTATGTGGAGCAGTTCTTTTGGCAAATTTAGTCGACAGTGTGGTACCTACTTTTAACGTGAACAGGTCCCCCCTTTATTTGTGGTCCGATTCTACAATTGTCTTGGCGTGGCTTAGAAAACCTCCTTGTAGCTGGAAAACGTTTGTGGCAAATAGGGTGGCTACAATATTAGAAAAGGTGGGGAATAAAAATTGGTGTCACGTAGCGTCAGGTGATAATCCTGCCGATCTAGCAACCCGGGGGCTGATCCCTGCGGATTTAAAAGATAATAGGCTCTGGTGGCACGGACCTGCGTGGCTCAACTTAGAGCAGTCTTCGTGGCCCGTAGGAGCAACCGAGTTCGAAACGGCAGAAGAGTCGAAAGGAGCCCAAGTTTTTGTTGCTAGATCGACTGATCAAGAAGACATTTTAGACAGGTTTTCAAGTTTAGCTAGAGCATATCACGTAATCGCCTACATGTTTCGATTTGTTGCCCTGACAAGTAAGAAAAGACTCGAAAAGGTCGAGTATGGTTCATTGAAGATTTCGGCTAATGAGTTGAGGTTCGTAAGAAATCGTTTATTTTATCTCTCTCAACAAATTCACTTCTCAGGGGAATTTAGCTGTCTTAAAGCAAGTAAGAAAATTGATTCACGGAGCCCCCTGTTAACACTTACCCCCTTTGTTGATAAAGACAACATTATGCGGTCTAACAGTCGTCTTAGCTCTAGTACTTGTCTGTCCTACAACGAAAAGCACCCTATTATCTTGGCGTATGGCAGTAGATTGGCTCGCCTGTATGTTGAGTTCGTTCACACTTTAGTCCTGCACGGAGGCCCTCGGCTAGTCTTGAATGTGGTCCGGCAGGAGTGCTGGATCATTCGAGCAAAAAATCTGATAAAAACAGTTTGTCGTAGCTGCAAAGTCTGTGTTATCTATCGAAAAAAGCTGCAAAATCAAATAATGGCTGCTTTGCCCCAAGAAAGAACTACCCTTTGCCGCCCTTTTACGAATTCTGGCGTTGATTTTGCTGGCCCATTCGAAATAAAAAGTTTCACTGGCAGGTATTGTAGAATCTCCAAAGGCTATGTGTGTCTCTTTGTCTGTTTCGCTACGAAGGCGATTCACCTTGAAGCGGTTAGCGACTTATCTACCCCTGCCTTTCTAGCAGCCTTGGCCCGCTTCGTTGCCCGTCGTGGTTGCCCAAGCTGCATGTATTCCGACAACGGCAGAAACTTCGTTGGCGCCGCTCGAGAAATCGACGCAGACTTCGCCAAGCA
Source organism: Pollenia labialis (assembly GCA_949318255.1). Classification (NCBI taxonomy): domain Eukaryota; kingdom Metazoa; phylum Arthropoda; class Insecta; order Diptera; family Polleniidae; genus Pollenia; species Pollenia labialis. The sequence continues at coordinate 40,088,129 of OX439141.1, read as the reverse complement.
CGTTAAAGAGCTTCGTGACACGGCCGTAGAGAATTATGGTCACCAGCGCTTGTCGTGGCACTTTATCCCTGCTGCAGCACCTCACATGGGAGGATTATGGGAAGCAGGGGTAAAAAGCGCAAAAATGCACCTTAAAAAGTCAGCCGGTCAGCTTAAATTTACGTTCGAGGAGTTCTCAACCGTGTTGGCAAAAATAGAGGCGTGTCTCAATTCACGTCCTCTTGGCCCTATGTCAGAAAACGCTGAAGATTTGTCTGCCCTTACCCCAGGCCACTTTCTGATAGGCACAGCTATGCTTACCCCTGCGGAGCCCGAAGAGCATGGTAAATCGGTGGCGTAAAGTTAAGGCCCTACAGCAAGAGTTCTGTCGCCGATGGAAGCAGGAGTACCTAAAAGAGCTGAATAAACGCAACAAGTGGCAACACCCTCAGCTAGACTTAAAAGAAGGCGACCTCGTGGCTCTAAAAAGTGAACCAGGCTGCCCAACTGAGTGGCGGCTGGGTCGTATCGTCCGAGTTTATAGCGGCATTGACGCCAAGGTGCGAGTAGCCGATTTGAAAACCCAAAACGGCGTAATCACTCGACCGATTCACAAACTAGTGGCACTACCCTAATATGCACACTTATACATTTATTTTCCATTTCCCAAATTTATAACTTACACTCACTTTCAGAACCTCATGGCCGCCTTCAACACAAACTTCTGTTGCCCCATATGCAACCGGTTCCACGCGGTGAGACAATGCAGCCGCTTCATCACTCTCCCGGTGGAACAAAAGCTTCATGTCGTGGCCCAGCACTCATTGTGCTACAATTGCTTGGCACAATCACATACCTTAGCCAATTGTAAAAGCATCGACCGATGCCGACGCTGCCGCAAAGACCATAACAGCTGGTTGCATCCGTTGCCCGAGGGACGTGTGTGGGTGCAAATGACGGCCAACGTGCGCGTGATGACGCTGCCGAGCCGGAAGGAATTCTGGGCCCGGGCGCTTATTGACCCAACCACGGCGCGGTCATCAGTAACCTCCCAAGCAGCTAGGAAAATGGGCTGTACAGTGAGGCGCGGTCGTACCACGCTGATGCTTTTCGAGCGGAAGGAAGAGGGCCGAAGGCTGGAGGTAGAGCTCGTGCTGGAGGATCCGATAGACGGCAAAAGTCCAGCAGCCGACGTCGAGGAAGAGTATTTGGCGATCGGTGACACCTCCTCAGCAAACCGGCACTGGCACCGCAGCTTAAGGTACCACATCGTTCTGGGAGCAGACGTCGCGCGTAGAGTCCTTCTGGGGCCAGCCAAAGGAAAGCCGGGGACGATTTATGTGCAGGACACGGTCTTCGGTTTTGCCTATTTCGGGGAAGGGGTGAAGGTCACTCCCTGAAGACAAAGATGAGGAGATCTTAGTTGCCCTTACAGCCGAATTATTTAATTTGTTATTTCTTTTTTATATATATTGGTTTATTTTGAATTTTGTAAAACGATTTTGATTTCTGAATTCTTTTATTTTTTTTGTTAAGTTTTATCTCTAATTCCTGAATTTCATTTTTTTTATTTAATTTTTATTTAACTTTAACTTTTTTGAATTTTTTTTAATAATCTTTTGTAAACTTGTACATATTTTATTTAATACATCCTTAGATTTTTCATGGTTCACTCTTTTTTTCTTTCGTTTTTGTTTTTTTTGTTTATTTCATGGCTATGTTGCACCACCGTGGCAAGGCGGGGTGTATGTTAGCGTCTGGCTGGTGTGAACCGGGTGTTAATGTTTCCCGGTGGTTCTGTCGTGTGCGGCGGCACCACATGCGGTGGTGGCATCTGGCAACACCTCATGTGGTGTCGTCTGACGTTTTGAATTCGCCTTGTTTTTTTACATTTTGTTACTCTTAATAAAACCTTCACATCAGCCAGACGCCGGCAAAGCAAAATTGTAAAACTGAAAGAAATTGTGAAAAATTTAAAAATTAAAAGTGAAGGGAAACTAAAGCTAATAAATAAAGAAAAATAAATAAAGTGAGTGCTCAAAAGAAACGGAAAGGTCTTTTCTTTAATTTAAAAATAAAAAGAGCAACAAGTGTGCAGTGCCAGTGAGCCACGAAAATAAGGGTGGTTTAAGAATAAAAGGCAGCCAGCGTGTATGTGCCGGCAACTAACCTGCCCCAACCAAACGATCCTTGAGGCAGTCCCCACGACGCGTCTATCCACTAGAACCAGCGATTCCACCAGGTAACAACCATCACACAAACACATATTATGACCAAATATGTTCGTAATATTACATCATAATATTTTTCCCTTAATCATATTGTTATCCTGTTAATCATAAAACGTTAAGAAGTTATAATATTACTGTCATGGTAATCATAATAAGATAAGAAGTAATCATATTGTTGTCATGGTAACCATCATAAGTTAATAAGCAATCATATTACTGTCATGGCAATCATAATAAGTTTAGAAGTCATCATATTTTTGTCATGGCAATCATAATTAGCTTAGAAGTAATCATATTATTGTCATGGCAATCATAATAAGTTTAGAAGTAATCATATTATTGTCATGGCAATCATAATAAGTTTAGAAGTAATCATATTATGATGCAAAGTGATATGAACTGTTATACATAAATTTTTTACATCATAATATGATACAACTTTAAACATAATATTTTTATTGGAAAAAAATACTTATGATAAAATAAAAAACATAATATAGTTACTGTAATCTTTTTGTCGTAGGTCGCAATTATTTATAAATTATTTTATGGAGTTTTCATTATTTTTCTCTTGAAATAACACAAAACTTACCAGTAATGGTTAATATTTTGCACCAATATTTCACAAATTTTTCCACCACTTTAAGATTATTAAAATTTTTTAGCAAAGATATTTTATTTTGTGACACTACAACCCTTTTTTAATGTTTTTTCTTTATTTTTTTTTTTAATTTCTTGTTGATTTTAATGGTTATTTTGTTATTTCTTTTTTAATATTTTTCTTTATTTTTTTTTAATTTCTTGTTTATTTTAGTAGTTATTTTTTTATTATTTAGCCGTTCACTAACAAATAATTCGATACGTTTATGTAAAACACGACACAACTGATACAAAATTATTTTACAAATGGCGATACCAAAATATTATTAGAGTAACGATATTTTGATTGCATCTTAAACGTATTATGATAAATGTATATAAAGTTATCATGTTATGGCTATTAAATATCATGTTATGGCTGTGAGTAATATAATATGTTTTGAAAGTTATCATAATTTAGTTGTTAGAAAAATAATTATTTTTCGGTCAACAATACTCAAATTTATAATTGCGATAAACATTAATATGTTTACAGTAACTATAATATTGCTGATATTTAATAAAAATAACAATTATTTGGGTACAACAACAATATATTGTTACAGTGTGGTTGCCGTAACCATGCCCAACCATATTTTTTCTCTGCGTGTACTTAAGATTTAAAGTACATAACACTTAAAAATATTGAAAATAATTTAAAATGGGAAAATTTTCGAAAGAAAATATGTGTGCATTGGCGTGTGTTTGTAAAAGTTTGTTGTAGAAACAACAACAACACTACAAAAGATTGTAAGAAACGATTTGCTTTGCACTACAAGCAGAAAAACATACATTATTTTCATGTAAAAATAGTTAAATAGGAAGATAAAATTCCCATATTCTATTTGTTCTATGATAGGATTTCGACCTGAAGTCTTATATTTTTTAATTTGAAACTGGTGTAATTTGAGCTTAAGAAGAGCTATCTTTAATGGTGGGGCTCTGATTAATGGTGATTCCATGTTACCAAATAAGTATAAGTGTGCTTGATAGAAGTCTGACTTCCTAAGCTAAATGTTTGGCATCCCATTAAGACCAGTATATTTAAAAACTGAAATCAAAGGGGGCTCCGAGAATTTAAAAACGCTTATTAAAATCGGATTATCTATTGTTTTTTATTTACTTTAATTCAATGTATTTAGTCCCAAAATCAGATAGAATTAACACATGTATAGACCCGTACTTTATAGGAACTAGTGTTTTCTTTGCATTACATTAAACTTTTAACCAACCCAATAATTTCTTTCAGTGTTTCGCTTATTAAAGAAAAAGTTTTAAACATGTTCTTCTCAAAACCTAAGTATACACTTTAGAACTAACATTGTTTTTTATCTTCCTGTATAATGAATTAATTCATTTCCCAGCAGATCTCAAGAACAAGAAATTTGTTCCATTAGTTCAACAAATTTTCAGGATAAATAATTACCACTGCATTTAATTTTAAATCTCCCAACATCTACAGGTGTGTGACACAAAACTCTACATAAAAATTAGAAATTTTGACAAAAATCTTTATTAATTGAACAACTTAAAAGTTGCCACACTTTAACAACAATAAACCAAATAAGGAAGACAACAAAAGAGCAGAGCTGGAGGAGAATGTACCAGCTGGATTGCATAAATTCTTTTTGCAACTTTTGCATTGGCTTGTGGCATACGAGTTATTTAGAGGACGCAAGCCGCAAGCATTAACACCAGCATTTATGCAGCCTTTAATGTCAATAACGGTGGAGTTTTCTGAAATTATTCAATATTATTTAAATTACATTTCCAAATGATTAGCAATTTAGTTGAACTTACTAAAAGTGTAGGAGGTTTTCAGACATTCAAATTCTGTATTTGTTACATTTGAAACATTTGAGAAATACTTTGCCAGAGCTGATCGTGTAGCATTGGCCATCTTTTGATCACAAGTTACGGTACTGGGAGAACGACAGGAGCTGGGGCTGTTACAACTAAAGCATTTGGTGTTATTTTGACTTGGCCGGGGGGTTAAGAGATTGTTATCCTTGGCTTGGGCTTTAATAAAGAAAATAATTTGACAATTTGAAATTAAATAGAAAATAATGACATAAAATATCAAGACTTACCCAATTGCAAGGCCATAAAAGCCAAGAAACCCGAAAAAATTATACACTTTCCGTACATTATTTTTTTGTATATTTAATTAAATATTTAATTAATCACTTAATAGTTCATAAAAGAGAAAAAATTGTATAGCCGTTAACGTTGAGCTCTAAAGTGAAACTAAATATTTTTTTTAAAAGCATTTAAAATGTCATTACATTTATTTTTTTTCGTAATAAAATATCTTTCTGCATTCTTATCGGTTTGGTCAGACATTAAGACTTATCACAGTTTTAATTAAATTAACCACAATCTCATTATACGAAAATTGTTTATTTTTCAAGAATATTATTAAGTGTTTCATTGTATTTATAGCTTTTGAGTTAACTGAGAATAGCCTAAACGCAATAAGATACGAATACAATTATAATTAAACAATTGTTAATATGTATCTTATAAATATCCGTTTCTTAAAATATGAATATGTATAAAGTTTAATTACTCATCTGTTTTTCCGTAGGAAAAATTTTATAAAATTTATTTAAAGCAGCTGGAAATAAAAAAGTATAAATATTCAAAAGAATAGGTCGACGAACTCCACTCAAGAACAAAAATTTCAGTTCAATATTTTTAAATAATCGAAAAGCCCCAAAAAAATTCTGGTTTTAATTAAAAAGAAAGATAACTACATAAAAACTACTTTAAAAAAAATTTAATTAAACAAGTAAGAAAGTATAGTTGGTCAGGTCCGGCTGTATGATACCCTACATCACAATAGTTAGCCCATGCAAACATGCACCTGCCAGAACAAAATTATATTATGAGATACATTTAAGAATTCTTTAAGTTCAATATAAAATTGTTTCGTCCTTAAGGTTTTTTATGGTCGGGGCTTTAATCGAACCTATGGCCAATACTAAACCTACCAGTACAACATTGCCATGACATATTAGCTATCGTCAAAATTACTGTCGACAATTTTTATGCCAACACCAACATTTAAAAGGTAGTTATGGCATTAAAAGTTGTTTTTGGAATAGTATTTGTATGGGACCTAAAGTCCAACATGGACCAATTCCAAAAAATTCACTGATTCACTCAAACTCACAAGAGAAACTAATATTAGAGCGACGTCGACATTATACGCATACTCATAGATGAACTCAGTTTGATTTATAATTTCAGAAAAATACTTACAATACTCACAATGATTCCATGAATCGAATAAACAAGATTGCACATTGCGCAGGTCCGTTATTTTTGTGTGTGACGAAACAATAGACTTTGTGTGTGTTCATTTGTATGTGTCTTACATTTTTTACAACAAACACTCATATTTAGTCTATGATGACGTAGATGCGCAGTAGAAATTTTTTTTGTACGGCTGAGTGCGCAATCTTGTTTTTTTGATTCATGCAATGATTCAACTCATTCAGCTCATCTATTTACCGTTTTAACACAAAAGATCAAACACACAATTCATAATCAGCGCTGCCAGATAAATTTGCCGAAAAATCGTCCACTTCATACATGTAACTTAAGTCTGCGTTTAAACGGCTCATGTTTTATTGACATGATTCTTCCTTTTTCTTCTTTGAACATGAATGGGCGTTCAAATGATTCATGTCATGCTGACGACATGTTTTTTTTTGTATAGCCGTGCGTATGCATGTGTGCTTTTTTTATATTGAAAACAAAAACAAAGTTGAACAACGAATGTAATAGCAAAGCGTACTGACAGTACATGAATCTGTGTACTCGTTTTTTCCCCTCGTCCCTCCCGCCTATAAGGTAGCAATCATGTCATTAAAACATAAGCCGTATGAACACAGACTTGAGGATCAGTTAGCCGGGAGTAACAGTAACATTCCATTGTTAACGGTATGTTGTCAGTGGTATAAAATTTAAATGAATTCGGTGTTAAATTTTGTCATTCATTTTGTTCATTTATTTATTTAATATCAATCTATTAACAAATTAAGGTTTATGTATATTTTTTTATATTTTTTTCTCGAACACACTTTTTGATTTATGTATGTGCATATTTTTTTATATATTGAAGAACAAACTTTTTGTCAGCTGTTAAAAACAGGGCGATCCAATTTTGTGTTTTGTTCTAGTCAAATAAAAAATTGCAGTATTACATGTTCGGCAAGACATTTTATACATGCACCTTTTTTTTGTAGAAAAGTAAGCACCATAAATCAAATACTACAAATGTTGCTAATGCTATGTTCATACGACGATATAAACCACTGGTTTCGCTCTCTGAAACTAGGTTGCCAAACATGCTGTTCATACGATTCGTTCTTGTTTCATTTTGACATTTTTCTTTGTGTTGTTAGTGTTATTCTTTTTAAAATAGATTAAAAGTAAATAAAACTTTAAAATATATTATTTAATACTTTTATTTTTTTATTATGTTATTAAAGGTTAGATTTGTCATATATTTTATGCAGTGTTTGTTATGTATGTTTACTAGGGCTTCTAATTTCCCGGTCTTTTTCTATTCCCGGGAAACGAAACAAAAAAAATCTTATTCCCGGGAATCCCGGGATTTTTTGAATAAAATAATGATTTCATTAAATGAGTTAAAGGCAAAAGTTTTTACATTTTTAAAAGAATATACACATATCGATGCCTTACTTCCTCAACGTCGTAACTTAAAAAATACGGTTTTGACTTTTTCATATCAAACGACTGCTATTTTTGTGTTCTAATACTGCAACAACTGATTATATCAATACAATATACATTGATGTAATCAATTCTTTAATAATTCCATTTAAACTTTAACCCAAACACCGAAGTATACAAAGATGAAACGTTTTTTTTCTCTCCTGAAAAATTGTATAATTTTTAAGATACAAGGTTGAGAAAGTAAGGCATCGATATACAACAGTCTAAAAAAATTAGCTTAAATAATTCCACAGAAAACCAAAACAAAACCATTAATAAAGCATTTAAACGCTCATCAGAGATTCTATTTCTAATCCTTGTTGATATGTATTTATATAACCTGCTACCGAAAAAGTGCTCTCGTTCTCTACAGACGTTGGTATTATAGTAAGAAGCGCATGATACAAAGATTATAAATTTGTTGGCCTGTTACCCGTGACTTAATAATCAAATTCTTTTTTTATTTATTTATTTTTTTAGAATTTTTAGATGGTTCTGTTATTGGCGATGGTGTATCGTGTACATTTTCATTTTATACTTCAAGAAGCTTTTTAGACATTTCATCAGCAATTAAAAATTTTTTTTGGAGTAGGAAAAGTAGTTCGATTTGTAGGTAGTTTTTAGTAAATATTAAATTTTTATTGCTCGTTTTTGATTTTAACGATGCAAACAAATTAAGATTTCAAAAAATTTAATTTGAAATTCCCGAAAATTCCCGGAAACAATTTCCCGGGAATAATTTAAAAATAATGTCCCGAAACTCTAATGATTACCCAACACACACATTTTTTTGAAAATGTTGCAATTGTAAAGTATAAAAGAACTTGATCAAAAACAAAAAAAATATCAGCTTTATTTTTGACAAAAGCTAAAAGAAGAAAAATAAGTTTAATTATAAAATATATAAATTATAAAATATGTAAAGTATATATAAAATATAAAGTACTTTATATTTATTTGAATTTGGAAATAGATTTTTACTTACAAAAAAGTGGAGGCAAGCTAAATTCAAAATTCACTTTTTATGAAGAAACTTAAATCAAAAAATTATTTTTAAAAGCGCATTTGAGGGTGATGATCCGATAACCAATCTTTTGTAATCATTGCATAGAATTCATCATTCCAAAAATTATTTAAAATTTTAAACTATTTTCATGCTGATATTAAAATTAACGATTTAATAAAAATGTCAAGCTTATATGAATCTAAAATAACAAAAAGTACAAAACTTTAAAATAATTAACACTAAAGTACAGAATATACTTATACATTTTTGTTTCTAATTACTTACAATTTATTTGTAAAACGTTTATTTTTCGTTGAATTTTATGCTAAATGCAAAATTTTTCTGTTTTGATATTTTTTCCACAAAAAAAGTGATTTACTCTATTTAAAATAGATATTTTTGGTTTGCCGATTTCTTTAAATTAAAGTGCCGATAATGCCGATTTTTTTGAAAATATGCCGATTTCTTACCAAAATCACCTGGCACCCCTGCTCATTGCTAATCTCTGGCTTGGACCAAACTAAATCTATCAAGTAAGAAAGTATTATCGGTCAAGCCCGAACTTATGATTCCCTTAGCCGCAGTATTTAAAAACATATTAACTTGAGTGTGTACCTTATTTAGAAACCATGGGCAATCATGGACTCGCCAGAACAAATTTATGTTATGAGTTAAATGCTATGTTCACATTGGAGTTTTCAAAGCCGTTCACATTACATTTGATGATTAACAAGATGACAGTTGATTAAGAAAAAAAAAACACAACAAACAAATTTATATATCTTTACAAAATATGTATAAAATTGTGAAAATTTATGAATTATTTTAGATCAAAAAAAAAACATTAAGAAGAAATCGCGGTCGGTTGAACACGTGAGTGGTGTGTTCATTTTGGCCGATTCTACATTATACTCAGTTTGAGGTATGTTCAGAGGATTCTATGTGAATAATGAAGTAATTTAGTTGTAATCATATCAATTTGAAGTGACTAACAAATCACTACAATGTTTGGGTAATCATCTCGATTTTGATGTTATTGGAGCATAATCACGGCCAAGTGTGAACATAGCATAAGTTTCATGTCAAAGTTTTTTATGCCGAATATTATTTAGATATCTTCATCTATATGGGAAAAGAGAATGCCATTTATTTCCCCCTCTCTCCTAACGACTTGACGAGTCAAACTTGAAGTGTATGAACCAGCACTACATGATTTGTTTGCCTTTAAGTGATTTTAGGAAGGGGGCTTATATAGCCCCTATGGTAAATTTTGAACCTGCTAGCACAATATTTTGTCATGACATAAAAGCTAGCGTAAAAGTCATTTTCGCTAATTTTTACACCAACATTTATAAGGAAGTAATGGCTTCAAAACCTATTTTCGGAAAAAGTTTTTGTATAGAAGCAATTGTCAACTATCGGCCTACTAAAGTGGCGATTAATTTAAAAGATGAACTTTAACTTTCACAACCGTCTTTGGTACTGTATGAAAGTAGATAAATTTCTACATCTCCAGCTGCAAAAATAAAAGTTATATTTGCAGTGTGTGAATAAAGTTCAATCATTTTGGTTATATGAGATTTCAGCTAATAAATCCCAGAATGCTCATATTTGTGCAATTTTTTAGTTATGAAGGTTTTTCTGAGAGAACTCCAGTTGCTAAAAATCAATGTGAAAAAAAACAAATAAAAAACAAGTTGTTTTAACTATATTTTGTTGTTTTTGTAGCTAATGAGTTTGAAGTTTATTAGAGGTGGATGCGTGAGTAACTGATACAAAAAACACATTCTAAGGGAATTTAGAGAGAAAACTGGATTGCTTGTGGACCAACAAAAACCAGGCTTTGGAAACTCAAACGAGCAGAATACCGCAAGGCGTTTTTAAGAAGTATCTGCAGAAATTACAAAAATTGATTTGCAGTTAATACAAAATATGCATACAATATTCAGTGGCATTGAAATCATTATCGAAAGATTTTAAAATTTCGCTAATGAAACTTCCAGGATATTTGTTAAAAATTATCCATGGTATTATCTGCCTCCTACTCTACATAAATACTTTATTCACGGGACAGAAATTATATCGCTTTCACCATTGCCTATTGGCCAACTAACTAAAGAAGCTCAAGAAGCTAGAAATAAGGACTTGAAAAGTTATAGCGAGCACTTTTCGCGTAAATACAGTAGGGAAAATACCATAGAAGACGTGTTTAATAGATTTTGTTTAAGTTCTGATCCATTCATTACAAGCTTGAGAAATATGTAGTTGTAAAAAGAAAATGGAGCAAATGCCAAAGCCTGCTTTGGAGTTACTTATTCTTCTCCACATTGAAAACGATAATGATGAAGGCTATTTTAAAGATGATTATGAAGATAATGGTGAGTATGAAGTTAATGATGATTATGAAGTAAATAATACTTTTGAAGTTAATGAAATAAGGTAAAAAAAAAACGCTTAAAAGTTTTTTTTATGTTTTTCCTGAAATGTTTGTTTTCTGTTTATCAATATTTATAAATAAAAATAAATAATATTTCCTAATGTGACTATTTTGAGTTAAATCTGTGAAGTTTTGGATTATTGAGAAAAAATACGATTTTTGTGTAATTTGGTATATACATATTAAATATTTTTAAAACAAAAAAAATATTTTTTCTAAAACCACATAAAGTATGCTCTAATTTACAATTTAATTTACTAATTTATCGTTTTTCATTCAAAAGTTACAGCAAAAATAGTCAAATATTTCCAAAGTTTTTCCAAAATACAAAAAAGGTTAAAAATTTTTTTTTAACAAATTTTTTTAAATGCTGGTTGTTTGATGTATTTTAATAATATCCATCAATAAAACATAACAACATTTTAAAATTCCAAGAATTTATCGACACTTTCTGTACCATTCACCCCACTGTGCGACGAGACCAACTCCGACTCCTACTCTAACCTTGTTGCTTAATGTATATGAGACTGGTCCTTCTTTGACTTTGAACTCTCTTTTTCAATGCAGTTCCTTCCAAAAGGTAAAATATAGAAAGAAAATGATTCTGTAAAAATTTTAAATCGATATTTTAATTCTAACGCGTTTCGCATTGAGTTTTTCTTCAAACTTCAAAACGGACTTTAAAGCAGACCCTCTTTATATTTTTTTTTTTTTTTTGAAAAATGTTTGATGCCGCAAAATTTTGGAGTCGAGGTTGCGAGTTTTTTACTACGGTACAAAAAACTCAACTCCGACTGTACAGCCCTGGAAATAAGTTTTTACCACATTGAATCTAAATACCAACATAATAAGATGGTTTTTGGTCGCAAAGAATGTATTTCGAAAATATGCTTGCGTGGGGGCTATGCGAAATTGTATACCGATTCTCACAGCTTTCAATAGGTTTGTTCCTTGTGATAATAAGAACCAAAATTTCAACAAATTATCCGCCAAATTGCAACATGTACTTTGCGCACAAGGTTTACTTCGACAACCAGCCAGACCGAAGTACAGGCACCCATAGATCTGTTTGTCATCTTTCGAACACAAAAATAATACTGTTCTTATCCAACACAACAAAAAAAATGGAACATTTAATCCCTTTCGGTTTTTTTAACCACAAACTTCATTGTGTTCGGTAAAGCTTATTAATGTTCGTTCGTTTTAGTTGTGCTTAACGCCCTTTTGGCTGGTAAAAAAAAACGTAATTTTTTTTACAAAAACAAAATTGACATACGAAAAAGAAAACAAAAAGCCAGAAAAATAATTGTACACCAACAAAACATAAGCACAATACACTCACAAGCTGTTCGTGCTGTGGTCGTTACTAAAATTTTTTGTTTATTCATTTCTTTATCATTGTAAAAAAAGTTACATTATAGAACAATAAAATATAATGTTTGATTTCTTACAGATTGAGACATAACATCTTACTGCTAACTATAATCGTTATAATTGCTTTACATACAACAAAATGAAGCAGCTGATTTGCAACGTTACTTTTAAGGCCATGTCAGATGAAACTTTTGCTTCGCGTTGCGTTAGAGATTCGCTTTGACATCCAAGATGAAATATTCATACTTATACGAAACATGTCACATAAAGAACTTTAAACGCAGAGCGAAGCGAAAAGTTAGGCAACTCTCATCTTTTTGCGCGCTTTGACAGTCTTCTAGTATAATTTTGTTTTATTTATTTATTTTTAACAAACAATTCGCGTGTCTTGTCAAAGTGTTTATTGCGACATACACCGTTTGCGTTAAGCTTTTCTGTCAAAGTTAGAAACGTCACGCAAAGCTAAGAAGTTTTATCTGGCAGCAGCGGCACAAGTAAAAATAAAATTTAATAAGTCAAAATCAGATGATTTGTTCGAACGCTGCTTGTGACGCTTACAAAAGTAGAAAGTAAACCTACTTTTCGTCTCAAGGCATCTACGCTTTTTTGCATGTAACTTACTACGTATAACTACACAGATTCTGCTTTTTTGACAGCTGCGTGTGCTGCGAAAAAGCGAGTAACGCGTGGTGTGGACCTCCAGCTTAACTGAGCTTTAAGTCGTTGCCACTACGTTTTTTAAACGACAAAAGTAGTCGGTATCTACTGCATCGTTGCCACAGTATATAATCTACATCTTTTAATTTTATCAGACAGTTGTAATAATGGAGAAAACTTAATGGTCACTTTATCGTTCACGATAGCTATTGTTCACGTTAGCTATCAGGAACTTTATCATTATGTTGTATTAATGGCCCTTTATGGTATATTTGCAGATATCTTAAAATCAAATATGGTATAATTAAAAGTTCTTTCTAAAAAGAAAAATTTCGGTTGTAGATTCGACATTTCTGAGAAAGAAAAATTTTAACTCTGGTACCAAATTGCTGGAACTCTAAGGCTATGGTGTTGCCAGAAATCCAAATTTGCGATACGGATACACACATTGGTGGACATAAATGTGGAGTCGAGTTTAAGTAGAGGAAACTCTTAACTAGACACATCTTAAATTCCTAATAATAATATTAGACCATTAAACATTTTTTATTAATTTTTCAATTATCGAGCTAAAATAATCAAAGATTTTTAAGTAGTTTCCAGTTAACCATTTAAAGAATTTATCGATTTTAATACAAAATATTTTGCTTATCACAATTATGTGATAAGTTGACATATTTAAAGATTTAATGCAGGCCAAAAGTACTTCTGTATGTTGAATGCAATATTTTATCAATGAATTTATTGACAATCGATTAAGTAACCCTTTAAATTGCATTCAACCTACATACAATACAATCTTTGATAGAGGAGCAATGACATTTTATCTAATCTTTATTTAAATATTGGAATTCAATGAAAATGTGTTTTTGCAAAGAATCTTTAATGTAGATGATGAAATGTGCAAATAATCGCTGAAATTTAAAACTGTTTAACAAACTTTTCTTTCTATTCAATAGAAAAATTATTTGTTTGACATTTTTCCATTTTAACGAACGGGTTATTGAACCAAAATTATAAAGAGTGTATCCGTTTATTTTGATGTCAAGGAAGTGCGTATCAACCAATTTTAATATAAATTCAGTTTTTCATGTAAATAAGTAAAATAAATGTATGAAAATAAATAAATAGATGATATTTATATGTAACAAAGATGAAATGATACGTGATAATAATATATGGATGTATGCACGTTTTTCTTTTTGTATTTACAGGATGGTAACATGATGTGACATGTTTCAAAATAGCACAAACAAACACAAAAAGGTACCAGTTACCAGTCAAAAAAAATTTATAAGAAATTTTTACTCGTAAGCAAACAAACGTGGAAAATATGAAACCGTTTGATGGAATAGAAATGCCTGAAATTGTGACCAAAAAAAAAGCGCAAATTGTATTCATCTTCAAAAAAAAATTTATGGTGGGAACGTACGCAAATATTTGTTTTGCATACTGAATACTGTATTCCATTTCAAAATCGCAAGTCATCAGGAGGCCAAATACTTGCGTACATACAAACAGGGCAACCATTTATTCAGGCTTTACATATGTACTGTTAAGATCAAACATCATGATAAGGATTTTACTTTTGCCGAAAATAAAGTATTGAACATATGTTGGGAATACTTTAACATGTCCTGATAAATATGCAACAAAAAAAATAAAACTGCTAAAAAATATGTGACTATTTTTAGCCCCCAAATGTGCGATCATGCTTTTTTTCAATTGTTGTTTTCTCTTTTTACATTTATTTTGTATATTTTTTTTACGTTGGTTTCTTTTATTCAAATTCTTTTACAATGAATTTCCATTGTTTCAAATAGTTGTAGTATTAAGTTTTCATATCACGTTTACTTTTTAATCCTGACAAGAATATTATTTCCATAAAATGTACAAGATGAAATAGATAGATAGAAAGATAGAGATAGGAACCACTACCAACCAACCAACAACTAGAAAATAATAACATTTCTAAAGATGTCAAGGCTCATTTTGATATTTGACTGTGTTTTAAATACAGCCGAATAAGTATCGGCTGTAACAGATATTTTTGAAACTAAAGTAAAAAGAAAAAAATTCATTCAGATGGCTCAATTGATTATTTGGTAGTCATGGAGTTTTGGTTCTGATTGGTGCCAAAAACATTTTGCTTAGTACAAAAAAAAGAGGTAGAATGACCAACTTAACAGTTCCCTCCAATTTCCGATTCGAAAAGCGTCCAAAAGTCTCGATTTCTCTTCTTCATAGAAATAGATGGGAAAGGTAGAAATGGCAGTCCGTTCGCAGCTGAGACAAACCTACTCCTATTGTGTCATCAGGGATTTAAGTTTCAACAAAATTCCTACCGTGCAACCAACCCATAATCCTAGCAAAGTTTAAAGTGGACTCGAAATTTTACTAGATCTTAAAAATGACAGATCGGTTAAAAGTTAAATTTTAAAGAGAATGATTTTTTCCTGTCAGTTAGTTATGCCTGTTTTCATAAAAAATTTTTAAATTTAATAAAGGCTTAAAGAACAAATTTACTACGAAAATTATCCTTAATAAACCTTTGTTAAATTGTATAAACCTTTGTTAAATTTTATAATCGTTTATGAATACGGGGGTTAATCTCTACTGCTAATGGAGCTTTATTAGCAGAAGAGATTAAAAAACTTCGGCTCGTAGGCAAAGGGTTAGTACTTGATTTATTTAGTTAATTGCTGGAGTTACCAGCTGTGTGTAAATGGCAGAATAAGTACAAGGTATAGTCATTAGAAATTTTGTTCTCAATTTTAAGACCCATATAACGTCAAAAGAAAGAAAATAAAGAAAAAAATTAAAACAAGCGTCAAAAACCTAATAAATTAATTTGACATTACATGGTTAAATAATGAAAACTCTCCCTAATAAGCATACCTGGTACTTATTATACTATGGGCCCAACTATAATGTGCTTAAGCTTGCTTAAGCTTCTGTCTCTCAAATAAATTTAAAAACACAAATACAAAATCAAAAAATATTTTATTCCGTACGGAAAGTGCGTTCAGTTTCGCACTTTGCTTAAGTAATTGACAGATTCATAAAACTTAACAAATGTTTTCTTTAGTAAAATATGGCTTGACACATATGATTTACATGTATTCGCACGGTTGCTTAATCCAACTGAAGCATATTATAGTTGGGTCTTTTGGCTTAGCCCTTAAATGCTCTTGAAAATAATTCCATAGAGAAATATTCCCTCTATTATTCTAAGTACATCTATTTCCGCTTTCCTCATATGCACTGGGAAAAGTCTGAGAAGGAGGGCAAAGGGCTTGGGATTATTTTAAATGTAAGATATTAAGGCTGCTCTTAGAGCGCTGTCATCCTAAGAGGTGAAAACTGTAATATATCTCTAAACGCTCTTGGGAAACAACACAATAATTTAAATTTATGTTGGGTGCCACGAGGACTATGTGGGCAACGAAAAGGCATACTGCTTGGCAGACAAAAGCGCTCTTCGTCAAATTATAGCCCCTGAGCCTTTCTTCGGCATTCCTGTCGGTCACATCAGGGAGAAGATAGATCAAGGTCCAAACGTGAATTCATTCACACATGGTACTCCATTTCTGAGCTGAGACAATCTAAAAGATTTGTGACCCTGTCCCGTAGTAAATCAAGTGAATTACTTCGGCTTAAAAAAGGGAGAACTTAGGTTACTTAGTGGCCTATTTACTGGGCATTGCGGTCTCAGATACAACCTGGGTATTGTTAATACCAAACTATGCAGATTTTGTAAGGTTGATGGTGAATCTTCTGAATATCTTCTCTGCTACTCGGCCTAAATTTTTCGGGGGGCAACTGATGAACCCTACTAAAATTTATTATCTTTCACCAGGCATTGTAGTTGGTTTCACACGTAGCCTAAACCTGGCAGGGTGAGACATACGAACTGCACAAAAGACACTCTGGGTCGCGGTGCTTTTTGCCTTCTGCATATCTTTCTATCCATCTATCAGCCTATCAATTTAACTATCTTTCTGCTTTCTATCCATCTATCTATGTTTTTTAACGTAGTAATAGTGAGCTATCAACCTCTCGCATTACTTCGGGGTGGAGGTCATTTTACTAGTCATCAGCCATCGCCTTTTTCTACTCCTCAGTCCAACATCCATCAATATGAGATTAGGTGGTCGGTACTTATATGTGTTGCCATTAAATTTTTGACCTCAGAATCGATTCAATTGCACATAAATCTTGGTTCAAGTTCTCTTTTTTCTTTTGTGGCATTAACTGGAGTATTCTGGAAATCGAAAACGCAAGTCGCAAGAATATGGAAGTTGTTTTTAATACACTTTTAATCTAATTTTTGTTATAAATTTCTGTTTAAAAGAAAAATATTTGAAGTAAATGGGTCATAAAATTCTTGTATTACAGAAATCTAATTAAAAACCGACTTTTGAAATTCTTGCGTTTTGCGTTTACGATTTTCAAAACACCCCTGTTAGTTAAATAAGTCAGCTATCGTGATATTCTCAAAAATTTTCCGTAATATGTTTTTGCCTATGACTGCTCTGCAAAGAGCAACATTTCACAACGGTATGTTCAACGTTGTCTTCGGAGCTGATTTTTCCTTCCGGGAACGTTTTAGGTATGTACCAAAGTCTCCATGTCCACGAAATACCTGAGTAAGAAAAAAGTTAATTTCTCGATGTGTTCTACCCATCGAAGCTCTTATTTTTGGAATTAGATTGTGGGCACATCTGCCCTTCTCTGTTTCATTCCATAGTATTCGCCAAGTTCGGAGTAGCCTTTTTCTTGAATCACCTTTTAAACGTCTCTTTTCCCTACCGTCATGGATTTCAGCCGCGTATGTTATATGCTCCCACTCTTCATATATTTCTTTTTTTTCAGCCAGTAGCACATCGATCGATGGTACACCAGCGTGTACAGATATTGATGCACTTGATACAGCCCGGTGTGCTGACGTTATTCGTATCAAGCAAGCCTAATGCACTTTTTTCAGGATATCCCTAAGCTTCCTATTATTTTTGGCAGCATCACTGAAAGCAGGAGCTGCGTAAAGCACCTTTGAGTCTGCTACCGTCTATCTATCTATCTATCTATCTATCTATCTATCTATCTATCTATCTATCTATCTATCTATCTATCTATCTATCTATCTATCTATCTATCTATCTTACTATCATTATTTTTTTCTTGTTGGTATCTTCTAACACTCCTGTGTCTACTTCCGGAAATCATCATATTTAGCATAACAATTTTTTCAGAACGTTAAGTGAGAAAGCGAATTCATACTTATTTCAATTATAGATCTTAATGATTCAGTTTCGGTACATTCATGTGACATCATGTGCTGCCCTAACAAGCAGAATTCAGGCGTAAAGTTTTCTCGTTCAACAAACGGGGTTTGGTTTTAAAAGGTGTCCAAAACTTCTAATGTGTAATTAAATTTATTTTTGCGAAAATAAATATGATTCTCGTTTAAACAATTCGGTGTTTCAGTATAGCTTTTTACTTCTTACTATATTCGACTGGCCCTCTTATTATGTACCACATCATTTTACTTTTTCTTCAACTTAGTTGTCATTGGCTTTAAGGTCTTGGTTACAGGTTTCTTTTAAATACCAACTAGTAGAACTCTTGTTTCGTTAATACAACAAATAACATTTTTATTTAAATTTGTTCAAGTTCCTTCTTTTTTTTATATGGATGTGTATGTTTCTTTGTGCTTTGTTTTTTGCTGGGAGTAGAAAAAAAAGCTTACGGCATAAGCTTTTCCTGGATTTACAAACAATTTACAAATGGAATGTAAAATACTATTACAACTTGCAATAACAACAAAAATTGAAGTACAAGCATTTGGAATCTGTTAAGGCATACTTTAGTTAATCATAAGGCGAATACGCAAGAATTTTTATTTTTATTTAATGTATATTTTAGATTCAAGGATTCTTCTTATGCCCTGCACCACGAGTAGGGCATTCTAAGTTTGTCATTCCGTGTGTAACACTAAAGGCACTTTTACACGATATGTATTTTGCAGTGGCTTTGTCAGATGTAAAATCCAAATTTAACTGGCAAATGCTATCTGATTTTGATTTGTAAAGTGACCCATACACTTGCAATATTATTGTATATGATATTCGCCATATTATTTCCATTTTGTCCTATATTATGCAATAAGTCGCACAATGGTTTCAATCATTCAATAAAAAGGTGAACAAAACCTATAGGAATAACATAAACAGCATTGTACAATGTTGCCAACACATTTCACTTTCTTTTCGTTGTGCATTAAAAATCAAAAGTCTTTTGATTGTTGCCAATGTATTGTGCCACTTTCGAATATCACAAACGCATTGGCGACATAAATGTACAATACGTAAAATTGAATAATTTTATTGCAAGTGTATGAGCCGCTTTAGTGTTTTTCTAAGAATGGTTGACATTTCGATTAACAATGAAATGCAAAAAAACTGTATGTTGTTTCTGCTGTTGCTGAATTGTTGTAGTTTCGACCCCAGCTTTAGTTGAATTCGCCTTGGTGTTTGACATTTAGATAATAAATACCCAAGAATGATAAAATACAACAATACGCCATGCGTATGATTTGCCTGCCAAGTCGCGCAATTAAACAATAATAATTTTGAGTTTGCCAGCTTGAAATTATTTACCAAGAGGAATGAAGTTAGCGTGACGTCATTTGTCCGACAAGCGCAAAAGATTGCAACTTTGTTTTTGGGATGGCGTAATCTTTTATTTCTATCATTTTGGCATAAACCTACATACAAAACAAGCTACAACATAACTCTCTCTCTCTCTCTCTCTCTCTCTCACTCTCTCTATCTATCTCTCTATCTCTCTGATACCGTAACCTGTATAAATTCCCCTTGTAATATAATTTATGCGATCAGAGTTGAACTTCTTTATAACATGAGATTTTGCAGACATTTATTTTTACGCCGGGCAGAATTCTGACAGATTTTTGTGGGAGTGAACCGTACGATTGCGCACTATAGTGAATCTTGGCCTTGATAGAAATTATTAAGTAGCGGGAACTTTAATATTTACATTATAAACTGGTAAGATAACAAATCAATTTTAAACGAGTTCTTGATAAACAGTTTATGGCCTTACAGCTTCGAAATACTTGATTATTTTTTGTATTATTTATTGCACATAAGCAAATACAAATCACTTTAAATATGTTCCATTCCTCAACGACTTGTATGGCTTCTTTTTAACAGGTTTATATATCTTACAAAAAAAATTTTTAAATAGCTGTCATTCATTTATTATTTATACCTAAAATAATTGTAAAAACAAATGTATGTAATTCTTAAGTGTTTCATTTGATGTGACGGTTTCAATGTGCAACAACCACATTAAAATTTCATGAAATGAAACACCTTAAGGGCAATTCCTACCACATTTCTGTGATTGTACCTTTTTTACCCACAAAAATATAAATATGAATGAAAACGTTTCAATAGACATTCGGCAATCGAGTACTAGCACTAAAAACTCCCTAGAAATTAAAAAAAAAATTACATGTATGTATGTATGTATATAGGAATGTACTTATATGACCTCTCTAGACCCCTAATGTAATTCAGGGACTTATTTTAGGTATGAACAAGTTAAGGGGCAACTACACACACACACACATAGTTTATTATACATATTTACATATGTTTCAATATATAGACATATCTGCAGTTATATACAAACACATACATATACATACGAGCATTCTATTTGTATATTTCACGAAAAAAATATGAAATTCTACAGGATTTATACATGTATGACGGGTGCTTGGTACTGAAACTCCAGCTCTCCTAACGCTTGACTAAACACAAATAGCACGTAACGCCTGCAGCAAAATGGTCATCATTTTATTTTCAAAACTGCACTGAAATATAAACATATTTATGCACACATGTACATGTTCATGCCCAACCAAAAAGGATATACATTAAAAAAAAAACACGAATACACACCTAAACTCCATATCATACATACAAAAACATTTGGGTATTTAACTGCGATTTCAAAAGCACAGATGACCAGAATTTTTTTAAAAGGGTTAAACAAAACAGCAATATGAATGAACTTTTTTTTATACGCTTAAGAGAATTTTATTTCTATTTTTTGTTTTAATCGAAATATTTGCTTTTTAAATGCTACTTACACACACGTAGCATTAATGCCATGGGGAGCAACTAAAAAATTACTTTGCAAGCAACTCAGTTAACTTAAAGCTAACTATAAGTTAACTTTTTTTAAACCAGTTGTGGTTGGTGCCTGGATTATTTTGAATGGAGCCAACTGACTATTTTAACATTGGCATGTCATAGGAAGTAGTCAATTGTCCGGCTCTGCATAACTTTTCAGCTAACTTAAAGTTAGCTACTTAGTAGTTAGCTTACAGTGAGTAAGGAAGTAGTTAGTTAAAAGTTAGTAAGGTTTTAGTTAGCTTTTAGCTTACTTTATGTTAATACACCATAAGCTTAATAAGGAAAATATTTTATTTTAATTATTAAAATTGATATTTATTCTTATTTGACCTTTATTTTATAACTTCTTTTAATTATTTAAGCTTGAGGTCGTTTTTTATAAAAAATTATATTTATTTTCTCAATATTTCGCTAACCTTTGGTTAGCATCGTCAGGAAATTAACAAATTTTAATAATAACAAAAACGATAACACAATTATGAAACAATTTTATCAGAAATTAAATTCAAAAACCTATTTGTTAGGTTTTTGAATTTAATTTCTGATAAAATTTTTTCATAATTGTGTTAGGTTTTTGAATTTAATTTCTGATAAAATTTTTTCATAATTGTGTTATCGTTTTTGTTATTATTAAAATTTGTTAATTTCCTGACGATGCTAACCAAAGGTTAGCGAAATATTGAGAAAATAAATATAATTTTTTATAAAAAACGACCTCAAGCTTAAATAATTAAAAGAAGTTAATTATTAAAAACTATTTTAATATATTTCTTTTTATGTTAATATTTTAAGTATTTTTACTTCTATTTTTTATGCATTCTCCATGGAGTTTTCGTTTTTTTTATAAACTTAACGTCATTTCTTATGCCCGTATCTCCCTCATTTAAGACAATTGATCGGCAGGCGTCACTGCGACACACTAAAGGCCTCGTTACTCTTACGTAAACGTATACGTTGCTAATCAGCTGTTCCGTTTTCCTTACCAAGCTACTGTGCAAATAGGTACTCTTACGTAAACGTAACGTTGCGTTGCGGACGAACCTGATAAAATTAAAATTTCTCTCCGTTTTTACGTATCAGCTGTTAAGCATTGTATTTTTGTTTTGAAGCAGTGTTGTCAACAAAACTTATTAACCAGCGGTTTACCTTTGAATTTTATTAATGAGTTTCTCATCAAATCGTTAATTTAAATTTTATGTAATGAAATCCAATGTAATTGGTTTTTTGTTCGAACTGAAATTAATGTTGGCTTTATGTGTCACAGAAACCAAAGTTATCGGGTTTTTATTGAAAATAAAAGAAGCAGCTTACAGCTCTTGTTTATTTGTTGGAAATAAATATTGTTGTTAAAAGTTTAATTTTTTATTTTATTTAATCCAACAGTTAGATTATTTCCATAGATGGAAGTAAATAAAATTGATAAATATTAAAATATTATTTTTGCATGTTTCCGGCAGCGGGCTGCCGCAAAAGCCTTTTTCTCACTTTTTCTATGGTCACTTTATTTTTTTATAAGTTTGAAACAAGAAATATTTTCGTATTTTAACTAAATTCGCTTTATATATGTACAAAACAATAAAATTACACAAATATAAACAACAAATGCAAGTTATACAACGATGGCATTTATTTAATATTGTACATTAGTATGTTTACTGTATTTCCACTTCTTATTTTCTTTTCTATAATTTTAATTTACATATACAACAAAAGTTTTAACAATATTTAACGCAAAAATCATAATTTATAAAATTATTAAATAAAAATTGATTTTATTATAAAATAATTATTTGCATACATTTTGGACAATGCAAATAGAAAAAAATCAGCGCATAGTTCCGAATATTCGCCTTAACCTTATTATATTAAATATATATGGGTATGGTCCACCGTGACTTAAAAAATCAAATCACTATCATAATTTTTTTAAGCACAAAAATTATGTTGGATTAATTTTGTAGTATATTTTTATTTTTCATTTTTGAATAAAAGTTTTATTTTTTTGTTAAAAACTTCTGAAAATATATGTAAAATTACTAAAATATGTATGAAGGTAAAAAGTGTCACGTGCGTAATTTACAATTTATTTTTTTCTTCGCCAACCCATGGATAGTTGCTTTTGAACAAAACATGATTATAAAGGCCCATTACTAACCTTTATAAAAACATTTTTTCCGAAATAAAAACCTCCTACAATTCACTTACTTTCGCACTTTTTCTTACGGTCCTAAAAGGCACTTCTATTTTTGTCACGTGAGTAAGTCAACTTTGATTGCATGGCATTTGGTTACCCAGTGCTCAATTTAACATTATATATACTTTTTAGAAAGAACTCATCACAAACAATGTAACGATTCTAGAATTCATTCTAAAATTCCATTCCACTTCTATTTTTTTAATATTCAAACACAATAAAACGCGTACAAATGTCGCGTGCATAACCAGAGAAACACCCATATATTATTTATTTTTATTTGACCTTTCTCTTTTTATAATTATTTTGAATTATTTAAGCTTGAGGTCTTTTTTAAAAAAATATATTATATATATTTATTTTTCTTATTATTGCCCTAACCTTTGGTTAGCATCTTTAGGACATCAAATTAAGTTTACAATAAAATATTTTTTTTTTAATTTTTGGTTAACACATATTGGTTATATCAAGTTTCATTTCAAGAGATATTAATAACGACTAAATATATTTTAAGGTCCTTAACTCCAAAACTAGATTCTCAGGTGCAATTAAAACTAAATAAAAAATTAAATTTTTCAAAGCAATTTTAGTGCTGAATATGTAAATATACAGTACCAGCTCGCTTATCCGAAGGTGTGTAATCCGAATTGAATTTATGACGTATTACATCCTCTATAGTTCGCATTGATTGCAAGTTTGCCAAACCGAATTTATATTTATTTTATTTTATAATTTTAAGAACCGAAATTCCGTGCAAACTTTGAAAATTTGCAACTAATTTTACCGCAAGAATGACGTGTGCATTTCTGAAGAGGAAATTCTTAGCTGGATTATTAAATCTGACAATACTTCGTGGGAGCATGTGCACTGCAAGAGAAGCAACCCTACATCAAAAAATTTTGTATTTAAAAAAAACATAACATTTAAAAAAAGCTTAACTGCCGTATTCATTAAAAACTAAATTGGTCTTGAAATATATTTTCAGAAAAATTTGTATAGAAATTTTGTTCGAAAATACGTTTGATACAGAGCGAATTCATACAAGGTGGTCTTATTTGAAAACGTTTATAACACTGTAAAATATTTTAACGTTGTGCCAAATATTCAAACAAATATTTTGTTTTTAATTGTTAATTGTGTGTTTTGAAATATAATAACATTTTAAATTTCATAATTTTAATCGATAATTATAGAATTTAGTAAAGATTCCACAGAACCACCAGAATGGTATACCATTTTGACACAAGGTTAGTTATCAGCTGTTGCTTACGTAGCAAGATAAGGTCACCTGGTGTAAATTCGCTTTGGTTTGATATCTAAATTATGTTTTTAGAATACAAAACTTAATTTGTTCATTCTTGATTAATAAAAATAAAATAAATTAGTTTTAAAATCCTAGTCTGCGTTTTATTTTCGGATATAGTGAATTATAATACATAATAACAGCACATCCAGTAATCCGAATATCTCGTTAATCCGAATCAGGGTCTGCAATCATTAATTCGAATTATCAAGCTGGCACTGTATATCTGTGGCATTTTGACAAAACATCTTAAGTCAAATTCAAAAAGTTGAAAAAAATGTTGTTAATCATACGAATTTTTATTCAAAAAACAATTTTGTTATTTTTTAAAATTTTGTAGTATAAACGAAATTTTTCTTTAAGTTTGATTTTTTAAATGTTTTATTATTTGATAAAAATGATATTTCATCGAGTTTTTTTTAAAGCTTTTTGCTATCTTATCACGACATAAGATATGTATAAAGTATTTTATTTTTTTGTACAAAAGCGCCGATATCGGTATGTATTGGCGATTTTAAACAAGAATGTTAGCAACATGTCTTGGAACAAGACTGTGAGCAAAATCAAAACAAATAATAATTTACATACATACATGTGTACGAGTACACGCATACACCTCAACAACATATGACACGTTTACGTTTTTGTAGTAACTTTCAACATTTCAAGTCGACCGCAACGTTTACGTATCCGCAACATTTACGTAAGAGTAACGAGGCCTTAAAATTTTGCATATACAAAACAATTAACAGTTATAAAAATCAAAATTCGAAATAGCAAAAGAAAACAAAGACAAGAAATAAACGAAAATATTAAAAAAAGAAAATAAAAAAAAAATATGTCGCACAGAATTCACTCGCTTTGATTTCGGGAAATTTCTGCATTTATTTATAGTTAGTTGTAAAAAAGTTAATTATAAATGCGTTATTTTTGTAGTCGACTGCCAAACTGCTTGCAGGGTACTTACACCCTGGATCACTTATGTATGTATGTATATAAGGATCCTGATATTGCTTAAGTCTTTGCTTCATACCAAATCTGTCACTGAATATGTACACAGCGCTGCCGTTGTGACACTAAAGTATCACTTTTGACCCTTTTTAAGGCCAATGACACTTATTGTGACCATTTTTTTAATTTATCCCTTTGTATCATTTTAAAAAATGTATGACACTTTTTGAAAATTAGTACAAGTTTCCATATTCCTTACGAAAGTTCTCATGAGTTTTGCAACATGTCATAACGTCCAGTGTTATAATGTCCACGGGCACTATTTACAAACAAACTTAAAATAGAAACTTGTAAGTCCATGCTTTTCTCTCCCAATTTGCTCGAATCGGAGCTGGAAGAATGGAATCCAAGTGAAGAATTAATTACAAAATATAGAATAAGTATTTCTAAAAAGTGGTAAACATTATCAAAGGCTTTTGTAAAAGTAACTTCTTGTTTTGATAATATGACTAATATTGGAGTGTACCTGTGAATTGCTTCTTAGTTTTAACATTGCTTTATAATTCAAGAATTCATAATTACTTTAATTTTAGTCTAATGTATTTAATTAATACATAATAATAAACTTGACCCTATTTTACTTTAAAATACCCTTTTTTGATCCATTATTTTCTTAAGTACACTTTTTCGAAATTTTCAACGGCAACCCTGTTTGTACATTAGAGTGCTTCGAGATTGTATGGGCGAAAAAGAATATCGAATGTAGAATTATTCTAGGTAGTATAGCTATACTTTGTGTAAAAAAAATAGGATAAAAGGATAACGTAAACTGGCGCCGCAACGACGCTGAAGTGTGATGGTGCCTTTACAAGGGGAACAGTACTTTTTTTTAGTTTTTCTCAAAATTTTGCATAATATGGGCATTGTGATGTGCGCCTTAAGGTATGTTCAGACCTAACAAATATTTGACGAAAAAATCTAAAAAAAGCGTGACCAGTAAATTAATAAAACTTTAGCTTTATTTTTAAAAATATTTTTTGAATCGCTAAACTTTATTTCAATTTCAACTACACTAAGAGAAAAATTACGATCTAAATTTAAGAACAAAATTCTTATATGTATAACGATTGCAAAAATCTTAAGATTTCAATCTTGAAATTTTGTAAATTACATTGACATTCTCAAATTTAAGCATAAATGAATTCTAAAAATCAAGACCGTAATCTTAATTTTAAGATTTAAATCTTGTTTTTCGAAATTAAACATCAATGAAAGCGTGTTGTGTAATGCATTGTAAGACGCTAAACGAAGAAGACTTATTTAGAAAAAAAGTAAAAAAGAAATATTAAATTATTGTGAAAGGTAATTAAAAATGGAAAATCAGAACACAGATGAAACGGTGTTTATAACCATACCAATGAGTGACAATTTATAACCGCTGGCCAATGGAGAATATAATGTAATCAGTGCCCATGTTCTGTAACTCTTGAGTCGAAAAACTTTTCGATTTAAATGTATGAAATGAAACAAAAATGCCATAAATTGAAACAAACAGCTGTTTTTCTTACTAAACTGTGTCTGTAACTTTTTAGGCTAGAACTAGCTGTCACGTAAGGAAATTACTCTCCAATTTACAGAACTGTCAAAAAACTCACGAATAAAAATGGGGCGAGAAAAAATTTTAACACTAAAAAACAATTAAAAATTAAAATGCAAAAAATAATAATAATAACATTTTGTTCTTGGCACATTTCCATTGTTTAATTTTTTTGATTTTAAAATTTTTACAAAATAAACGAATTTTTTCAAAGCTCGTTTGGAAACAACAAACATTGAAGTCGCACTTTACATTATTTGGTATAGCCGACGGTTGTATTTTCGTCGCCGTCGTTGAAAAATTTTCAATTTTAGTAAATTTTTGTCGCCATCAACGATATGTGTTACTGACGTTCTCAACGTATGCAATGTCACAGCGACTTCGGGTGCAATGCTATGACAGTTTTCGACGTGAGACACAGTTTTTTCTCACTTTTCGAGAAACGATGGAATATTTTGTTTCACATCATTTCGATGCGAGAAGTTCTCACTAAAGTTACAGAACATGGGTACAGTATGCCGTAGGAAATTGCATCGGAGTTTTTAGACAACGCATTGTTAAAAAACTTTCTTCAAGAGTTCCAAATGGAGTCTGTTTTCAAGTATCACAAGGGTAAGTACTACTTCTTATTTATATGTGCAAATAAAAAATTGTTTAAATTCATAGATTTATTTCACCACCTGTTATTTGACATTTAACTTATTTTTTTCAGACTCAAAAGCGACAGTTTTGGCTTATATCCGTTTTTGGCCTTTAAGCGGAATGGACTATAAGCGAAAAGTTCTGTACAAGAAATACGGGTTTAATACTAGTTAAATCACTTAGTACTTTTTCTGCAAAGCGGTCACCATTTGAACAAACATTTTTAATTCCAATCACTGTGTGTGTTGTATTATGTGTACTAATGCTTTATTGTTTATGTTTTTGTAAACCAGCTGACACGTTGTAAGATGTTATATAAGTGCACAAACGAGCTTACAGTACGTTACGGTACGTGTCATTGTATTTCATTACATTTACGGTCGGCTAAAGCGGCCTTAAGACTAGACAAACCATGCAAGAGCAAAAAACCGTCATCTGGCGTAGTGCTGCCACCTTTATTATTTCACCATGACCTGAATTTTTTTTTTTTTCGTTTACATATTAGATTATGTATTCTATTTTCATATTAAATTTTCTTCTTTACTATTTTCGTTTTCTCCCACAGTCCATTTCGACATTCATTTGATTCATTTGTGCAATATTTGTTTGGAATCATAAGCATTTTGCCGATTTGTTGGAAATTAGCAACATTATATTTTGTTGTGGTCATTGTTTTTTTATTCTCTTTCAATAACCAAAAAAAGTACTTGTCATAGATAAAATACATTAGGGGCATTCAAACAGTAGTCGTAAACAAATATTTCTAAAATTATAACACGTGTTGGGGCTAGTCTCGTTACCTAGCCTTTTACCATTAATTTTCAAAAAGCGAAAATGAAACGCGGTAGGTTTCTTATGTAAATTTAAAAAAAACAAATTTATTTGGCTTCTTGCCTGGTTGAAGTTAAAGATTATACTTAAAAACTAAAAAACAAAAAGGTTTGTAGTAAGCCAACAAACTCAAAGGAAAACTACAAACTCAAAGTCAAAGTATATGTGTATGTACATACATATGTATAACAAAAGACATTAAATTAAAGAGAATTGGAAAATTCCAACGAGTGCTCTACACTCAGAGAAAAATTACGTTAAATTAAAAATTAAATTTCGCCTGATTTTAAGCTATATTGTTTTATCGGTCTTATTATTATTTCTCAAGTTAAATAGTCTCCCCGTAGAAAACATTTGGATTGTTCACGAAAGGCTGGCAATCAGGTTATATATTTCAACGTTGTATATATATATACATATGTATATGTATTTTGTTGGTTTTAATTTAACTGTATATAAAATACACCTGATAATCCGCCTTCCGTGAACAGCCAAATTAGTTATACAATTACAAAATTTTAAATTTCTGCTAAGTGTGCTGGTCAAATTTCCCATACCAAAATGCTTACATATCATGTAAAAGAAAAATTGCTTCGGTCAATGTCAGCTTAAACTGACAGTGTTAAAATTTTGAATTATATCGTGTTCTATTTTGAACTGACAAGCCATCTGACATCAACTGTTTTGCAGGCCATTTGTTTATGGCGGTAAATATAAAAATCTATTTATTTACACATATTCTTAAAAGAGATTACATTTTTAATTAATTAACAATCAAAAGTGGATACAAATAAAAATCAGTGTTGTGAGCGATCTTAGGTTCTGTCGGATAAAACCAAAAACGAACGCATAAAAGCAAAAATTATAAACGTTCTTTTTTGATCATTTTGACAGACATGTGCAATTTAATATGGGTTTTAAATCTGACAAAACCACTGTAAAATACATGTTGTCTAAAAGTAGCTAAAGTTGTGCGGCACCCTGTTATACAGAATCGCTATTTAGTTCAGGCACAAATTAATTGAATATGTCTGTAATAAGTACCAGCTGTTTTTGAATTTGCATTTTTAAAACAATTTACATTTAACATACATAAAGTCAAGTTTTCATTTGGCGAACTTGTTATTTTACTAATCACATTTAAATTGAATCGGTTTTTTTAGAAGCCCGTTAAGAAGCCGCACTTGCCGGGCTTCTGAAATAAACGATTTAATTAACCTTTTATTAGAAACTTGTGCTGATTTTGTTAATCCAGCAATTTTTACTATAGATTTTTTTATAACTTCGGAGATTATTTCCTTTTAGCTAATTTCTTAAATTAAAAGTTTTTAAATTTGTTAACTTGTCAGTGAATACATATTTTATTACATATTTTTCGTTTACTTACTCAATGTTTTATTTATTTTCATAGAAAGCTTAAAAGCCACCACCTGAAGCTATCCCTAAGTTTCCACTAGCCATCAAATAATGTTAAGAATTAATGTTGTGAATGAGCTTTCAAGACAGATTGCTTAGAAACGCTGTTAAACCATGAGTCTAAACTTAACACAAACATCATGTTAGTGCCGGTTCACACACGTCAAGTTTGATTCGTCGAGTCTTGAGTTTTTAGGAGAGAAGGGATGAGAAATGGCATTCTCTCCTCCCTTCTTTCCTAAAAGCTTAAGACTTGACGAGAAAAACTTGACGTGTGTGAACCGGCTATTAGTGTTAATGTTAAGCATTAAGAGTGTAAGAGTCTTATTGATAGCATACAACCTATTAATTAAAAGAAAGTTGTTTTAAGTTTCTTCCGCTAGGAAAGGGAAATAAAAAAGAGGAAGAAAAAAACTTTTACTTACTTTTAACTTTTTAAAGCTGATTGCTATGAAAATCCTTTTATGTAGCTTTTATTTAAAAATCTAGGTTATAATGTATTTACAACGAACTTCTGTATATATCATGCATATATTTATTAGTAATCATGAACATATATTTATTAATAATCATATAGAAAATTATTTGAAACCAAACCTTTTCTCAAACGATACACGTTTGGTAATGATTTCAAAATCTTAGAATTCTCAACAAAAAGGGGAAATTTTTTTCAAATTGTGAAATGCACATATTTTCAACTTGCGTCTAAACGTTATTCTCAAAAGATTTTCAAATGTGGATTTCTTTGCAATGTGGAACATAAATGAAAAATAAAAAAGATAATTTAGACTGCTTTCCGTCCTAAAATTCATCGAATGACGAAACACTTGGCTCCTATTTATTTTGATAAATATTTGATATCAAATTGAAAAACAATTTGAATTCAAATGTTAAAATCAAACAATTAAAAAGGTTTGAGAATTGTGTTTTTATAATAAATGATAAAGTCATTTCATAACAAAGGTTTGATTTATAACTTAAGCTTAAAGCACACAAAAACTCACGAATATCACATATATTGCAAGTGTAAAAGCCGCTTTAGAACTAATTGGTTTATTCCCTACAAGAAATGAATGAGCGAGTAGTCACATTTTTCATTTTGGTGTTAAGAAAATGATAGAAAGAAATGACCGAAATCAAGTTTACGGTCACATTCGGTCATTTCTTTCTATAATTTTCTTAGCTTAAAACTAACCCTACAAGAAATGAAAGAGCGAGTATTCACATTTTTCATTTTGGTGTTAAGAAAATGATAGAAAGAAATGACCGAAATCAAGTTTACGGTCACATTCGGTCATTTCTTTCTATAATTTTCTTAACACCAAAATGAAAAATGTGAATACTCGCTCTTTCATTTCTTGTAGGGTTAGTTTTAAGCTTCGTTCACAATAGGCATTTCACTGGTGTTCATAAGAGAGCAACTTTTTTGTTTCGTAACCACACACATTTAAAAAAAAGAAACCGTTTGCATATTTTGCCCAAAACAATATTACGTATTAATTATTTTTTGTTGGAACATTTTGTTAAAGTTGTCATTTAAAACTAAATAAAACTATTTAATTTGGAAAGAAATAAGATAGAAGATAAAGTAAATTTCTTGCTCTGATTATGAACAAAGCTTTGGAGTAAAATTAGATATTAATGCAAAATTTTAGGATTATTTATTTAAACGGTCTGGCAGCTATTCATGCCTTATATTCATTTCATAGCTTTTACCTGATATATATATAAAGCTTGTGCTACTGACATAAAAAAAATTAGTAAAGAATCAAAGAGAAAAACACCAAAAGAATAATTGTAGTACATAGTAAAGTTATTGGTCTTATTTACATAACTGATATTGTTAATAAAATAATAAATTTGTTTATTTTCATATTAACAATATTTTTGGAATTCAAAAAACAGTAATCATTTTATTAAACAAGTGCATTAAAAAAAATTGTAACAAATCTTATCTCCAAAATCATAAACGTTGAAAAAAAAGAAAGTTTATTAACAAAAACGAGCAAAACAACAACAACAACCAACAAGAAAAAAGAGACAAATGACAAGAGAGTATAGACAGAAAAAAACAAATTGAAAACAAAGCAAGAAATTAATGAAATAGAAAAAGAAGTGGTAAAACAAGATCTGTCTTTCGACACAGATTAGAAATAAAAAAAGAATTCCAAATTTAATTCTTATTTATATGCAAAGAGCATACAAAAAAGAACAGTTAAATAATTAAGTGAAACTTTAAGGCAAGTGTGGAAAAGATTTGTTATCTTGACTTGCAGACAAGTCCGAAAAATTCATAAGGGAAAAACCTAAATAAAGGGCAACAGCAGACAAAAGATTGGTTGACTGGCAACGAATAATTGTAAACGTAGCGTAAAGAAATCATATTGAGACGACAACAGAAAAACTAAAATATTAAATAGTTTAATTTCATTAATGTGTGTATGAAAATTGCTGGTGTGAATGCATCAAGTTGCGAAACAACAGCAAACGACGACTACGAAGAAGCAGAAGTAGCACAAGAAACAATATATTGTAGATAGTTAGAGAGTTAAACGGTTCCCGTACAAGTTCCAATTGTTTTTGACTGGTTGGCTGGCTGACAATAAATATAATTTTGTATATTGATTGGTGTAACTGAAAGAAAGACGTGAAAAAGGTGATCCCACGATCATTGTACACACACCTAGTCGTTGTTCTTTCTCTTCACTTCTTGACTGAACCACTAACAAACAGTAACAGCATACAATCATACGTACCGTACTTGTGTATGTCTAGAGTAAGAGCTACTGCTGTTGCTACTACAACTGTTGTTGCTGCTGCTGATGTATACGGAAGTAAGCGTGAATCAGTGTTATTTCATTTAAGGGAGAAGTGTCTTCTTGTTTTGCTTTTTGTATCTGCAAAACTCGAAAAAGGCGGAAGAGGAAGCCATAGCTTAGGGCCCAGCCTAACGTTACAAGTTGCAACAAGTGCAGGGGCAGTTTGACACAGTGCCACCGCTT
Source organism: Pollenia labialis (assembly GCA_949318255.1). Classification (NCBI taxonomy): domain Eukaryota; kingdom Metazoa; phylum Arthropoda; class Insecta; order Diptera; family Polleniidae; genus Pollenia; species Pollenia labialis. Next base: position 40,054,899 of record OX439141.1, on the reverse strand, counting down.
CTATCATCTGCCTGTCACCAACACCACTATGTCGTGGACAGAGGTAAGTTTTATTTTCATAAAGCAGAAATTCTGACTGCAGCAGCTGATCTTGCTTAAGCAGTTCCTCATTGTTTGTTTATTATTATACCTATATTTTTATATATTACAAATATTTTGTATTTTCTTAATTAAAAATGATAAGGGCTACTTTTGCCTGCTTCCAAACACTCCTCCGTTGCCAAAAAAGTGAGATCATCAATTACTCTTTATTTTTTATTATTATTATTATTTTTGTACCTTATCGCATATTTTTACTTCTTAACCACATTCTTGTGAATTTACTTTTTTTTTCTACTCGTTTTTATAAACGTCTTACCAACAAACTCATATTATACTTTATAAGGTTGCCTATTCAGTTTTAGCGTTAAACATTTTTGGGAAAGATCGAAAAGTGTATTTTGGAATTTTAAAAGTTTATGATTGTTCTAAAACAACAATCTCAACCAAACTTTTTTGGTGCATAGGTTCCATAAATTTCAATAGGTGTTAAGTTTCGATATTAATAGGAAAAATGTTTTATAAAAATAATAAAATATTTTATTTAAACAAATAGAATCTGGGAATTTATTTATTTTTTTCTCATGTTGAGTAACAGTTTATTGTACGAATTTTCATATTATGTATTCGAATGTGTATTCTAAAACGATTTCATTTACAATTTTTTTCAACTGAACATTTTTGAAAACATTTTTTCAAACTTATTTTTCTGATTGCTTTGTTTTCAACACCCCCTCTCAATCAGATTATCCAATACCATTTCTAAAGTTTTGAAAACGAGATAGTAAAAAATATCTGCTAACTGTTAACTTGTTCCAATATGCTCTATCTGGATTTTATTACTACTGTCACGAACGAAGTAATGCGTTATATCAATATGGTTTGCACGTGTACTTTCTAATTTTTTTGCCATTCCAATACAGCCACGATTGTCTTCATACAATATAACTGGTTTATCTTCCGGCATGATATTGAGATCATGAAGTATTCCTTTTAGCCATATAGCTTCAGTAGTAGCTAAACTCAGAGCCATGTATTCAGCTTCACTAGAAGATTATGCTACAGTTTGTTGTTTTTTGCTGCTCCATGAAACAGTACATCCAAATACTTTGAAAACATATCCGCTCACAGATTTTCGATCAGATGCATTTGATGCCCAATCAGCATCAAAAAAACCAATAATTTTTTCATTATTTGTGACTTTAAAATGTAACTTCATCAACGAAGTTTCCTTTAAACATCGCACAATTCGTTTTAAATGCTGCCAATGAATTTCATTTGGATTTTACTGGAACCTTCCCATATACCCAACAGGATAACAAATGTCAGGTCTAGAACATAACATAATGTACATTAAACGACCAATTAGTTCTCTATAAGGTTGGCTGCATTTTGATTTTAGGTTTTGAGTTAGTTGCAATCATTTTTCCATTGGGTTTTTAACTGTATTGCATGCAACCATTCCAAACTTTGATAATATTTTTTCAATGCCTGCATTTTGCAAAATTAAACTTTTTCTCCCCTTATGTTGGATCTTCATGCCAAGGAAAAATTTTAGAACTCCACAATCAGTCATCTCAAAACGTTTTGATAAATCTTGCTTTAACTTTTTAATTCTTGCTAATTTACTACCAGCAATTAGTAGATCATTATGGTTTTCATTTTGTTGTGTATAAAAGTAATAATCATGCTTGGATCTTTAAAATCCCAGTGAAAAAATAAAATTGTTACATTTCATATTCCAACATCTTGGAGCTTGCTTTAAATCATAATTTTTTAATTTACAAGCCATTCTATCATTTGCCTGAACTCCCTCTGGTATTTTCATGAACACGTCTTCTTGCAGATTACCATGTAGAAAAGCAGTCTTTACATCTAAATGATGAAAAATATACTTACGACGCAAACCAACAGCTAACACAACACGAATTGTTGTCAATTTAGCTACAGATGCATACGTTTCAAAGAAATCAATACCTTGCTTTTGTTGAAAGTGTTTTCCATTTTCATCTAATTTAATACAAAAAACCCATATCGAATTCAAAAGTTTAATATTTTTAGAAGCTTCTACGATTTTCCAGACTTGATTTTTGTCCATGCACTTGAGTTCTTCAGAAACTGCTTGCAACCATTTATCAGCATCATCAACAAGTTTTATATCACCATATGTTTCTGGAATTGTTTTTTTTTAATTGAAACTTCAAACCCAGTTATATAATTTAATAGTTTTCTAGGCGCGTACCTTTGACGATTACTACGACGGACAGGAACAGCTGCATCAGAGAGAGTTTCATCATCTTCAGTTAAATCTTCATCATCATTATTAATTATAACTCTGTTATCAGTATTTAATTTTTCTTCAGTTTCATCTTAGCTGATGTGAGTTTTTGTTCCTGAAACTTAATTTTCGTCATATCTTGATTCAGTTATAGACACAGCACCATCACATTCGTTTCCCCCTCTTGCTCGTGTCTTTTTTTTAACAGTAACAACATCATTTAAAGGTCCATTGTTTAATTGCATGAATGGAAAAATATTTTCTTCAAATTTTACGTCTCTTGCAATTATAACTTTTTGCTTTTCAATGTCCCAAAGACGATATCCATTGGGAGCATATCCAACCATTACAGACTTTTTACTTCTTGAAACAAGCTTTTTGCGACAATGACGTGGAATCAAGGCATATGCTTTACAACCAAAAACTCTAATTTTTTTGAAATGTTGGCTTGACACCTAACCACATCTCTGCGGGTGTCCTAAAATTATCAAGACATCTTGTCGGACAACGATTAATTAATATACAGCTGTCAAAGCAGCTTCAGACCACATCGCTTTCGGAGCATTAGACTGAATTAACATTGTTCTCATCTTCTCTGTTATTGTGCGGTTAAACTTCTCTGCAACTCCATTTTGTTGAGGAGTGTACGTTACTTGTATAACTTTGTTTTTTACCACTCACATTGTAGTTTAGATAAGTATTCTGCACCTTGATCATTTGTAAGCTTTGAAATAAAGATTCCACTAAACATGCTTGTAACAAGGGCTTTATATTCTTGTAAAGATTTGAAAACGTCAGACTTTTTCTTGATTAGGCATATCATTGCAAAATGTGAAAAATCGTCTATGAAGCTTACGAAATATTTATATCAGTTCCAAGCATTTGGATCAAAAGGTCCACAAACATCAGAATGTATTCGTTCCAAAACCCTTTTAGCTCTAACACGATTATCATCAAAAGATTCTCTGCATTGCTTACCATCAACACACACGTCACAAAAACCAAGCCAATTTGATTTCAGGCAAAGTCCACTAATAAGATTAGCCTTTTCTATCTTTCGAAGTTTATTTTCACCAACATGCCCAAGTCGACGATGCCATAAGACAACATTATTTACAGTATTTAATAATGCAGATGAACTGTTTACGTTAACAATTAATTCATATAAATTTCCACATAAATTGGCTGTTACTTCTTTGTTCTTCAAAATAACCGCTTTATCATGGAAAAACTTAACTACTATATTGGCATTAGTAAGTTTTCTAACTGATAGCAAATTATCACGTAAATCTTTAATAAACGTAAAATTTAATCTTCTTTAATCTTAAGTGGCACACCTTTGTTACTTATCCCGTTTATTTTAAAATTTGCAAACACAGATTGTAAGCTATCCCACATATCTTTTGCCGTATTCTTTTCGCGAACATAACACAAACAGTTTGAATGTAGAAATCCAACCAACCGATATTTCGCTTTCTTATCGTTCTTCATAAAATTGCCAATCAGTCCTGCATCTAAGGGTGGATTGCCGGCTAGAACTTCCAATATTCCCCAAGAGTCTAAATGCAATTTTACGCGAAACTGCCAATCATCGCAACCCGAGCCATTAAACTGCGGAATACCATGCGATTCTTTTTCAACTGAAAATGTTTGACAAAATTTTCTGAAACTTATTTTTCTGATTGCTTTGTTTTCAACAAGCTGCCCATTTTTATGTATTTATATATTTAAAAGTTGACCTTTTGTATCAGCTTTTTCAACAAAGAATTTATGTTAACGCGAAAATAAATTATTTTCGAATATAAATTTCAAGATATGACTCTAGAGATGTGTATGTGGTAGATTTAATTTTTTATAATGCAGGTCACTACAATATTTTGACAATTATCAAATGTCTTAAGTGAAACTTAAGTGAAAAACATTTCGAATTAATATAGGACATGCATACATATGTATGTTTTAGACACATTTAAACTAACTGCCTGTTTTCTCGCGTTCTAAAAACAGGCAGTAACTCACTATATGCTCACTTATTTGCTTTGTTTGCTATATTAATTTTTAGCCAAAGTTAAAATTTATTAAAAACAATATTTAGTACATATTGTGGTTATTTTGTTGAACTGTTCATGGGTTTTAATCCAAATTTTGATATTTCAATTAAATTTCATGAATTAAAATGTCAACATTTGGACTAAAAACCCATGAACAGTTCAACAAAATGACCACAATACTAATTATTGTTAAAAAGCTAAGGCACAAGCTCTATGGTTTACATTTGTCCTTCAAGTTGTGATGAAAAAGGTCAACAAGAAAAAGAAAGGCAAAAATGAAAAACAAAAAATGTACTTTGGACTTCAAGAAGAATTCTTGACAAAAAGTACGAAAAAACAGAAGTAAGGAAGAACATGTAAATCAATTAAATAGATAATCATTCAAAGCAAATTTCGATCTACCAAAGGTTAAATACATTTTGGTTTAAAGATTGATGTTTGACCATTGACTGCCAGCAGTCGTCGATGGCTTTGAGTGTTAAACGGAAAAAACCTGTCCGAATAAGCCCTGGTTCGAGCCTAGCGGCAGTCGATAAAGAAAAAAAATTATAAAATAAATTTTAATTAATTTCATGTTTTAAAATTCATTTCTTCATAAAAATAATTTAATCAAAATTAAATTTGATGAACTTTAGCCTAATTAAAATATCATTTAAGAAAAACGTTTAAGGGCAGTCTGTAAATGATTGTATTGTTAAAAAATAATTATTTTTTTATAATTTGTCAGCTGGATTTAAAAAAAGTAACTTACTAAAAAAACAACTGTTTAAAATTTTTTTAATTTATTCTAAATACATATTCTTAACAGGGAAGAGTTAGCATCTAGTAGAATGTCAAAGTTTAAAATCAGTAATCAATTTAATAGCATACCCCTATCTGTACTGTATTTTTTACAGCAAAAGGTCGATCCGGAGCTAATCTTCACAAAGCAGGAACGTATTGGCAAAGGATCTTTCGGTGAGGTATTCAAAGGCATTGATAATCGTACACAACAGGTAAGTTTAAGAATTTATTAAAAAAAAAAACTAAAAATAATAGATTTTCATTAAAATGTCTCTTTAATTTAGGTGGTAGCCATAAAAATAATCGATTTGGAAGAAGCCGAAGATGAAATCGAAGATATTCAACAGGAAATTATGGTATTATCGCAGTGCGATTCCCCCTTCGTCACCAAATATTATGGATCCTTTCTTAAAGGAACAAAATTATGGATTATTATGGAATATTTGGGTGGCGGCTCAGCACTGGATCTAATGAAAGCTGGTTCTTTCGAAGAAATGCATATCGCTATTATACTACGTGAAGTTCTTAAGGGTCTGGACTATTTGCATTCGGAAAGGAAACTACATCGTGATATTAAAGCGGCCAATGTTTTGCTAAGCGAAATGGGAGATGTTAAATTGGCTGATTTTGGCGTGGCTGGACAATTGACTAACACAACCTCGAAACGTAATACATTTGTGGGTACACCTTTTTGGATGGCTCCGGAAGTTATAAAACAGTCTATGTATGATTCCAAGGCCGATATATGGTCGCTGGGTATAACGGCCATTGAATTGGCTAAAGGTGAACCACCTAATTCAGAATTACATCCCATGCGTGTCTTATTTCTTATACCCAAAAATAATCCGCCACAATTGACGGGAAATTATACGAAATCCTTCAAAGATTTTGTTGAAGCGTGCCTTAATAAGGATCCGGAGAATGTAAGAAGCTACTTACCGAAAAGTTATTAACATTTAATCCCTAAGTTCAAAAATATTTGAAATTTAGATTTAAAATGTTTTTCCTATAATGATTTATGTTTATACTAATATTTTTTAGCGCCCAACAGCGAAAGAATTACTCAAGTATCCTTTTATAAAAAAAGCTAAGAAAAATTCGTACCTTATTGATTTGATTGATCGCTACAAAAAATGGAAACTTCAAAAAGGCGATGAAAGTGAAACAGAATCTGAAAACTCCGATTCGTAAGTATTAAGGGTATTCACGTCACAAGTTGCACCCCAAAAAAGCAAAAGTGCATACACATAACAACAACCACAAAGAAAATTATTTACGCACAACTATTTGTCTGTGTGGTTGTTGTTATATTTTTGCACTTTTGCTTTTTCGCATGGGTGCAACTTGTGACGTGAATACCCTTATTGTAAAAAATATTGTTAAGATATTAAAAAGGTTTTCAAAATTTGTTTAAACGGAATATGAACAATATTTTCCCAGTTCTTTAATTTCCATTTTAACTCGAATTCGATGTTGAAAAAAGTTCAACATTTAATTTAGTAGTGTATTTATGGTAGTAAATTCTGCTTTAATAAAATTCTTCTTCTTCCCCTTATAGTGATGAATCCAAGCCGGGCTGCAATACTGATGAACCCTGGATAATGACCGTAAAAGGCTTACATGTAAATAGTGATGCACATAAAATGAGTTCCAATCATTTCAATAGGCTCGAAGAGCAAGAACTAAAAATGGACAAACTAGCCCAAGGTGTGGCTGACACTTTAACGCCGGCCTCCCTTTTAAACAGTAGCAAACATCAGCAATCCAGCGTAGCAACCAATATTGGCAGCTCCTTGATAAACTCACAAAAACGTGACAACAGTCTTGCAAGCAATTCTGCAACCACACCAACTTCATCCTCATCATTATCAGCATCATCTGCATCCTCTTCCTCTACACCGTTGGTGCCATCTTCCGTCACAACTGTAACGTCCTCAAATGTGTCGAATGCCTCAGCTAGCTCTCGTGATAACGCTCATCACCACCACCAACAACAACAGCAGCAGCAACATTCTCATCAAATATCTTCCTCCTCCCAACACCACCAACAACAGCAGCAGAAACATTTGCATGCTTCTTCGACTGGTAATTTAGAAAGTTCTACAAAACTGGGTGGCCTTGGCGCATCGCAGTCTAGTTCATCTAGTTCAAACTATAAGGAACAACAAAAGGTTAATTTGAGGACCACACGTACCGCTTCTATGGATGCCGAAGTCGAGAGACGTTCATCGGTAATGCTTTTTTTGAAGTTTCCTAATCATTTAAGATTATAGTCATTAACCCAAAGAGTACTAAAAAACAATAACACAATTTTTTTATTATATTGTTTGAAACCAAAGCACTTTTTTTTTGTTTCTTGTGATAACAACTAACCAAATAATGGATTGCTGTCTTGATAAAGGACAAACAAAAAGGTGGGGGGGGGCAAAGAAATATTTCTATTATCAGAAAGAAATTTGGGTGCTCTTTTTTTAAATTTCTTGGAATCCGATACGTTGTAATTTTATTTTAAAAAACAAATCCTATTTGTAACGGTATTCTTTTTTCGAAAATAATTAAAAAAAATTCTACCAAAAAAATTTTTTTAATAGTATTTTAAAAAGGTTTCTAACTTTCCTGTAAAGAAATTTTTAAGTTTCTTTTACTTTTAAAATACAAAAACTCCATCATAATTGTCATTGTCCCATTGACAAGCTACTTTTTCATTACCACCTTGGCAGTTAACTGGCAATCAAACTTGTTAGAGATTTTTATGAGTACTTGTACTTTTTGTAGATTATTTTGCTCTATCTTGTTCTAAACAACTTTTTTGTTATCAGCTAAACAAACAAAGTGAAGGTTTTCAGTCATATAATCACAATTTCTATTTGTTTAAACTACTAACCATCAACAAAAATTTATTAAATATATTGATTAATTTTAGATTTTAAAGTAGAATATATCTATACTCAAAAGGAAGAAGAAAAGTAGAATATTGAAATATTTTTTAACAGTTAAAAAGAGAAGAATGATTTTCAAATATATTTTTTTAAGTTTTGCAAGATTTGAGGTGTTTTTAAGCTCTTGATTTTTATATGGCTTTTTGTGTATCTTTACGCATATTTAAAGAAAATTTTCTTGTTCATCTATTTCTGAACGAAACAAATCATAAAATATTGTTTTTGCCGAAAGCCAAAACCCCACCTAATCCAAAAAATTATACTCGTAACTTTAAAAATAATCAGCGGATTTCAATCAAAATGATAAAAAGGAAAAACCCTTAATTAACACATTAAAATTTTATCAAAAATCGCCTAAATAGGAAAAATTTGATAATTAAAACTTTTCAAATCACAAAAGTTAAAACAAAAGAAAAGAATCGAAAAAATTAATAAATGCTTGTCAAAAATTGTTTAACTAAGAAAAAATATTTAAATTGAAAAATCGCTAAAACCTAAATTAAAAAAACAAATATCTTAAAACAAGAAAATCGGTTAATAAGAAATATTATATAAATCCAAATTAAATTTAAAGTGAGTTATTAAGGGTATTCACGTCACAAGTTGCACCCTTGCAAAAAAGCAAAAGTGCAAACACATAACAACTAATTGTCTGTGTGGTTGTTGTTATTTTTTTGCACTTTTGCTTTTTCGCAAGGATGCAACTTGTGACGTGAATACCCTTATTAAAAAAATATTAAATTTTTTTTATTGCAGTGCGTTTGGTTTTATTTTTTTTTATAAAAATAAACGAAATTGCTTAAAAAAATTAAAAGTCGAGAAAAACAAACAAATGTGAATCTTAAATTATTGTAAATAATACAACAATAATGATTACCAGTCGATTTCCCCCAGTTCAGCTATAAAATTAACTATTACTATGCATAACTGCCAGTTAAAAAAAATTGTTTGCAGTTGTAGTAAATTATAGCTGAGCTTGGTGAAATTGGTCGTAAATCGATAAAAGTAATTATATAAAATGCGTTCACGTCAAAAGTTGCTCCCTTGCGAAAATGCAAAAGAGGAACAACAACCACATACAATCTTATACACGATCTTATATTCCTGAACTACGATTTTAAAGTTGTACAACAAACTGAAGAATTCAATTACCTTGATTTTAAAAATAAAAATTGTATATCGCTTGAAGAACCCCTTAGCAATGTAAATTTTGATGAAATATTTTTTATGCCTTCAACTAGTGAGAAAGTAAATTTTCTAAATCGTGAAATTCTTTATTTGTTTAACAAACATTTGGCTTTGAAAACCAAAAGAGTTAAAGGTAGGACAACTCCATGGTTCACTTCAGAAACGAAATTATTAATTGAACGTCGGGATAGACTATATAGGCGCTGGAAACGCTACAAAACTAACGATCTAAAAAATGATTTTTGGAGTGGCTAGAAGAGCTGTCTTATCAAAAATAAGACATGATAAATTAACCTACTATGGGGAACAATTTCGCACTGCTGTGAACACTAAACAAACGTGGATATTCGCGATATTGGCATAGCTAGTTCTCAAAGAAGTACAGCTACAAATGTTATAGATGTTGATAAACTAAATTTCACTTTTTCAAACATTCCTAACCCACCGGTTCAACTTGACTTCTATAACCAAAACTCTTTTCGGATTTCCGCAAACAAATTTGGGGTTTTGTCATAGGTTTTTGAGCGTCTCGTATATAACCAGAATTATAAGTATACTCTTGACCACAATCTCCTTACCGATCGCCAATCTGGTTTCAGGCGAGGCCATAGCTGCACTACAGCCTTATCTGAAGTAAGCGAAAATATTCGAAAGAGCATGGATGAAAGTAAAATTACCTTTCTGGTTTTACCTGACCACTCAAAGGCCTCCGATACGGTAGACCACCAAATGCTAATAATGAAACTATTGAAAATGTTCAAATTTTTTGACACCGGATCGAAACTAGTTGCGTCATATCTTTCAGACAGATGGCAAATTGTAGCAAACAATGGAACTGCATCCATGCCGAGAGGAGTTCCTCAGGGATCGATACTTGGTCCGCTTCTATACTTGATGCATGTCAACGACCTTGCTTCTTAGATCAAGCACTCAAACATGCATATGTATGCCGATGATGTCAAGCTATACATTGACTGCTCCAAAACATCGGTAAGTCATACAGTTGGAAATCTTAACAACGATCTCAAAAAGATTTATAACTGGGCCACGGGAAATGGCCTATGCCTAAATCCAAAAAAAATCGAAATACCTAATCATTTTCAAGAAGAGCATGAAAATCGTTGACGATGTAGGTGGAAAGAAAATTGAGTTGGTCAACTCGTCTAGAAATCTGGGTTTAGTTTTCAATAGAACATTAACATGGTCTGACCACATTAACCAACCGTGCGGCAGAGTATATGGTATGCTCAGAAGTCTTTGGTATAGCCAACCGTTAACACCACCGTAAATAAGAATGATGATAGCTAGGACATATGTACCTAATACCAAACCTTACTTATTCTTCTGAAGTTTTCGCCAGGTGCAATGCTAATGACAAACGAAAGCTAAACACTACGTTCAATAACATTATACGTTACATTTTTGCTATACCCAGGTTCGAGAGTGTAACAACATACTCCAGCCGAATCCTTGGAATGACTTTTGATAACTATCTGAATTCTACACAAAATTATTTTTACCAAGGAACCCAGCTACATATACAAAAACCACCTTACTACAAATATTCAACTCGCCAGCAACGCAATTAAATTCAACAAAATGTTAATGACGTACTATGCATAAAGTTCTTAATTATAAATGTATAATTTTCTTGTTATTTTATTATTTTTTTTACAACATTGTGCTCCAATTTTAAAATGTTATTAATGTTCATTTATGTTAAATTTCACTAGATTAGTAAAGCTTCAACAAATGTTATTTTACCAATATTATATCTGATAACTCATCTGATTCTAGAGCTGTTATTCATAAGATGTTATACCCAGTAAAAAATGTGCTCCAAAAGGAGCAGGTTTTATGTATGAATGCATACCTCAAATCGCTTCAAACCTGCTGATAAGATGTCTGATTTTTGTATGGAGTGTTCCCGGTTTGGAGGACGATTTACTGCTGACAATAAGCGCTTTTTTTTAACATCCAAACAAAGCACTTCTATAGCGCTTTTTTAAGGGATAGCTATATTTCCATATTCATTGATGTTTTGCTTTTAATTGCTTAAATTAATTGTTTCAATAATTTTCGTAAAGCATTATATATTTTTATTTTTTTTTGCTTTAAAATCTCATCGTTGTCAGCACTAAAATAGCAGCTTTTTTCTATATTTTATTCTTTATAATTTACTGCTATATAAAAGCTCTCTTATTGAAGCGCTCGATTATGCGCTTTTTCTCTGTAGTGCTTCAAAAACCCAAATTTTTTTTAATAGGTATCTTGTTACTTTAGAAAGGCAATTATTAATAATAAATACAAATATTTCGCAAAAATAATTGTGTTTGTTGTTGCGTTTTCGCCATTTTGTTTTTGGCAAGAGTCCAATTTTGAACGCAAATTATACATCAAACAGAATTTCATAATGAATTGCAATTTTGCTAAAAAGATTTTAATTCTAGTAACTTTCTTGTATTGACGATTTTTCTCAGTTTAAGTAACATTTTCGTATAAAAAACGATTGTTAAATTTTAGCGATTTTTATAATCACTAAAAAGAAAACAATAAAAAAAATAAGTTCATGATTTTTTTTATAATTCGGTGCTTTTTCCTTTTCTATAAAAACATAAAACAATTTTTTTTACTAAAAATTAAAATAATCGTTTTACAAAAAATCAGGTTTGTGATGAAAATTGATCGTTAAAGTCTTACGACATTATTTATGAAAAATAAAACAGGTTAATAAAAGGTTTATTAAACGAACTTTCAAACAAAATCAGTTTCATAACCCTTTATTAACCTGCTATCTTTTTATAAACTAACATTAACAGCCTAATGTAAAGTCAGGAAATAAGCAGAACGAACATAATTAGAAATCATTTTTTTTTAAGATACTGAAAACGATATTATCGTTTTTTTGAATTGTTTCGTTTTCTAAATCGATTTCCATCACATGCCTGTATAAATCAATAATTGAAAAATCGTTAAAATTTTGTTTGACTTTTTTCAAGACTGGTCGGTCGATTTGCCAGATTTATAGGCTTTTCACAAATCAAAAATTTATTAGTTAAACAAATATTTAAAATTTTCTATTTCAAAAGAAAAAAACAATAATTAATTAAAAAAATCTTTTATAACTTCTTTAACAGCTACAATTATTGGATCATAGTAAACGTGATGAAGATGATGACAGATCACTGCGGCGCAGTACTATGGCAGCTTCTCACTCTTCAGTTGCAGTATCCTCAAGTGGCGGCAGCAGCAGTGGAGGTGGTCATATGCTGGCAACCAGCAGCAGTATGGGCAATGTTTACAACGGCAATACTCATGCCAATAGAGACTTTATTAATCATGAGTCGTTAACAACAGCTGCTTTATCGCCCACTTCATCGTCCAATAGCAATCATAAGAATTTAGGCAGTAGTGGTGGTAATCGTATTATAACCACCAATAGTCCCTGTCTGAATAATTTCTTATTTCCCATACTCTCGGATGTAAGTAGAGTTGTTCTTTTTAAATTTTAAAAGATATTGAAATAAGAATTTGTAATTTTTCCTAGATACAACGTAAATATAGCAGTAGTTCCAGTAAAAATATGAATGTTTTGGATATAGCCGATTTAAAATCGGTATTTGAATTGGCCGAACGTAGTCGTCCTGGCGTAAGTGATCTATTTCTCAAAGAAATTATACACAAACTAGTACCAGGTTATTCGGAAACGCGTATTAACAATATAATGGATAGAGCAATTAGGTGAGTAAATTAATTTTTAATGTTGTTTGTTTCTTTATTTTGTGTATGTACGCACAATTGTTTAAATACTTTTTTGTTTGCGGTTTGACTATATGTATCGATTACGTATGTATGCTAGGCTTTTGAGATCTCAGTTAAACTAGGCTTAGGTAATCTGTTAAGCGAATTTGTGCCACCATTACCAAGTTTGTATACAAAATGTTGACGGAACAGCTAGTTTTGCTTACAATGTTGGTCTGTAATGAATTAATGAAAAAAAATACATATCGCGAGAAAAATCCGAATTTCAGACTACGTTAAACTATGTTAAAACTTAATCCACAACTCTAAAAACCGGCATTAGTTTGTTTCAAATGTTTTTGGGTGAAATGAATCGTTCTTTCGACATCGTGAAATTGGCCGTAAGTTTTAATTTAAAATTATTAAAAAAAAATGGTTTTATTTGGCCATGCTTAGGAATCGAATAAAATCGAATAATGCCCGAAATTTCTACAAAAAGAAATCTGGCTGTGCAGAGAAACCTATGGAGTTACAGCTGCCATATTTTAAAGAAAATCTGAAAGTAGAAATTACGGGCATACATTTTCAACAAAAACCTTGTTTTGAAAGTTTATTAAAAGATTTTTTAATAATAATTAGTGTTGTGGTTATTTTGTTGAACTGTTTATAAAATTTTGATATTTTCATCAGGCTAAAGATCATTAAAGTTAATTTTTATTAAATTATTTTTATAAAGAAAGGAATTTTACAACATGAAATTAATTAAAATTTAGGCCCAGGCCCACGATGTCGACAAGAACATTTTTTTTCGTATATTTGTATTGAAAACAAAAACAAATTTTAGTTTTTATTTTTAAATTTTATCCTTCTTATATTATTTATTAAATTAATTGCTCCAATATTTCGATATCCAGCGGATATCATTATCAAGTAAGGAGTTACAAGTATATTTGTTAGAGACGTTGAACTCCAGTTTAATTTACTTTTTATTGATAATTTTTCATTCTTGACCGAGCTGGGAACCTAACTCAGGTTTTCACGGACAGGTAGCCCCTACATGTTTCGATTGAAACAACTCAATCTCTTCAGAGGGGTTTTCCGTTAAACACTTACCGCCATTGACGACAGCTGGCAGTCAATAGTCAAACATTAATCTTTAAACCAAATTTCTTTTTAAATAGTTTATAGTTGGACTTCCTTTGTTACCTTTACCTTAATTTCTTTTAAAACCGGTTTAAGTTTCGCTTTTCAATAATTAAACTAAAGATTTCGTTCAATTTTAATTTCACTCGATTTCGATTTATATAACTTGCCCATTTAAGTCTGAATAACAATTTTTGAAAGTTCCTCAGACATTAATACAAAGCAGTTTTCGTTTTGATCGAATTTCAGTATTTGGTCATAACTCGGCCATTTTGTAACCGATTTGACAGAATATGTTCTACTTAAGATTTCCGATCTATTGAGCGAATCTTTCGGGCTTATGGTAGCCCTAAAGATTAAGTTTTAATAAAATGTTTGATGTTTTCTGTTCGGGAGTACCACGCCCAGTTTTGCAACCACGTTCATTTTTTTTAGAGAGGTTGTGTATTGGTAACCAATATGATTGGATCTTATTTGGAAACTTTGGCTCTTGCCGTTCTTCAGAAATACAGCAAAAACAAATAAAAAAAAAAACAACAACAACAAGGGATTATCAAAGTTATTTTCGGGAATACAAATTTTATTATTAATACGATTTCCGTATGACGTGCTAAATTCCCAGTTTTTCATATTTGATAAATACACTGAAATTTATTGTTGAGGGAAAGCTAGCTTCTATGCGCATTTCACTGCTTGCTTAGGCCAGCTCATCAGGAAACCTTTTCCAGAGATTTTAGAAAAGCCAAAAATATACAAATAAAACCCTAAAGCGAATAAGAATTATAAACACTCAGTCTTACTTGAAACAATATCAAAGCCAAAACAAAACACCAACAATAAACAGTGAGTTTATCTTTTCTTACATTTTTGGGTAAAATTAGAAGCAGTCGTGGTGTTTTGCACATATCTCCGTAATTTTTGGACCGATCTGGCTGAATTTCAATAGCAAACTTAAACGGAGTATATGTGACATAAATATATGACAACCTAGTCCCCATCATTTCTGGGGTTTTCGGAAAACCCATTGCAACATGCACACGGACAGACGGGCAACCGGATTTGAACTTCTCTTCTCATTACGAACCAGAATATATGTGCTTTACAGAGTGTAGGATCAATATTGTGGAACTTACAAACGGAATGATAAAGATTTATATATTCCCTCCTACCTTTGGCGAAGGGTATACAAAATCTGTAATGAAAATGAGCATTTGCATTTAATGCATCACTGCGCTGCAAATAAAAATATTTTGCCATAGCAGAGTGCCAATTACATAGTAGATAAATGTCTTCTGCAATAAAAGATGATCAGCAAACTTGCATTGGCAGAGTAAGCACCTTCGAAATAATACATAAGGGACTATGACTAATCCAAAGGTAACCCAAATATATTGAAAAACACATGGTATATTTAACATTACGATGCCCTCTAGCTGGACCATATAACCCAGCTTTGCATAACAACGGAGTAGTCTTAAAAAGACTCCACGTTCATACATACTCCCAGTGGATTAGTTTTAAACCAATCCATGGTATACTCACAATTGTAGTTAAACATCTCGTTTAACTACAAACTCTTTTTTCACAATGGCATAGACCAAGATTGCATTACATTAGACCCTGTTGTAAGAAGTCCATTTTATGTAAAATGGACCAAGTAGTATTTGCAGGGCAATATTTGCTTGTATGATGCACAGCAGTGATGCATTTACAAACAGGCCCAATCATTTAATTTAAAAATCAAGAAAGTACAGTCGGTCAAGCCCGACTATATGATACCCTACACCACAGTATATTAAAACACATTTGCAAGAGTGCACCCTATTCGCGACTCATGGAGAATCATGTTTATGTTACCATATAAATATTGATCTATCTATGTTTTAAATTTCATTAAAATCGGTTTGATAGTTTCTGAGAGGCAGAAATTGCTCCTATCTCCCCTCTTGGTCCTACGATTCAGAAAGTGACTTTCAGTCGATCGGTATACTGTAAGGTGGGTCTAGGACTCATATTTTAAGGTTTTACACACACCAGCACAAATGCATAACACCCTCTCCACTATTGTGGTGTGGGTATAATTATAAGAGTCTTGTAAGTTTTAATTCAAAAAAGTAAAATTAAGTTTTAAAAACATCTAAAAATTTTTTTTTTATATAATTAACGGCCAATTTCACCAAGTTCAGCTATAATTAACTACCAGTTATAACTGTCAAAACGTACTGTTAATTGGAAGTTAAAGTAATAGTTAGTGAACTT
Source organism: Pollenia labialis (assembly GCA_949318255.1). Classification (NCBI taxonomy): domain Eukaryota; kingdom Metazoa; phylum Arthropoda; class Insecta; order Diptera; family Polleniidae; genus Pollenia; species Pollenia labialis. The sequence continues at coordinate 40,038,478 of OX439141.1, read as the reverse complement.
GGTGAAAATGGCCGTAAAAAGTTTTGTTTTATTAAAATAGAAAATGGTGTATTATTTTTAAATAAGCAATGCAATTAATATTTTCTTCTTTTCAATTTCTTTCAGAAACAAAAAGTAATTTCAACGCCTCAACGTCTTTAGTCTTTAACTTAGTTGTGGATTTCATGTTATTCCTTCTTTAAATTTTTTTTATTTTTTATTATTAATAAATAGTTTTATTTTTCCCCTGTTAGTTCTTTTTTCACCCATGTTATGTTAAATTTTATATAAATCACTTAAACCACTATCCTATTGTAAAAAAAAAATCGACAAAAACTAAATTATAAAAGTAAAAAACGTTGAAAATTGTCCCCTCCTCAGAAAAATTACCGTGCAAAACTGCAAAGTTGCTGCAGTTAAACAGCAAATAAAAAAATTTTAATAATAAACACTTTATTTTCATAAAACAAATCAATCATCCTTACAGACCTTCTAACTCAAAAAAAAAAGAAAACTTTTAATTATTACAGTAAAACAAACAAAAAACAAAACCACTTTTAAAATACATATTTATTACCATCAATAGTTACGGAAATGCAAAAGTAACAACAAAAAATAATAAAAATAAATCGTATTACAATAAATAAAAAACAATAAATCAAATACTAAAATAGAAAAAAAAACACAACAAAATTTGATCTTTCTGTAGGCAGGCTATAAATTTTTTGAAATATGATTTGTAACGTAGCTAAATATTTTAAAAATATGTAATTTAAACAAAAAATAGTGCAGAAATCAAACTTATCTATCTTTAAAAAACAAACAGACAGACAGACAAACACACATACATACATACACAATGTTATTAGACTTAAACAAAAAAATTAATATATACATTCATATAAAATAAAAGAATACAACAATAAAATAAAAATAATAAAACAAATAAATATATACAATACATATATAAATGTTGGTTACCAGTTTTTTATTGCACTCAATTTAAAGGTTAACTTGCCTTTGCTAAAAAAAAAGTTAAGTTCTCATTAGTTAACCAATGCATTAAATTCCATACACTTTTGATTGGCATACCCTGTTTTCACAACTTACCGATAGCTTAAGGTAGGCTTTTATCGGACAGATAAAAAGTTTTCCATAATTACAACTTTACTTTAGCCTGTAAGAAGGTTCATCCTACCCGTTATTTTAAAGTGAAGTTTTAATACTGGAACGCTCTTTGTTTGGCCGATAAAATCCTACCTTCAGCTATCGGTAAGTTGTGAAAACGGCTCTTATTGTATTGGTTAACTAATGTGAAATTAACTTTTTTTTTGCATAAGATAAGGTTAGTATGGGAGCTCAGAACGAGGCAACAGTAAATCAATCGATTTCGATTCCAATCGAGAATCGATTTTGTGTTGAACATTTAGCGCAATCGAATTTACGTTAGCGATTTTATACTGCAATCGATTATTGGTTTTTTTTAACATCGATTATTTTAATTATAAAAGTTTTTGCAATATACAATTTTAATCTTTATTTAACAAATATACAGGCATGTTCTGAAAACACTCTTAAATACACGAGATTTTTGGTGGTTGGTAATAGAATAAAGAGAACATGAACTTATTTTCTTTATTCTATTACCAAACAGTCGCAGGCGTATTTTTTTTATTCGCTAATCACGATTAGGGTCATTCAAATTTAACCTATCAGCTGCCTACTAAAAAGGAAAAGTAAATCAAGAAAAGTTTAAACAAAACTAAAACCGCGTCTTCCTGCATCCCCCGTGTAAAATCATAAATTTTATTGCAAAAACAAATATGTAAAGAACAAATCATTTAAAGTGTACATATGTGATAATTTTATTATAGATTTCAAAGACTAATGTTTAATAAACTTTAAGGGCCATTATTACAACTTGCCAATAGTTAAAAGTCGGATTTTGTCGGACCGATAAATAGCTTTTCATTATAAAACCTTCATTTATTATGTTTTCATCTATTAAATATTATTATTATTGAAAATAACAGCAATAAAAAATGGAAGTTGTAATAATGCAAAGCTATTTATCGGTCCAACCAATTCCGAATTTTAACTATTGGCAAGTTGTAATAATGGCCCTAAGTGATTTGAAAGCGTCATGGCCACCGGTTTCAAATCACGAGATTTCAAAATTTTTGTGGCAGAACACATTTTTAGTGATTTCAGAACATGCCTGATAATACATGGGTACGTTCATAAGACGTAGTTGTTGAGCTCAACTGCAACAATACTGTTGACAACAGTTATATGCGCTAAAAACTTGAAAAATCCTCTTTTAACTAAATTATGCAAAAAATGCTGCAAACGGTAAAATATGTTAAAATATGCACTAAGAAATCAATGCCAAAATTCATTTGGTTTCCCTGGTCATAATCCTTTGAAACACAGATTACTAATAGTATTCTATGCTTTGAAATATGTACTATCCATACATTGACTAATTTGCAATATATTTTATATTTAATATACATATGTATGTATATACCTATATATATATCGTCACCTAAAAGACGAAATAACCTATCTGCAGTTTTCAAAAGTTTACAGGAGAGGGAAAAAACTTTATAAAATTGGAACTATTAACGATATTGAAACGAAAATTACACATTTTGATTTAAATGAAACCAGTAATATACATACATATGTATATCGGGTGAGAAATTTTTGGTTTTCTAATCACAGCTGATGTTATGACATTTAGGTTTTTTGGAATTGTAAAAATCTGAAACCAATTAACCTATCTGCAGTACTAATTAGTATGAATAAATAAAAATTTCTTTACACATGAATATTATATACATTAAATAATTAAAGTAGTAGTTTCTTTTACTGGTTTAAGCAAAAAGAAGTACTTAATGTTTGTTTAAATTACACTATGCAACAAAATACTACTTGCATCGTGGTTTTTGATGATTTATTTTTCTCTTTTTTAGTGCGTAACGGTCCTCTAAGTAGAAAAACTTTGTCATTTGTAATATTATATGTTCAAAATTTTGCACACATATTCGTTATGATATAGGGAATACAAATCCATAAAAAACTCAATTTTGAATTTTTTGCAGATAGGTTATTAGGTCTTTTAGATGACGATATATTATATTATAATATTAAAAGGCTTATATTATAAAAATTATTGCTAAAATTCAGAATTTTTTTTATAATTTTAATCAAGAAAACAATTTGAAAATGTGAAATGTACATGTACATCACACTGGTTCCTCTAAAGTTCATCTCAAAATATACCCATTTTCACTTTTTGTAGGATCCCCCTTAATATTTCTGTAATAAAAGGATTTTGTGAGAAGTATTATACACATATGTATGTACATATACAGTCAGAGACTAAAGTTTAAATACACACTTAAAATCTCGAGTTTTTGGAAAACTAAAGTTTTTCCGAAAATTTGTGGTTTGCAGTTTTGATTCCCTTCGTTGATAATATAAAATTAAGAAAAAAATTTTACCTTATTGAATACATAACAGTAATTTAAAAAATAACGAGGAAAAAAGTTTAAATACCTACACATTGAAGTTTATCGAATCGAGAAGGTAATTTCTTCTTTTCTCACTTATTAGATGTTTTTACCGTGGAACCCTGCTGTTATATCCGCTTTCCCGTTATGGGTTTTTAACTGTTTCTGGATCAGCACGTTTATTCAAAGAATTAGCGATATCACCCACTATTTTGGTTGCGCATACTCTGGGATTTTTCTTCACTTCTATTGGGTCATAGCTAGGATCTCGATTAGAAAGTGTGTTTTGTTGGCCGCTTCAAACCATATATTTTCAATTGAAGCTGTTTGTTTATTACTTCTAACGATGTTATGAACGCTGTAAAATAGTTAATCCAACAATTTTCCTATTTATCGATAGGGGTTTCCCTCTTTAAAATGTTCATTTTATGAAAGATCTTACGCCGAAATCTAATTCTTTTCCTTTACCGATAGTCTGCGTTAAATTTTACAATTAGGCATCAAAAAAATAACTTACAGCAACAATTGAACGATGAACAATAAATTTGTCATTAAAAAAAGTAATAATAACGGGAACATAAAAGGAAGAAATGGCAATTAATTCGATAAACTTCAATGTGTATTTAAACTTTTTTCCTCGTTTTTTTTTTAATGACCGTTATGTATTCAATAAGGTAAATTTTTTTTATCAAAATAATTTTTGTGGGAATACAAAATTTAATTTAAATGATTTTGTTATTTAATATCTTTAGTTTTTCTAAAATCTTTATGGATGAAGTTTCCTGATGATCTGGCCTAAGCAACCAGTGAAATTCGCATAGGACTAGCTTATCCCATCAACAATAAATTTCAGTGTTTTTTTTATCAAATAATAAAAATTGGGAATTAAGCACGAATAACAAAATCATTTAAGGTACAAATTTTTTCTGAATTTTATATTATCAACGAAGGGAAACAAAACTCCATACCACAAATTTTCGGAAAAACTTTAGTTTTCCAAAAACTCGGAATTTTAAGTGTGTATTTAAACTTTAGTCTCTGGCTGTATCTCTATTAAACAGAATTTTATAACAATAATTATAAGGATTAGATTAAGTGTATTAAAAACTACTTCCAAACTCTTGCGTTTTCGATTTCCAGAACAGCCCGGTACACTTCAGCCAGATCAAATATTTTTATGAAAACTAAAAACGTACATAATTCGAAAACTAAGCGTTTGCGCCAATTTTTTTATTTCATTTTTTCTTCTTATTTCTCAATATTCTATCACCCTGGATACTTTTCTTTTTATTAGGAGCTGCGTCGGTAAACTAGATTTAAGCCAAATTAAACAAACCTTTTTACTCCGTCTAAAAATACATAATTTTGATTTAAAATTTCTTAATAATTATTATTATTATTGATTTAAATCAATTTCTTTGTAAACAGTATTTGTACAAAATGCGGTAGTAGAATTTAACACATTGGAATACTTAATCAAACTTAAACTAAAAGTCTCTCGATTTCCTGCTGGATCGAAGTGATTTGAGACTTCAATTGAGAACCCTCATTGGTGGTAACGGAACAAGCTACAATGGGGCGAGAAACACCACAGGCACGACCCAAAGCCTGCTTGGAACGTACAAAAATATAAGGTACATTTTTATCTTCACACAACAAAGGCAAATGCAAAAGAATCTCAATGGGTTCGGTGTCGGCAGCCATGATAATAATGTCGGACAAACCACGATTTAAAGTTTTGGTGGCTTCATTGGCACCTTTGCGTAGTTGATTGTAGTTCAAGGCCTGTTGCAAAAGGTTCATAATCTTGGCTGTCAATTGGGCATCGGCCAAGGGGAAAGCTTTAGAGTTGACTTCTTCGGTCTGGAATATGAAATTTGTTAGTAAAAACACTCTCTACACAATCATAAATAGACTTACCATGATTATTGTTTATTAAGTCTGTTAGTTTATTTTTATTTTTAAAGAAATTTTTAGAGAAACCTCTCTGCTATCTGCTTCACTGAGGATCTTTTTTGGAAATATGCGTAAAAACGTTTAATGAAATATACACACGTGTTTTGATAAATACAGAGCATTAACAAAACTTGGCAGCACTATTCAAAACACGTATACAAAAGCTGCGTGCTGTGTGATTGCATAAAAGTAAAATACATCTGTGTTATAAGCAGAGTTGTATTTTATTATCTTTATTTTGAAGCAAAAGAAATTCTGATAAATACTAAGGGGAAATCAAACGAAGGAGAACTTTTTATCATTTTTCTTTTCAGTTTTCTGTCTGTATTCCGAAGCTTGACATGTCGTAACGGGTTCGCGGATTTGTAAAGTGTAATTTTTTCCAACTTAAAATTCAAGAAAAAAAAATTGAATAGAATTTAATACACACTAAATAGAAATAAAAAATTAACTTCAATTAATTACAAAAAAAGTATTGTATTTAATTTTAAGTTGCAATAATAGAATCGCACATCATTTTTATATACAACTCAGTGAAATCTAATAAAAAAATTTAACAAGTAACAAGTTTAATTTATAATAAAAGAAAAAAGGTTCGTACCAAATTAGAATCATTTTGCTCTAATTGGATTTAAGTGGAATTCTAATACGAACATATAAAAGAAAAGTCCGCAGCAACATAAGAAAAAAATCGATTATTCAATAGCTAATACAAAATAGATCGTATAGAACGCAATTAAAAATATTGAATAAAAGATTCTATAAATAAAAATATTTAAAACAAATATGCCATTTAATTAAAGTTTTTCACTAAAAAGAAAATCCAGTGTAGAAATATGAAAAAAATCGAGGCTAAATTAGTTGAAAAATGTGTACATAGCGAAAATATAATGAACGAAAAAATTAAAATCATGCACACACTCAAACGCACACACACACATGCATACATACATCTTCACGCAGTCATTCGTTTAGAAAAAAAATCGTAATAAAACGAGTACGAACAAAACTAAAATAAAAGAAGCAAAAGCCACAAATAAATAAAAAAGTATTAATTGTTAGAAAACAAGTGTTTTAAATAGAAAATTTGAGAAAAAGATAAGAAAACTTAAAATATCTTTTGTAATTATTAGCGGATCCAACTTAAAATAAACTTGTTTGTTGCATTAAATTTGTATGAAAAATTTATGTTTTTTTCATTTCTGTCTATGTACATATTTTCTTATTTTAATTGTTGTTGTTTTTTTTTTGTAATTTGCGAATATATTATATTAAAAGCAGTGACGAAGAGTGTTGGCACAATAAATAGAAAAAATAACAGTACTAAACAATCAGCTGCTGTGTAAAAATGTAGACAACTAAAAAAAAAAAAAAGTTAAAACAAGCGATTATCGATCATTAAAAAAACTTTATAGAAAATAACCAAATAAATAAGTAAAGGGCAAAATAAACTTCACAAACGGCTGATCAATCACTCCAGTGATGCCATTTTTGGATTTTATTTGCTACATTTGGCATCTTTTTTTTTGCCAAAATGCATTTGAATTTTTCTAAAAATGCTATTTTAGCATAATTTGATTAAAAGAAAACTTATTTTTTTAGAAATAAAATGAAAAAAAAAATCATCGATTCAAAAATTTTGTTTATTTTCTGTGGTATTGTGAATCAATTTAAACAACAAATATGTATATTATTTTTATGTTATAGTTTGAGAAAATGTGTGTTTTTCATTTATAATCTATTCGATTTTTTGGAGTTTAAGCACTATCTTAAATCTACTTTCTGACAGAACATTCCATTTGCTAATAAACAAAATTTTCCAAAAAAAATCTATAAAAAAATCTTATTTTCGTCTACTTTTACAGCTTGATTTTCTCCTTCATTACTTTGCAAAATTTTACATAAATTATTGGCGCTGCGAAATATGGCCAAATTCTAATATCTAATTGGACCTAAATTTGGGTATCTTTTCATAATGCAATAAACCCCATTTTTTTAATGAAAAATTACCCGAAAAAAATGAAAAAAACCCTAAAATTAAAATGAAATATGACCCTAAATTTCGGGTAATTCTTCATTATGAAAAATCACATCAAAATTTTTAATCAATTTTAACCCCAAAAAAGATCAGTTTACAAAAAATTAAAAAAAGTTATACATATTAAAAATTTGGGTTGGGCTTATAGGTATGTCGAAATTAAAATCACAAATCTTAAAAACCTGTGCCCAAATCGTCGCACTCGTGATCGAATGAACTTTCGTATCGAATTAAACTTCGTCACGTATCAAAAACGGGTTTGCGGCATTCGAAAGCTTTCGAATCGAAATTTGTTTAAAAAATGTAATAGATTTTATGCTTGTATATACATAAATCAACAGTGTTAATAGTGACTTCGGCTTATCGGTTTTCGGCGCTTGTCAAAAAGAGCAACGCAAAATTTTAAAAAATTCAGAAAACTATAGAAATTCGCAAAAATTGTACAAATTCAGAAAATTTGCAAAAATAGCGAAAATTCTCAAAATTTTTAATATATCAAACAAGCGATTAAATTGATTGAAAATCCCTAAAAGTACAAGGAATGGCAAAAATTCGATAAAAAATTTGAAATTAGCTGAAATTTCCAAAAATTTGCAAACAGCTTATGTATGCTATTCCTAAAAATTTTTATATAAAATTGTAGAAAATTTGTAAAAAAAATTTTGTGTTGTTTCATTTCTTAAAATTGCATTTTATACCTATTAGTAAATGTACAATAGCCCCAAAGCAACATTTTATTTTGTGCCATTGTCTGCCACTTAAAATGCAAAAACACCCTGACGAAAAAATGAAAAAGAACAATAAAAAAAATTGCCCCAAAATTGCGTGTTGTTGTTTTTCATGTATAATTTTGGGGTCATGATTATTTTTCTTTTTGTGGCCATATTTCCTGGGGACATATTCAACATGTGTGTACGAAAATCCAAAATTTTTTTTATTTTCTTCAAACATATTTAAAATTTGTTCAAATATGACACACTAATAAAGGGCAAAATAAACCACACAACGAGCTTGTCAAACACACACTTTGTTACCGTTTTGCGTTTGCCAATAAATAACACAAATATTTTTTGTGCAAACATTAATTTTTTATGTTTGTGTTGTTTTTATTTCCTTTTTTGCTTTAAATGGAGAAGAAATAAAGGCAAGGAATTTATAGTTAAAAGCGATTTTAAAAAACGAGTTGTTTTGTAGCAAATAATACTTCTAAACAAAATTTAAATTTACTATTAAAAATTATTTTAATCCTTCTTCTCCAACTTCTTCACTCTGGAAAGTTTCGATGCAATGAATACATATAGCTGTAGACACCATAAAAAGATTGACAAATATCAAAAATGTTTTAATATTACTACAACCATGCTTCAAATACTTTACAAAACAGCAAACACCCCAATTATCAAACCAAAATATTTGTTTAAATGTAACATTTTGACATGTTATCCAAACAATTTGTGTGGTTTATTTTAACTAACAATGCAAAAGGTTTTTTACGAACGTAAAATTATGGTTTGTGTGTCATACCGTTGCTGTAGATTTTATATGTACATACCTAAAAACAAAAAGTTTTAATTAAAATCTTTTAACTAGGTATATGTAATTTACAAAAATTTTTCCAGTATAAGACCACCTATGTATATATCGTTCATTTGCTGCAACGCGTTCTTAACACAAGTTTTAACTGCAAATTTCGCTATATTTTGTTTTTATTGTGTATAAATTTCATCTTTATATCTTTTATACGCTCTCCACAATTTAAATTAATTTAAGATAAATGAGCTTTTAGAAATTTAAAAAAAATTTTAACCATTAACAAACATTCAGTTAAAATAATTTTGACGAATTGTTGAACTCATTTGTATGATTTTTATTAGTATGTTTAAATTAATCTTTAATAAATTGAATTATAATATTTTTTTCCGCTTATTCTCTTTCAAATATTAGATTCTTTTAGAATTTTTTTATTTCTCTTCATATAATACTTTAAAAATTAAATAAAAACATCAATATTTTTGTATCATTCAATTTGAAAAGATGCTCTTTATTAAGCCCGATAGAAGTTGAAATATAAAAATGTACGCAAAAAATAAATATTAAGCTGGAAAAATTAAGCATATGAATTCTTTGGCGATAAGAGTTTTATAAGAGCGGCTAATTAAACTTTTTTGACTGCATTAAGTTTAATAGCAAATTAATTCAAAATATATCGATCGAACTTATTCAACAATACTGTATTAACTCAAATTTAGAAGCAAAACAATTTTTAATTTTATATTTATGATAATTTTTAAACTAACCTTTTCATTGCCAACGGCGTTTTATCTTTTTCAAGAGTGATATACATACATATGTATGTATAAAATATAACTCACAATCTTTTTCCAGGTTTAATGCTATTAAGATAATATGTACTTATCATAAAAGTAGTAGGTATTCAGTGCAAAATAGAAATCCATATATCTCCAAAACTTACTTTCCGTTTTATAACGGAACACTTTCTTTTCTCCACAAAAAATATTACCTGAAAAGGTGCATGTATAAAATTTTTTGCCAACCCTATTATAATGGTACATATTTGTTTTTTGACGAGAACAAAACACAAGTTATGAATAAGTGAAATACTCTGCTTTTACAACATGGCAAAAAGTTTGTTCGTAATCATTATACATAGCTCGTTTTTTAACATTTTTTGTTTTTTTCCGACATTTTGTTTTTTTAACCGATTAATTTTAGGTTTTGTTTGCTTTTTTGCAATTTTCGCGAATTTGAGCCCTGTTAGAAGCGATTTTCATGTATGTTTTCTGATTCTTTACAGCTTTAACGATTTTCAATAAATATAAGACTTTGCCACGATTTTTAATAAATATTAGACTTTGCTATCTCCCCCTATCAATTATTACCAAATTTCTGTTATGCCTTATATGTAGTTTTAAAAAAAGTTAAACTAGTGTATTTTCATAGAACAAGCTACATGCAAAATATTTTTACGCGTTTGCGCCAGAAATTTAGTTAACTTTGAACTTTTTAAAGCGTTGTGTATTTTTGACAAGTAATAATCTGAAATTAAAAATAATAATGTAACAAATTTGTGAATTATGAGAGAAAAACTTATTGAAGAGCTTAAAAAACATACAAATTTTTATATAAAATAATAAATTTAATAAAATAATAAAATCTTGATATACTTTCGAATCCGTTTTCAAAGCACAAATAAATAACAGCTGACGGGAATGGTTTTTTAACGCGCGTTGTGTAGTTTGCAATTTTTAATACCTACGCTAAAATTTTTAAACGCACGAGAAACGTCGACGAATCAACGCGTGCTATGTACTTCTACCTTTATTTAACTTTAAAGCTTTAATTTTTGTTTAGTTAAGCTAACAATGTGATATATGTATGTTTTATTAAGTAATAATTAAAGACACAAATTTATTTAATAAAAGTACCTAAAGCCAAAAATGTCCCATGTCTTAAAAAATGCGATTAATGCAAAATACGCGTATTTCCTTTCTCCGAACATAAACGTTGGCATCATTCAAACAAGAATTAATGACAGGCTGTGAAAATGTATGTGTAACAAAAGTGCAAAAAATTTGTAAGAATTTGCGTGTATGTTTTGTATTTATGCAAATGTGTGTGCATTAATTATAAAACACAAAAATAAACACTTGTTCATTCTGTAACAACAACAACAAAAGCTAAAAAAACATTGACTAATTGGAATCTGAATTAACATTTTATTTCTTATTGGAAAAAAATATGTAAAGCAAACGGCTAATCAAGAATAATTTTTTTTTTTTTGTGCCCATTTTCTTTTCATCTTGCTCTAGTTAGAATATTAAGCAGTGTTTAACAAAATTTAAAAAGAAAATTACAGAAATAAACATACAAGCCTACATACCTATTCAACATAAGACATCTTCCCTAAACGTAGAAAACTAAAAAGAAAAACAAATTAATATCCTAATTAAAAATAAAGGCAAATAATATTTTCATCAAACAGCGATTGTCTTCAGTCCGCTGTAGCAACAAAGTAAAATAGAAAAATTTTGTGTCTGCGAGTTTATTGAAAAATTTCCAAAATTGCGAAACATATTTTGAGCTTTTTAAAAAAGAAAAAAACTCCTCACAACTCTAGTGCAGCGGGTGAGGACAACAAGGCCACACAGCAGCAGGAGTCCACAATACAGCTTGGCAAGCAGCTTGAGCCAAACAGTCCCGGCGCGTCGTCTAGCAAGTCGTCGCCGTCGCTGACGACAAATAAATTGGACTCTGCCTCTGCTCGGCCTCAGGCATCTTCCACATCTCCATCGCAGTCTTCGTCCTCGTTGCTGCATCCTGTTGCCGGAGCGCAAAAAGGCACCAAAATAACTCCGCCTACAGGCCCACACTCGTCCACGACTACGTCAACTACCGCCCAGGCAGCCACTGCAGCAGCCGCCAGCGATAGTTCGGACGCTCAAGTGTCTACCACAGCAACCTTTCGTCTATCAGCGCTTACTGGTACCATCTCCAAAATGGGTAACAACGCTACCACCTCCAACAAGAAGGTCGATGCTGCCGAAACCGTTAAAGAGTTTCTCGAACAGGCAAGGGAAGAGTTTGAGGAGAAATGGCGACGCAATCCCACAAACACCGCCAGTCTCGATGACTTTGAACGTATTAAAACTCTGGGCACTGGCTCTTTTGGCCGCGTCATGATAGTGCAACACAAGCCTACAAAAGATTATTACGCTATGAAAATACTCGACAAGCAGAAGGTTGTCAAACTGAAGCAGGTCGAACACACACTCAACGAGAAGCGTATACTACAGGCCATTTCATTTCCTTTTTTGGTTTCCCTACGTTATCACTTCAAGGACAACTCCAATTTGTACATGGTTCTTGAGTATGTGCCCGGCGGTGAGATGTTCTCGCATCTGCGGAAGGTGGGACGCTTCTCGGAACCCCATTCGCGATTCTATGCAGCCCAAATCGTACTCGCCTTCGAGTATTTGCACTATCTAGACTTGATATACCGTGATTTGAAACCGGAAAATCTGCTTATCGACTCCCAGGGCTACCTCAAGGTGACCGATTTTGGTTTTGCCAAACGTGTCAAGGGTCGCACTTGGACTTTATGCGGTACACCTGAATACCTCGCTCCTGAGATTATTCTCTCAAAGGGCTACAACAAAGCCGTGGACTGGTGGGCTCTTGGTGTGCTCGTTTATGAAATGGCCGCTGGCTATCCACCCTTCTTCGCCGACCAACCCATACAGATTTACGAGAAAATCGTTTCGGGTAAGGTACGTTTCCCCTCACACTTCGGCTCAGATCTGAAGGATCTATTGCGAAACCTCTTGCAAGTGGATCTAACCAAACGGTACGGCAATTTGAAGGCAGGCGTTAACGATATTAAAAATCAGAAATGGTTTGCATCCACAGATTGGATTGCGATCTTCCAAAAGAAAATCGAAGCTCCATTTGTGCCACGGTGTAAAGGACCCGGCGATACAAGTAATTTCGATGATTATGAAGAAGAGGCGCTGCGGATTTCAAGCACCGAAAAGTGCGCCAAAGAGTTTGCTGAATTCTAATTGTATTCTTTTATGTTTTATTGTTTCTTTACTAAAACAACAACAAAAAAACCAAACAAACAAAAAAGCCAAACAAACCATCGTTCGTTCGTTCAATCGCTCGCTTACTCGTTTGTACGTACATACGTGCATTCTCATCACACCTGGTTGTTTGCTGGCTCGCTCGTTCGTTCGTTTGTCGTCGTCGTCGTAGTTCGTAGTAGTTTTGTGCATTAATACGCGTTATTGTTTCAGTTAAAAATTAAAACTATTAAAAAAAAATATTTAAAAAAAAAGAAAAAAGGATTAGAAATAATAAAAACCGAATATATGAGAAACACTTAATTATTTTCCGTTTGATCCGGTTAATAAAATAAACAATTACAAAAGAGACAAAGCGTTCTGAAAACTTTAAAGTTATTCATTTAAACAAAACAGTTTCCTAAACAAAATAAAAATCACTTCGCTTAACTTAAATAAACAAAACAAATCCAATTCATCACAATTAACACAAAAGATCTTTTCCCCCATATTGGATTAACTCAACCAACAATCATCTCTAGCACATCAACTCCGTCAAAGTCATAAATGTCGTCATAATTATCATCAATATATAACTATATGGTAAGTGTTTATTTCTTTTTTTTTATTATTAAATTCTATTGTATTTTATTGTCCTATTTTTTCTGCTATTATCAACATTTGCATGACCATTTTTATATGAATAATTTAAATAATAATCAACTAATTGTAATTATTAAAATTTCATTTCGATACATATGCACATATATTTTTATTTTTAAGTTTATTTAACCCATCATTTGTTTTCTCTTTGTTTAATTATTATAAATATTGTTACTTTGTCTATTTTTTTTAATTGTTTGGAGTTTTTGTTGATTAAGGGTGGGGGAAATTTCAAACTATTGTTTCACATGTAACACCAAGCAGATCTGAAAGCATGAGTCCTTTATTAAATTATAAATATTAAGAATTTGAAATTTTCGAGTTTAATAGGTCCGAAATAAACCACCTCTCTAAAATTGCTTTAAGACGAACAAAACTCATATACCTAGACGTTGACGAACTCTTATATGAATCTTAACGTCATACCATAATTTTGTGGTGTAGTGTATCCAATGTTTGGGCTTGTCCAAGTATACTTTCTTTCTTGTTTATTTTTAATTTTTTTTACCATTTATATAAATATATACCCACATTTAGGATTATTATTTTATTTTGCTAGGCTTAATTGACTCGTTACATTAATTTCATTTCAAATTGATTAAAATAATTTTTAAAACACCATTTTTATTGTTTATTATCTAATTGAAATAAAAATTTGTTTTAAAAATCCAATTTAAACTTAAATCTAAGTTTTAATTTAAATGATTTTGTTATTCGTGCTTAATTCCCAATTTTTATTCGTGATAAAAACACTAAAATTTATTGTTGATGGGATAAGCTATTCCTATGCGCATTTCACTGGTTGCTTAGGCCAGATTTTAGAAAAACTAAGTTTTAATAATATTGAGATTAATACTTGTTTCAGACTATGCGACATGTCCCTGCTTTTAGTGTTTCTGCGAAAACTTGTATAAGGTCAGACCAAGGCGAATTCATTACAGGTAAAAACGGTTGTACAACAAGTACAAATCGTACAAAAACCCCAACCAAAATGTTTTGGTAAACTCATTGTACCTAGAATGTCAAAAACATATACAAAATTTTAACGTCCAATAATCTGCAGGGCTTTTCAGATCAACTGTATTGCATTCGCCTTGATTCAGATGTTACGTTTTTTGTTGCAAGCAACAAGCTAAAATTTACATTTAAGTACATTGAATTTAATGTCACTAATCAATTTTAAAAATTTTACGAATCTTATTAAAGAGGACCTTCAAATTGTTCCTTTCATGCTGTGCGTCATTGTTTAACCCGCAAGCGTTATACACCCCACTCTTTCATGAAATATTTCAGTACGACATGTCGCATTGTCTAAATTAGGTATAAAATAAAAGTCTATAATAATATTGAATAAATAAATAGAAAATAGAGATTTAAAATAAATTCAACATTAAGTGATAAAATTCCGTATTAATAAAAAATAATTTAGATTTCAATTCTAAATCGGGCATGTTCTATAAAGTGTATTTAAAAATTAAACAAATTTTAAAAATGAACTTGTTCCAAATGCGAGAAAGCTCATAAAAGTTCTTATGTACTTCATACTGCGACCTCTATTTATCTTTACAAAAACAACTCTTAGAAACAAGAAAACTACAGTAATTTTGCAAATAATTTAAAACAAAATCCCGTTCGATTTCATTTCCACTTTATTTCGATTTCTAGAACATACCCGTATAAATACGGCAAGTCTTCTTTTAGCTTTTGAGTAATTTATATTAAGGTAATTCATACTCACAAATTGCACCCTTGCGAAAAAACAAAAGTGCAAAAACATAACAACAAACACACAGACAATTATTTGTGCGAAATCGAACCCTCAACCTCCACAAGCGAGGCACATATATCTGTGTTAGATTAAGAAAGTTTGAAATGGTTTAGTAGAGTATTTTATATACATATATAGACCGGCTCTTAAACGTTTTGATTTCAATTTCAAAACTGAAACTTAAACAAGTCTCTATTATCAGAACAAATTTTAAAAATTTAATTCGGTGGCGGGATTATTGCATTTTGATCAAAAATATTACAATTTCGAATTTTAAGTAGAAATTCTGACGGAATTCTGTTAGAACTAAAAGTTACATATCACACTTGATCAACAAAAGGGTATTGAATATTACCTGTCGACTTTTTTTGTTGAAAAAGTGAAAATAGAAAAATTTTTAGCTAATACCGTCTTGTCAATCAACTGCGATATCATTCCCATTTTCAAATACTTTGCTCCGTTAGTTCTTCAATATTTTATTATTATCTTATGCCTCTTAAATCCCCAAATATTTTTTCAATTCATTTGTCATTCGTTGCACTCATTAAGGTTTATTTGCCATTTGGAATATTTTCTTTAAAACTTCTTATCAATTTAAACAGCTTATTTACTTTTAAGCCAAGCAACTGGTCACAGTTGTTTTTAAATTCTATTAATGATTAAATAGCTTTTTAAAATGTAATTATAAGCACTTAATGTTAAAACATTTTTCTGTTTAAATTTATTTATGTATACATACGCGAGTATCGTTGTTCGAATAATGAAGGAAATTTTTCACGATTTTTTGATCGAATAATAAAAATAGCCTATTTAAAATAAACGAACAACTCGAACAATTTATGTCAATTATTAGTTATAACTGTCGAAAACATATTCACCTCTATCATGAATAACAAGTAAAATTTTTGTTCCCATGACATTTTTATTCCCTCTTGAAGGGAAAAAAGTAATCGTGAGAAAAATTGTTCACGCTATCAGTTCCAGTGAATGTAAAAAAGAAGAAAGATTTAAAAAATTTTAAAAT
The DNA here is from genome assembly GCA_949318255.1 of Pollenia labialis. Taxonomy (NCBI): domain Eukaryota; kingdom Metazoa; phylum Arthropoda; class Insecta; order Diptera; family Polleniidae; genus Pollenia; species Pollenia labialis. Next base: position 40,021,953 of record OX439141.1, on the reverse strand, counting down.
CAATGAAATTTTTGTTCAAAAATTTACACGTATATATTTTAAAGAATAGTTAAAATATTTAAGCAAACTATTTAGTATTAGAGGAATTGTTTGATTACAACGTTAGTTTTTTGCACCTTTTAAATTGTATGTAGGTAGTAAAATATTTTCCAAAATTCTGCCACCACATCTTTTGAAATCTTCATATACGCAGATAATAATCTACTTGTTGTTTTGCATTTTGTTGACCAATATATCGGTTTGTGCCTTATTAACAGATCTAGCCCCTAATATTCGATTTATAGGAGGAACTACTTACTTACATACATGCTCCGTTCCCTAGCAAAAATAAAGTGAGAAAATCTAAGGGAAATGTGAACAAATTACGAGGGAAAAAACTTTTCACGATAAGAGGAATTTTTTCACTAGCTAATTTTTTCACGTTATTATTTTTCTTTGAATTACCTATTTTTAATGGGAGTCTTTCATGATCACAAAAATGCGAATAGGGGAAAAATTATACACAGTAGGGGTGATTGTTAACTGGAAGTTAAGGTAATAGTTAGTTTTAACTGGACTGTTAAAATTGGCCATTAATCGATTATTATTATTAATGTTTTTAATATTTCTAATTGAATAAATGCCTTAAATTTCATTACACATACTATTAAATATATTTTAGTTCATTTTTTATGTGGGTGTTTGCGTGACTTAAACGTCAAATTCCAAGCGTAATGAGGTTAGTACTAAAATAGCGCATTTGTAGTGAGTGTACTATCTGTATCTATCTTATATTTATTCTTAATAAATTTGGAATTTTTATTATTTGAAGCATTTCTTCTCTGTGCTTAAAACTGTAACATTGTCAAAATCTGGATAATAGTTTTAATTAGCACAGTGGGTTCATGTTTTTTGTAATAAGGGTATTCATTTCAAAGTTTTTTTGGTTGGAAAAATGAAAAAAAGAAAAATTACACTCTTATTGACGTGAACGGGTCTTATTTTATTTTTTTTTTGTAAAAAGTACAAACTGTAAAAAAAAATCTGCCAAATAATTCTTGGAAGTAATTGATATTTTCAATATGCCAAATAAGTGTAAAAAGTGAATTAATTAATTTATTTAATTGTCACATGATTAACTAAAATTGATAATATTTACGAAAATAAGGCTGTGTAAAGATACATTTTCATGAAAACAATACAATAAGGGAATTCATTTCAAAGTTTTTTTGGTTGGAAAAAAGAAAAATTACACTCTTATTGACGTGAACGGGTTTTATTTTATTATTTTTTTTTGTAAAAAGTACAAACTGTCAAAAAAAATCTGCCAAATAATTCGTGGAAGAAATTGGTATTTTCAATATGCCAAATAAGTGTAAAAAGTGAATTAATTAATTTATTTAATTGTCACATCATTTACTAAAATTGATAATATTTACTATGTAAAGATACATTTTCATGAAAACAATACAATATAAACTTTGAAATATTAAATTGCAGAAATGTTTACTTCATTCATTTCATTTCTTTTTTTTTAATTCTTTTTTAATAAAATTTTTTATTGAACTCATTCTTAATATGTGTTCTTTTCTTTTAGAAAGTTAAATGAGAAAGAAGTTATGTTTACAATGTTGTAATAATTTTTAAAATCAGAATTGTACAATTCAAGAATTTATAAAAAGAGATGTAATTTTTCGTACTTTGTACTAAAATTTAGCAATTTTTTATGAATGGCAACATCATTTCGTTTGACGTTTATAGTGGAAAATTACATCTTTTTATCCTGACTTTTTTGCACTTGGTTATAGTTTGACAAAAATGTAACTTTTGGTGGATTTTTTTCTTGTGGTTGTTGTAACAAAAATTATATTTTTTTACTTTTTCATTTTTCCAACATATAAAAAAACTGAAATGAATACCTTTAATGTAATATTAAGGTAATTCATGTCACAAGTTTTAACCTTGCAAAAAAGCAAAATTGCAAAAACTAAAGAACAACCACATAGACAATTATTTGTGCGAAATAATTTTTGCTTTATTGTTTTTTTTTCCTGTTTAATAAAAAAATAAAAGTATCAAATCAAATAGACACGTATGGTTTTCCCAGTGTTGCCATTTTGACGCGTTCCGGCTATCTTATGAAGTTTTTTGGGCTTTTGTTTTTCCGAATACCGTTTTTTAAAAAAGTATATTTTTTTAAGCTTTTTTTCATTTTTTTTGTGGCGCTTTTAGGGCTTTTTATTACAACTATTTGTTTTTGTTTTTTTGCAATTAGGTGCTTTTTTTGCAATAACACATCTCGTACTCGAACTGAAAGGCAAACATTCTTAAAATTTAAAATTGCTTAAAAAATATCGCTATTAATCGAAAATGATTCCCTGATCTAATCTGCCTTTAATGTGGATAATATTTTAAAAAAACTAATCAACTATTATTGATTTCATACAAAATTTCATTTATGATTCGTCTCTAACGAATTAAAGAGAATTTCCCTAAAGAATTTAACATTTCAAAAATGGAAAAATACTGAAAGGAAGAATTTTGGATTGAAGTCAACCATTTCAAAAATTCTTTGGGGGAAAATGCTTTTCAAGAATTGCTAATTTTATTATTCCTAAACTTTTGTTTCATTACTCAAATGTTGAAGTTAAAAGAACATGTTTCTTAATGAATTTTTATATTGACTTTCTTTAAGCTGATGCAATTCATTGTTGCATATGGTCTAAAAAAGAAAAAGTTTGTTGTTGCAATCACAAATGCCTGAAAACCTAATTTAAATCGAAGTTATAAAAGATCTCGAGTATTGCATTTAAACCGTCCTAGGGCCCGATGATGAAGATTATGAAACAGATATATTTGAAAATTATATTGTTTTGGTATAAAACGTTATCTTTATTTTGTTTTTTAATAAATTGTTAATAATGAAATACATTTTTTATTAATTAGCAAGTGGTTATTTTATTGAACTGTTCATGAGTTTTAAGACAAACCTTAATATATTTAACCAGGCTAAAACTTCATCAAATTTAATTTTCATTAAATTATTTTTATGAAGAAAGGAATTTTACAACATGAAATTAATTAATTAATTTATTATTTATTGATAATTTTCCATTATTGATTGAACTGGGACCGAAACCCAGGTTTTCACGGACATGGCACGAGCTCAATGTTAACATATGTCTTTCAAGTTGAGTTGAAGAGGTCGACACAATAAAGAAACATAAAAAACGGTAAAATGTACTTTGGACTTCAAGAAGAATTCCTGACAAATAGTCTTTAAAATACGCCAACACAATAAGGGTGAATATTAAAAAGAGAAGTAAGGAGAAACATGCGAATCAATTAAAATGGATAATCATACACAATAAATTTCGATCACCAACTGGAATAACATTTTTGTTAAAGATTAAAATTTGACTATTGACTGCCAGCCGTCGTCAATGGTGGTGAGTGTTAAACAACAAAACGTGAAAACCTGGGTTCGATTGCCAGGTCAGTCAAGAATGAAACATTATTTGAATTAATTTCATGTTGTAAAATTCCTATCTTCATAAAAAAATCTAATGAAAATTAAATTTGATGAACTTTGTCCTGATAAAAAATATTAAATTTTTCATATTAATGTCCTTTTTAATATTTTAGGTTTTTTGCGCCAATTCTATCATTTGTTATAGTGTTATTTGCAAAGCAAAACAACACATTTTAAAAGCTTTTGTTCAATTTCTCATTATTTTCTCTTGGAAAACCCTTTTTACGCTTTTCTATATTTCTAAGATGGTAACACTGGTTTTTAGCGTTGTATAAACATATTTGAATCATTCAAACTATTCGATTAAATTAAAAATGGTATTCGATTAAACGAGCAATATTAAAATCGATTAATTTCATACTCGAATCTAAAGTCATATAATTGAATATTCTAATACATATGTACATACATACACTTATGTTGAAATTTGCGAACATATAAACATTTTCATTTAGTTATTAAAGTTTTAACAAAAAATAACTGGTTTGCAACTTAAATACATTTTCAGTTTAATGTTTTTCAGAATTATGTTGTTGCTATCGTTCAACAATTGTTGTTGTTTATAATTATTATCACTATTTTTTTTTTTGTAAAGTTATAGGTATTTTGTTAAATAAGAAACGCGTTTAGAATTTGTTATTAATTACCAAATTCACTTGTATGCTTTTTTGTTTGTTTTTTAGCTTATCATTATTGTTGTTTTTACTTTTGCTTGATACTGTATTTGTACGTCGAAGTTTATTTGAGGGCACTGTTACAAGGCTTTTTGTTTTGTTTTCATACTTGTTTTTTGTTCATACTAACCGACAGACAGACTGTTGCTATTCAGTTCAAAAAAGTACAAAAATTGAAAAAAAAAAAAAATTTAATCAACAATTAGTTTATGATTGTCTTTATTAGTACTACTGAGATTTTAAAGTATTTATTTTAGTTTAATTAGAAATAAAAAACTTTTTAAATCTGAAAATTTTCAAAAACTTTGAGTAATTGAGTAAAATATTCACATTCATTTTAAAAGTGTCAAATTTTAAGTTTTTTTTTCATTTATTTGTCGGCTTTTGCTTAAACTCTTTTTTTTCTTACGACAATGAAGCAAAGAAAGAGTGGAATTTATTTTGGACGTTTTATATGAAGAATTTGCTGCAACCGCCAAATAGTGGTGTGTAGAGCAAAACAATACTTAAAAAACTTTAAAATAGTTAATATGGAGCAAAATTAATGCTTAATATCTCAGAAACTCAGGATTTAGAAATATATTCCTCATACTTAACTCACTTATTTTTTAAATCAAACCAATAATGAGCTGACGAATCGTCATAGATCATTCTATCATAACAAAAAAAAAAAAAAATATTAAGATACTACTCTGAAAACTTTTTGTTTTTTTTACAGTTATCATCGTGCGTTTTGGTTGAACAACCCTTTATATTAATTTGCATGTTTTCTGACTAGTAAAGAGCACGCAAATTTAAAATGTTTCGTTTTCTTCATTAAGCTTGTTTTCATGTAATTGTCAAACTAAACATTAGGCTAGAAAATAATATAGATTTCTTTTAGGAAAGATAATGCTTGGATCTGATTTATTTATTAGTTTTTGTATCGTTTAAAAGGCTTCTGTTTAGTAGTCCAAGTAGTAGTAGTAGTATACACGTGAAGGCCATGTGCACCCCGACCCAAAGGATCTTGTGTGCAGCCCATATGTCTCACCATGTCAAGTTTAGGCCGCGTATAAAGCCCATTACCCTACCCGGTGGAATATCAAAGATATCTTTCGGGCCCACTGTTTGCCCCGCGAAAAATTTCTACCTAGAAGTCCCCAAGGCGGGACAGCAGCAGAGCAGATGTTCCGACGTTTCGTCATCCATCCCACAGAATCTGCATATTTTGGTAGATGAATTACCCAACTTAAACTGGTGGTACCTGAGACCACAGTGCCCCGTGAATAGGCCCAGTCTAAGTTCCGCTTTTTCAAGCAGCAGAAACCTTCTTGCCCTGCGCCGGGACAGCGTCACAAATCTTTTGGACTGTCTCAATCCAGAAGTGGATGTCCATGCGTGAAGGAATTCACGCTCGGACCATTTTTGTAGCGTCCCCCTGATGTGACCCACAGGGACGCCGAAGAAAGGCCCAGGACCTATAAATGGACGACGAGCGCCCCTGTTTGCCAAGCAATCAGCCCTTTCATTGCCCGCATGGCCCTCATGGCCGGGAACCCAACACAAATTCAAGTCATTGTGTTTCCCTAACTCATTCAGAGACGCAAAACAGTCAAAGACCAGCCTTGACTTTATCTCCAAAGAAGGAACTACCAATTATCTCTATTCAATTTAATTACAAACCTATTCCATGTCCAGATGCACGAGTTTATACACATATGTTTAACTTTAAAGTGCAATTAATATAAAAAATCACTTAGAATCGTATAATAAATTAGGGCAGCCGATTATCCCCAACCTGTGAAAGTTCGTCTCCATTTCGCTTACTTTTATTCAATTATCTAATCTTCGTATTTGCATCACTTGGTCAATATCGGCAGCAAATTTTGTTTCTGTTTGCTTGGAACTCATGGCCCAAAGTTATTTTCTTTAACTTAAAGCTATGCTTTACATATCGATGGTTTAATAACGCAACCTCGAAACTCGATTTTGTTTTTTAACCGGAAAAGCAATCAGTGAATGCCGTCTCACAATTTAGCAAAATGATAAGCGTAAACATTTGTTAGTTAACTTTTTATTTAACAATATGCAAACGCGTATATCAGCTGGTGGAAGTATGTTGTGCATAACCTCGTATCTTGAAGTAAAAAAATACATTATACTGGGTTCTGGAAATCGAAAACTCAAAACGCAAAAATTTTAAAAGTCGTTTTTAATAAGATTTCTGTAATAAAAGAATTTTATGACAAATATTATACAAATATTTCTCTATTAAGCCTAGTACTCTGTTCAAATTTGTGAAAAATGTTGAGCAACATTAATTATTTCACACGAAAATTTTGACATGTATCAATGTTACCTTTCATGCAAGTTTGTACAATTTGACGTTTTTAGTCCTGCAAAGTATGCGACATTGTTTTGCGTATGTAAACAAACCGCACATGTATTTAACTAAAAATTATTTTTTTATTAAAAAATTTAATAAAAAAGAATATAAATATGGATTAAAAACTGTTACCGGTTGTGTTATTTTAATTTTTTATTTCTTATTTAATAATCAGTTGTTACTTTTTTGCTTTTGCTTAAAATTCCACGTGAAATAAGTGCAGCTTACATTATTTCGCAGTTGTAAAAAAATGTTGCCAGAAACATTTCCTAACTTTTTCACAAAATGAACAGAGTACAACTCTATCAACATTATTTCATAGATATTCCGCACAAGTTTTTTTCATATGCGTTTTGACAGCATTTCACGTGAAATGTTGAACACAGTACCAGGCTTTAAGGAGAATTTTATAACACAAATTATAAAAAGTAGATTAAAAGTGTATTTAACACAACTTCCAAATTTCCAGAAAACACCTGATAAGCTCATGTTTAGGAAAAAATCGCGCTAGGGACAGAAAAAAAAACTGAAAAACGAAGGCTATTTCTGGTCAATTAAAAGTTTTTTTCGGTTTATGTCCAAGCCGTGTAGATAATACCACATTTACTCGAAAGCTTAAATGACATTAGTTCACAATATACAACTTAGCTAATGGGGATGTATTGGCTATGTCTGGCACGACGGTAAGGGCGGCATGGATGGAAAGATTTTAGCATCCTGCTTGATTGATTTCCTAAAAACTGAAGTTAAGCATACCTTTACGCCCCTTGTAATAAGTTATAATATTATCAATCAAGAGAATTATTTTATTTTCCAAAAAAAAAAATTATGACAAGAACTGTTTTGTTATAATTGAAAAAAAAAGTTAAATATCTCATTTTAACACTAATAAAATAAATATAAAAGATAAAATGATGAATAACACAATCTCGTATTTTATTTTTTATATAAATTTTACAGTGCAAAACGCACGTATCCAAAAAAATGGAAATGAATAACGTTTGATTATTTTTAACACAACTGTTGCATTGAAAATCTATCAAAAATCATCTTGGTTCCTAGATTAAAAAAAAAAACATATCTTAAAAAAGTTTGAATACTTGTTATAAAGAAGTTATGGCCTCTTATGAAAAATTGTAGTTTTTAAGTTACGAGGTTGCGTTAGTAAACCGTCGATATGACCACCTTGATTCAAATTTTATTATATTTCCAGCTTGAGTTTCTATTCAACTATTTAAAATTTTATTTGCCTTAAACCTAAAACAAATAATCCAAAAGCTGAAACTAAAATATAAAACTATAAAAATACAAGTTAACAAATTGTAGAAAGTAGGGTGTAAATAAAATCGTTTAAATAAGTAAGTTGACATATTAACTAGAACAACAACCACTATTAATAGTTAAATAAATACACATCAAATTATAATTTAAAGCACCCTGTAGTTAAAGGGAGTAGTCAGATAAACATAAGGTTTTATATTTTATTAGTTTTTTAGCGCTTCTAAGTAGACAATCTATGTGACAGTTACATTTTCGGTGCTTTGCAATACCTGGAAGTTTTCAGCACTTACAATTGTTTAAAATCGTGAATATAAAAGGGTGGTCAAACTAAAACGCAAGTAAATAAAACAAAAAGTTTTCAGAGAATTATCTTAATATTTATTTTGATAGAAGGATTTATGACAATTATGTGTTAAACAAAATATCGGCTTCGGTGACATACCTCTATCCGATGGTCTATATTTTCAATGACTGACACGTAATTGAGGTTCAATGTAGTGAATTTGCCGAATTATCTCATCCTTTAGCTCTTGAATTGATCTTGGCTTATTGACGTACAATTTTTTCTTTTAAATATCCCCAAAGAAAGAAGTCCAACGGTGTCAAATCACATGATTGTGACGGCCATCCTTTTGGCACCACATATCGTCCAGGTCCTTATCCCCAATTTCCGTTTTTATCTCGCGAAAGCGAATAGCATTCACGGTAACTGCTTAGCCGACCTCATTTTTGAAGAAGTATGACCCGATGACGCTGCCAGCTAGGGTTGGATCTTGAAAAAATAACTGGACACTTTTAAAATACATTTATTTATATGTTAGTTCAAAAAGCAACCTTTTATTTAACAATTAAAATTCAGTCTTGTCACATTACATATCGTCACCTAATATCTAAACGGCCGTAACAACAAAAAAATTTGATTACATCATGATCAATCATATACATATATGTGCATTTATGTAAATTTCAGAAGGACATTATTTACCTTGTTTTGGGAGAATAGATTATTCAAAAAGCAACCTTTTATTTAACAATTAAAATTCAGTCTTGTCACATTACATATCGTCACCTAATATCTAAACGGCCGTAACAACAAAAAAATTTGATTACATCATGATCAATCATATACATATATGTGCATTTATGTAAATTTCAGAAGGACATTATTTACCTTGTTTTGGGAGAATAGATTATTTAAGAACTTTCACAAAAAGGCTGGTAACTGGACAACACCCTAAAAAACTGGACAATCCAGGCCGTTCCAGGCTGTCTGGCAACCCTACTGCCAGCCCATAAACCGCACCAAACAGTCAGTATTTGTAGATGCATTGGCTTTTCAACAATCACTCGTTTCTCATTTGCCCAAATGCGGCAATTCTGCTTTTAAATGAATCCACTGAGGTCGATTATACTGGCCAAAAAAATCACAACGTGCACGAAATGCATTTTGATTTGAACGCCCATTTTCGTAAAAGGCTTCAACAATCTTAACGCGCGCTCAATTGTGTACCTACCTCTCCATGGTTGAATTTGTCAAACACTGAAACAAAGAAATGTCAAATTAAATTGGGCAAAAAAATTACCATCAAGGTGTAACTCACAATTAACATTGTGCATTATGGTCAAATGCAAATTTAATGATCAATGGCTTTAGAATAGTAAAGTCTCAAGTCCCTCAGCCCTTTAAATAATTTAATTCGGTTAAGTAACTGTTATGCTTTCGAAAGGTGTGAACACTTACGATTATATCTAATAGAACTAACGGGCATTAACGGAATTAACACCAACACAGAAACTTGAAAAAAACCACACAGATACACACAACTACAACAGCAATACTACAATCTTAATTGATTTGTCTCGAGGCTAAATCTACTTATAGTGTTAAGCGGGTATGTAAAATGTTGTTGTTCTATATTGTATATGAAGGCTTTGCACAGCTGAGAGGGAGCAAAATAAGAGCATAGGGAAAAGAAAAAAAAAATAACTGAAAAGGGGGTAAATATTTAAACGGGCTGTGTTTGTATATGTCCATACACAAGTACTACACTCCACTTAGTACGTTCTCAACTTTGTTTTTAGCCTATTGAAATTTTTTAGTTTGTATTTTTTTTCGTTTTATTTTTATTGAGGTTGTTGTTGCTTAGAATCTGTGTGAGTGTGTGTGAATGTGTATGTGTAAGAATGTTTATGATTTCAGTGGAAACGTAAATACAGACAGACACTAAATCGATTTTGGGTTCCTTTTCAACACTTTTTTTCTGTTTCGTTTCTTTTTATATGTCCAAAGAATTCGGGTATGTATTTTCATTCTAAGCAAATTTTCCAACATTTTTTTTTTCACTGCTTATTTTTCTAAGTTTTCTTGTGTTTGTTTTTTTTTCTTTTCTGCTGAGTTTTTTAAACAAACAAAAAATTTTTTGCACACTCTTTTCTTTACAAATGTAAAAAAAAAAATTGATTTTTGGTTCGTTTTGAACACGTCCCTGTCTTTTTTTTTTTTGCTTACACGTCTTGTTAATGTCACTTGACTTTAAAGACGCTGTTTTGAGACCGTTCCTCTGCCCATTTGTTAGACTTTTATTTTAATTTTCAAAATGTTTAATTATTCATATTTACATAAACATGCATATATGCCAAAATTTAAAAAAAAAATGCAAAATTACGGGAAAAGATGTCATTGTGTGTAGGTCATATAAAATTAAACAATTTATTAAAATTTGTTTGTTGTTTTTTTTATACAACTGCGTGGGCATTTCATACTTTTTTCTTTGTATATAATATACAATATTTTTGCTTATACATATGTATTTGTGTTCGAGTGTCTTTCTTGTCTGCTTTACATTCAATGAAACATTTTATAACATTTTATATAATTTTATTTCATGTGGCATATTTATTTTAAACAAACAATAATAAATATTAACGGATTTTAGAATTTTGCCTGTCATAAACAATTTTTGTATTTCAAAACCGCAAAAGTCTCAAAAACTTTTTTATGAAATTCTTGTTTTATTTTTGTTAATAAAATTAAGCATAAGTGATTTTTTTTATAAAACAATTTCAGATTTAACAATTTTATAATTATGTATAGATATTATTGTAGCAATTTTTGTAGTTTAAAGGGGTTTTAATGACTTTGTTTTTTTTCTTGATAATTAATTTTTTAATGTTTTTGCAAGTTATTTTTTTGAAAAAAATAAATATTCATTTACAATTTTATAAATTTTGCATTTTTTAGATATTTTTAATAATTTTAATGAAAATTTAACAGGGGTGTGCTGAGAATTGAAAACTGAAGAATTTTATGAAAAATATTTCTCTGCAAAACAGAATTTTAATACAAAAATGAGGTTCAAAGTGTTTTGAAAACAACTTCCAAATTCTTGCGTTTTATTTGTTGTATCGGTACTTTTAGGCATATCTTTCATTTTTGTTAATGTAAACAATCTAATTTAGTGAACTTTGTGGGATTTTATTGACTTTAATTGTTGAAAATTTACGTTCTTTTCTTTAATTTAGAAATTTTTAGTAAAATGTTAAGAAATTTTTTTTTAAATTTTCACGATTTTGTCAAAAATTTGGCAATCTGCTTTTGTTTTTAATTTAAAGAATTTCTAGTAAATTTAAAGTTTTGGCGATTTATTAAAAACTTATAATATAATCGTCAAATCTTAAATTTTTTTAGGAAAGATTTTGAAATGTAAGTCTTAGCGACTTTATTATCCACAATTGTTGGCGATTTTTTGCACATATACCGTTTTGCGATTTTTTTTATAAGATTTTAGCGATTTTATATACATAGTAAATAAAATATTAAAACTTAAAAATGGATCAAAAATACTCAATTCCAAGGAGCTAAGACGCGGGCTCAAGATGTGACTTTTTTAAATATTTGTTTAACAAATTTTTTATTTGTTTTATCGTAAGAAAAAAATGTTGCTATTAGAAAATGATTCGAGAACTTTTATTTTTTCTCATACATCAGTGACCCACCCTATTACTTATACATATTTAATATACTGTTAACGGTTTTTGCCATCTTCAAGTTTTGTTGTATATCAAATGAGTTATTGACAACTACCCACCGTTCACTACCGTATTTTTAAGGTAAATAAGAAAATCAAATTGTGTTATTTTCATGAAATGGAATCTGGAGAATATTGCTAAACGAATCAAATGAAGCCGTTATGTGGTATCATAATTTTTACGGAATGAGTAAAACTTAGGATAAAAAAAAAAAAAAAAAAATGCGTTACTGAGCCCGAACGTTCGGTCGGACACTAAAACTTTGGCATAAATATTAAAACATACATATTTAGAAAAATGTACCAAATAGGGAAAACGTATTTCTGACAAAGATTACAGGTCATCAAAGTATGTGGTACATACATATATAAAAGGAAATGTTTTTATAAACTTTTTACACAATATAGTTTTTTAAATTCTTTCGATTTCAATTTTACTCGAATTTGATTTTCAGAATGAATTGCTCTAAAATAACAAAAAAAAATGGATAAAATAATAACTTCATAGAATTTGTTAAATGGATACATAACAAAAATTCATTTGATTTATATAGAATCGCAAAATAGAATATATAGAATCTATAAGAAAAATTGTTAAAACCTTAGAAATAATAATAAATAAAAAAACTCATAAAAAAGGTAAATCGATTGTATTTAATAATACAAACGGGAAAAAAGCAAATAATTTGTAGAAATCAACAAAATTTGCATTCAAAAAGGCTAAACAAAAAAGTTTACAAAAATTCGCTTGTAAAAAATAGTACATATCAAATACATACACTAGGGAATAGTCATTTTGCGGTCTGGAATTTCGAATGAAATGAGGTATATTTCATTGTAACCGGTGCACAACTTTTGATTTTATTCACAATTTACTGTGAAAACTCAATATCGTTTTCCATACAATGCTATAATCGAAATTTAACAAAATTGAAGATCAAAGCCCATGCTCTTGCACTAAAAATAAATAAATAATATTTTACAAGGGGGTAATACGGACAAAAATACAATATTTCGCTATTAGAAGTCGATACGAGAAAAATATTTTTCGGCCCACCCTAATAAGTAAGCACTCCGAATAAAAAAGGATGCTAAAAAAAGGTAGCAAACCATAACCGAAAAACCGGGTTTTCAGTTAACTTAAACATTGCCGGCCACCTTACAAGACTACAGTTTATTGCAAAAAATTCAATCTTAATAATTTTCAAATTGTAAAGCAATAATTTAATATTAAATATATATTTAATTTATATATATATAAATTAAAAAACCAAATATGAACCGGACTTTTTCAGAACACAAATTTGACCTCAGAGCAGGTAAACATAGACACCTTTAAAACACAAAACAAACCACCGATAACTGTTTGCAAATATCGAACAGAATTGCAGTTGACCAAAGTACAAAGAGTGGGTCCTATTCATGTGGCGGGGAGTGTATGTAACGTCGAAATATATTTACTGCCTGTTTAACGATTTCGAACGTCAACGTACGCATAGAAAATTATAATTTTCTATATTCAAAAATTTGTTTTTGTTTTAAATGTTATTTTTTATGCGAACGTTAATTTTTTATTATCTTCACCCTCTTTAAAATTTTTAGGAATTTCTTTGAACTCGAGATTTTAGAACAAAATTATTAAACTTTTATTCTAAAAGGTTGCATTTTAAAATCTAAATTAGAAAAAATCTTTTATTATAACAATTTAAAAATAGTTTGTTTGAAATTATTTCTTTTTTACATTTGCCAAAAATACACATACATACATGTAGTTATCTAGATAATCTTGCAAATAAATTTCAACAAATGTTATCTAAATTTAGTATCATTATTTGTGTTAATATTTTTTTTTTTTTTTTTGTTCTGCCCCTAACACTTTTTTGTGTTTTAGTCTTTTTTGGCAGATGTTTTAAAATACCGAAAACATTTCTTAATACATTTCTTTCAGTTTAATTTATTTTTAAATTTGTCGTAGATAATTAAAAATATTTATTTTGTGTATTTCTTTTTTCATTCTGCTACAAATTGTAATTAAAATTTTGTCTCAATATTTCCGAAAACAGCTGGTTCATATAAAGAAGAAAATTTAATGAATTATGTAATTGTTGTTATTTTTAATTTAGTTTTTGTTGCTACAAAAATAAATTCTATAAAATTAAACCTTTAAATGCGGATTTTTTTTTGAAAAACTTTTATTTTTGTATTTATATTATTTCAAACATAATTTAATCATTCGAAAATTTATAAGAATTTTCTAAAAATTGTTTAGAAACTATACGAATAATTTAGAGGAGATATTTTCATATTCTTTTTTTGTTTATTTTAAAGTTTTATTAATTTAATAAACAATTTGTTCACGTGTTTATTTTGTATATTGATTAATAAAAGAGCTATTTTATCTTTAGTTTTAATTTGTGTAATATGTTTTTATGTATGCAAGGTTTTTTATTAATTTTTCTTTTAAATCTAACAATAATTCTGTTATTTTGTAATTTTTATTATCACTTCCCTTTTGTTAATTTACTTTGAATGTGGCACGTAAAAAGTGATTACTCATAAAATTCTCTAATCTTTATTAAGTTCTCTTTTTTAAATATGTTCGTCATGGAAACTTAAGAGTGTTCTAGATGGTAAATCTGTATTCTTTAATTAACTTTAAAAGTAGGTCTTTGCAGTTACTTATTCTAACTAAAATTACGGACACTAACTTTCTTAGATTTGACAATAATTTGAAGTCTTAAAAACAAGTAATAATAAAGTAAAGTACAGTCGAACTTCTCTTTAGTAAACTTCTTTACAATGAAGCACTCCATATTATACATTTATTTCAAAAACACTGATTTTACCTTCTAGTTTGAGTGTATTTTTACTCCTTATAATGCATTTCCATATGTGACGCGCAAAATAGAAATGGACCTAAGGGTTTGGTTCAGGAGAGCCATTTTAAAGATTTAAATACGTGTACCTTTGGTACACCACTGAGCGTTTTGGTATTGGTCTCATTTGAAAGCGACACATCTCATGACGTCAGAACGTGTTGGTCAACCTTGAAAACGCGCGTAGGTCGCCCCTACCTCTTGTTTTGTGTAGTTGGTTTTTACTGTTCCCTTTACCTAAGTGGTCCCTTTCTCTATGCGCTGTCACATATAGTGAATTTTTTTTACAGTGAACAAATTTGGCAAAAAAAAATTTTTAATCGTAAAGTATTTTTATGTCCACACTAGTGTTGCCAAAACTTAATGACAAAACATGTCTAAATATATGAAAAGTTAAGACACATTAAAATTCTATAACAAAACAAAAACAATTCATTAAAAATTTTGTACAATGAAATTGTAAATTGAGATCAATTTGTTAGATAAGAATAAGAAAAATTAAAGATTTTAGCATTTAAAAAATTAAATCTTCGATAAATTCGTACATCTCATAGGAATCACTTGTGCCTACTAGTTTTAAAAATTTTAACTCATGACTATATTTACCCAACCTTTTCCGTCCAAATATACAAAAAAAATATTTTATTGTTGTGGTAAAAATATTAAACTAATCGATAAAATTAAATCAACGATTGCTAAATGTAACCAATTTCTCATACTACTTTTAACGATGTTTACTTGGCGAAATACCCTCTCTACTTCAGCATTTAACCACGGAAGTAAAAGACACCTTTTAGTAACTTCTGAAATTTCTAAAAGTTTTTTATTGTAGCTTGCATCTCTATATTAGGTGCGTTTGAGTACTTTTACAGTAAAATGCAGTAAATGAGAAAATTGTAAAATTTTCTCTCACAAAAAGCTGTTGTCCAAAAAAGTACGCGAACGCAAAATTTGTAAAAATTCGTAAAATAAAGGCAACAGCTGATGGCAAATAATTGAAGTGTTGAACAATTTTTACACTTTTGACTACTTAACTCGTTTTCTTACCGGTAATCGATTAAATACTTTTTATAGCACGAACATTTTTGGAAAATACAAACAAGTTATTTCATGTAATCTTTCATATTTGTTTGTTTTTTATTTTATTTGATGTTACTAATATGTGGCGGGTTAATTTGTTCATAAGAACATGAATAAATTTTTGCTATTGATAACTTAAGTACCCAAGTACTTCATACTTCTACAACTCTAAAAAAGTAACATAACAAAAAAAGTTTCAAATGTTGGTATTTAGATAAATAAATGCTTTACAAACAAGTACAGTTAATTAATATTTATTCAGTTTTGGTTTTTGTTTAATTTTGCTTCAACTTTTCTTTTATTTTACAATTTGTTTACAATTTGTAAGTATTTTGTTTGTAACTTTTGTTTGTTTACCTTTTGAAACATATGTTTTTTTGATTTACTAAATTTTACTGCAAAAATTTCTGCAGTAAAAATTTGTAAATACTCAGACAAGAACTGTAATTTTTCGCTCTCAATTTGTGTTCTCATTTACTGTATTTTGTGTACTCGAACGCAATTTCGTAAAATGCAGTAAAGTTCAGTAAAAAATAGTAAAAACTTTTGTGTTCTCGAACGCAGCTATTGATATGCTTCCGACCAGAAAGAAATAGTGCTGTTTGTGTTGATCCATTTTATAAATTGAGTATTGGAATACTGTTCCTTTATTTTGAAAGATGTTTCATCATCATCGTTTATTGCGATTTTCAACATTTGTAAAAGTTGTGATTTAAATAATTTAATTGTAAAAAACGTTTTTTTTTACTTTTGGTAATTTTATAAATATTTATAAGAAAACAAACAAGCTTAACAAGTTAAAAAATGGCTAATGGCTAAACAACGTGAAAAATGGTTAAATCTAGCCACTAAATGGCTAAATTGGCAACATTGGTCCACACAAAGAAATTATTCGCAGGAGAAAAAAGTAAAATATATATTAGTTAAAGGAACTCCATAAAAACAAACGTAGTCCCATCATTTACAACATTGGGAGCAGTCGAAGAAGGTTAATCGGTACTAAAATACCAAAGTTTTTTTAACAAATATAGAAAAAATATAAGTTTTGTATAATGAAGTCTCCATATAACGAAGTGAAGTTATGGTCCCGTGCAGATTCATTATCGGGAAGTTCGACTGTAAGTGAGAATAGGAATTGATATAACAGTGTTGCAAAGTGACTTCTATTATAATACTAAAGTGGTAGAACATTTTTTAAAACACAATCATCCTGGGTGATGACTTAAGTGAGACCGACATTTGAGTAGACTTATTTGTGAGATTAAAAAAGAGAAAAAATAGCTTGGCGCTGTAGTCTTGCAAGCTCCTTTGTGAAATAACCATACAATTTTGGTCCTTTTCCATATTTTAATTTATCATTTTTTTTTTAGACTTGCAAGATGTTAAACTTTAATTAAAATATTTTTATTATAGCCTTCCACCATAAGTCCGGAAAGTGCATAATTTTTGCTTAAATTGTATTTCTTTAACTTTATATATTTATATAACTTATGAGAATTTTGCACTATTTTAAATCCGAAGTTTTCAATATTTCCCTTAGTTGAGAATTCTTATAGTCCCCAATTTTGGCTTTAATCGTGGGTATTTGTAGTCTGCGATTTTGACTTGTTTTTTTAGTGTCCAATTTTGGCCTTCGATTTCGGATTACATATTTATTTTTGAACCGTTGATCTTCATAAAGTCCCTATATAAGACTTCGATATTAACTTTAATCATAAATGTTTATATATCGCAGTTTTGATATCATCCCAATTATGTCTCAAATCGTTAACCATTGTATTACGTTAGTATTATCTCAATCCTATTATGAAAATTCTATAGACCCAAATTTTATCTTCAACCATAGGTATTTAAGTCCTGGCTACACAGTGTCTTAACTTTTTTTGGCAATACCTTTTATTACACAATATTTTATTAAATTTATATACATATATACAATGATTTCGATATAAAATTGTGAATGCTTAAACTAGTTTGTGATTCTAGCGCATAGATTTAACAGAATTTGACTAAATGGTCTCAATGCAGTCAAAACCAAAAGCTTGGTTGGGGCTTAATAAATTGTGAAAATTTCTAGTAGAATTAAAAACTTTTAGTGTTGTTGATAAGAACTCTTCGATTACGTGGTTGCTTTAAACTTAGTCCATATCGCGGAAAAGATACACCCATCGCTGCATTATTTTTTAACCCCTAAGGTATGCAATATTTTATTTTTTAATGAAACCCTTAATAGAGACCTTATTTTATTTATTGTAAAAACTTGTTTAAGTTTTTAGAAAAATTTTAGTTGTGATTTTTAGTTATGGAAAATTCCAAAAGTTACCATACTTTTTAGTGTTTTGTTTATTTTTTTCTTAGGCTGGCTTAAATAATTACTTTATTTTTTAAAAATAAGGCGGTAATTGTCTATGTTAATTTTTCGTGCACTTTAAATTAATTCGTTTATGCAACTAATGTACATATGTATGTATATGTATATACTATAGTTCTTTCCCTACTCTATTATTTTTTTTAATTCCATTGATTTCTGCTTAATTTTAAATTGGTTTGAAGGACTTTAAATTTTCTGTAATATCCTGCAAATTATTATACGCAAAAAGCCTTTGAGTCTATGAAAAGCAATGGAAAATAAAAGGTTTTATTTTTTTCTTATCCCGATTATTTTTTAAACTCAGGGCAAAAAACATGCTACATGTAAATTGGTATAATAAAGCTTTAAAAAATTTTAGTAAATGGAAAAGTATGCTGTAATTATTCTGCTTTAATTTGTCGAAATTAAAAGAATTTGTAATTTTACCATTTTTGTTTTATTTCCTTTAGTGTTTTTTGTGTTAAAGAAAGTGTCTTAATTGGTGTTTGTTAATTAATTATTGTTTTTAATTCCAATTTATTTTGTTTGGTGTATGTGTTTTATTTAATCAACTAACATTTATAATTAAAACAAGTACCATTATTAATAACAAGAACATCATTTTGTTTCAAATTATTTATCTAACTCTGTGTATTGGAAAAAACCATCATTAATCATCATTTAAACTAACAACCGGCTAAAATACAACCACTTATCTAAAATATAAAAGGACGATGATGAGTTTTAACTAGTTTTTCTCTTAATTCTTGCCTCTTTTCTCTTTAATTGCAGTAAACACCAAAGCAATATTATAACAAACAACAACAACAAAGAAAAATAATAAAGGTTTTTTGATACTTTGCTACAAAAACAAACAAACAAACATACAAACAAAAAATATATAACGGCAATATTAAGGGACCGTCCGCTCTTATGGGAATTATTATTAAAACAAAACAATTAAAACAAACATGTAAAATAATAACAGAACTCTCAATTAAAAGAAGAAGATGAATACGGAAATTAAAGCCGTTAAGAGAGTTTAAGAGATAATGGAACACACACTCATCATCCCAGAGAATACTGTAATTATTTGTAACAAACAAAATGAAGGATCGTGTGCGGATTATACGGGTTAATCATATTTAGCGAATAAATTTAATAAACTTAATTAACAAAAACAAAATATATAAGATCATCCTTAAATAATACGACATGTTGTTTTGATTTAAGATTTTTTTTATAAGAACAATTTATTATTTACAAAAATGTTTTTTTGTTTATTATTATATTTTGTAGCATAATTCTTCTTACATTTAATATTAATAATAATAAAATATGAGAAAAAAATTAATATAATTAAAAAACAAATGATATGAGAGAAAAAAAAATTAACATTGATCTAGCAAATATTTAAAGAAAAAATAAAAAAAAATTAACTTTATGGCTACTTTATATATATATACATATATATATATAAATTTATATATATTTAGTAAATTACTACATATACACACACACCTATTTAACTATTTATTTGTTTACGTATATTTAATATTATTAAATTAAAAAAATAAAAAAAATAAAACTTTGAAATAAAAATACAAAAAAATAACAAACAACTACACAGACATTTGTTTATAAAACACAAAAGAACAAAAAAAAAAAAAAAAAAAACAAAACAAATCACAAGACTATTCAGGTGTAAAGAAATTATTCATTTACCTTTAAATGATGATTATAGAGAAAAAAACATTTCAATTATAACAAAGTGAAAAAATCGTAATGTAAAGTAGTAAACGCGTTATCAAAAAAAATATGCATATATACCTACACTCACACAAACATACAGACATAATTATACATTCATATATTGAAAACAAAACAATACTCCTTTCTCTTAAGCCATTATGAGCAAAGCTTTGAGTAAAGGAAAGTCCACCATTTCTGTTTACAATTTGTTGCAAAAAGAAAACAGAAATCTTCGATTATTGTTTTGTTTCTAGTTTGTAAAACAAGGCGAAGGAAAGTTTTGGACAAGATACTGCTAGAAATATATTCATAAAGCAAAACCGAAACATTTTCCTGAGAAGAACTACAAAACAAAAGAGTAAACATTTTTAATTTAACATTACTTTTTTTGTTTACTTTTATTAACATCCAAAAAAATTGACTTGAAAAATAAAAATTCTAAATTCAACTCAAATAGTTAAGTGAATAATAATAAAAAAAAACAAACATTTATACCTATAAAAAGTAAATTTTTCAAAAAACATGTATGTAGTACATAACAGAAACAAAACATACATATACATAGATCCATACTTATATGTATTTACAAACAAGAAACAAATTGCTTTAAATTTTAAAACAATAGCCATTTTTCGATGTCACGTGTTAGAAGAAAAACTCTACAAATTCAACTTTAAAATAAAACACAACACAACAAAAACATCAACAGTTCAAAAAAATTTCAGAAAATCAATAAAAAAAAATGTGCAAAACAAAATGAAAAAGAAAGAAAAAACAACAAACTTCAAGACGCCATGATAATATAAAAAAAAAATTAAAAATGGCTATTACAGATTAACCAACGCAACATACACTTGACAACATCATAGAATGGAATGCAAAAAGGGCTAACAACAAAACAAAAGGTTTCATAAAAGGGTTATAGGCCCCAAAAAGTGTTTACACCCTAGAAGCCTGACTTTAATTACGAAATACAGTTAGTATAAAAATTGCTCGGACACTCAAATGAAGCTCAATTAAAGAGGGGCTTCCCCAAAGGAGAAAAAAGCTAATTCTGCAGTTCTAGATCTTTTTCAAAAATATCTCTTCTAAAGAATTTAATAAAATTATCCAATCAATATCAAATAATCCGAAGTACTTTAACATACCTCTTGTCTCTTCGTAAATCAGTATTGCTTAAGACTAATGGCCTCGTAAGTCGACTGTGGCTGTATGTGTAATGCAACAACGTAACGTATTGTTAGCACGTTTGTGCACATATAGACCATGTAAAATCGTATCATAAGCTTTAAACGTACAGAGCATTTGGAAGATTGTTGTTTTTAAATCATTTGAATGAGTCTTTTTTTGTGTACTTTTGGTGATTTTAAACTGACACACAAATTATTCGCGCTTATGATTCAAAAGTGTTTGAATAAAAATTCCATAACAACTACTATTAAAAAAAAGAGTCGAAAATTTCTCTAAACTAATAAAAACGACTAATAAATGACTCATCAAGAAAAGTCGCGGTTGGGATATAATTTTCTCCCGACAAAAGTAGGTACATTTATGATCAGAAAATGAGTTCATATTCTGGTTTTTTTTAAGACTCGAATATGATAAAAAAAATCCAAAAAATGTTTTTTAATATAAACATTGAACTTCTGCAAAGAATAAGCACATACGATTGGGACGCTAGACTCTCGTTCGATTTTATTGAAAAAAACAAAAAAAATGATTAATAAAACTAAATTTATTAAATACACCATACAGGTATACAAATTTATAAACTTAAATAGTTAAAATATCAAAAGAAGAAAAAAGTACCAAAAAAGTGCTACTGGGCCACATTCCAATCAACATATATACATATTTCCCATCTCTGTCTACAACTGTCTTCTGACAAACTCTTAGAAGGCTCTGCATCAGCTGGCTGCTACTGAGGCCATTAATGGCTACATATACAATAAAGTCTTGAACGAACACACTACCGTAGTTTCGGACGATAAGCGGTATTAACCCAGGCTAACCCACTCAACTCTGACAGGTTACCTGTAAGTTACATTACAGTCTGTTTAACATTTGCATTGCTTTTCATATAACAGAAACGATCAGCTGACTGCTACATTTACAGCTATATCAGGCAAAAGCCCATAATTAAAACGTCGGCGTAACTTCAAATTCTCTCTCATTTCTTTTGTTTTCTTTTGTTCTTATTTTTCTTTGTTTATAAAATTATGAAATTGAATGAAAGTATGGTAGCATTGTTAAGAGGATAAGTGTCTTTATGTGAGATCACTAGAAAAAAGTCCTCAAAATAAAATTGATTTTATTTCACGATCGCATTCTCAGGCAAAATTGTATGGAAAACATCATTCAGCCCCAGTCTTGTTTCATTAATTATGAATAAAAATTCCCTGGGAGTTTTTTCTCTTCTCTCATTTTTCCTATGTAAATTTTAAAATTGTAAAATGGGGAAAAACTTCCGTGGAATTTGTATTAATAATTACGCTGAATTAACTCAGCTGCCACAAAAACGGTTTAAAAAAACCTGCAGTCGAAACCAAAAAGAATTTGTGTACGACAGTTTTTTTTAGCCAATGACAAAAGATGAAGTGGGAGAAATGGCAGTTTTTGGTTTCTTTGACGTTGACTGCAGTTTTTTAAACGCTGTCAAAAAACCCTAACTCTATAATTGTATTCGTAAGAAATGTGTAAACTTTGTTGTTATAACTTCACACGTACGGTATTTTGAGAGATCATTTTTTATTATGAGGCAGTTTTTTCTCTGGTCGTTTGCCTATGCGTTAAGTCTTCTATAATCAGTGCCCGATGAAGATTTTGACAAAGCTTTTGAAAGCCTGTAGAAAAGCTATTATCTGTTGTAAAAAATCTTCTGAAAATATTAACAGAAAAAAAAGAAAGCGAATTAGGAAAATAATTTTATATGTAAATGAGTTTAAAAAAGCATTTGTCTGCAAAAAAGTAAAAAATTCTATTTTCTAACAGATCCACAATATTTTCCAGCGAAAATCTGTTAACAAGGTTTCGTTTAAATGAGCTACAAGGCCCGACTAGCGCTGAAAAAGAGGATCGTAAAGGTAAGTCTCAATCGTTTCATACGGAAATAAGTTTGAAAGATCTGGGCTTTTAGGTCAACTAAAAAATTTCATTTGTTTTTCGCTGGAATATTAAGCGTCCTGTAAGCACTGAGTTTCAGTTAATTGGGTTAAATACAGACAATTTGAACCCTGATTAGATTACTTTGGTTAATTTAAACTTGTTTAATTGTTTCATGTGACATTTTCCTATCTAAGCGCCTTATTCAGTTATAAATCAGTTAGTGTTATAAGTCTCTTTCGCAGAAGTGTCATCTGTGATTACAAGCAATAAGTTTCGTAAAAATACGGTTGCTTTAAAGGAATTAAAAGTTTTATAAATAACTTTGTATTTAAAATTCTTTCGATAACAAGGGGAAAACTAGAAGAAAGCTTTGCATAAACATATTTTGAAAATTTATAGGTTTAAGAAAGTCGATTTAACAATGTCCGTCTCTTAGTTTAAATCAACTTTTTGAGGTTCCCTAAAAACCTATGAGTTTACCGAATATAGACTAAAAGCTTTTACCATTTTTGCTTTTGCAAATCTTACTAATCGTTGTAAAAATATCAGGGGTCTACTCTCTATTGCGATGCGGAAACATTTTCGATGCGAAAGCTAAATGCCAACTTGGTACTCTCTATCACTTACGCAAAATTTTCTGAAAAAGAAGCTGAATAGTGGCAATAAAAATTAAAGATGGCGCGGATTTACAGTAATGAAATGCCAGTGTGTAAAAATATTTGAAATTGGAAAATTTAAATAAAATAAAAAAGTGATGATTTACGAAAAGAAAAATAATTAAAAGATTCGAAAGACATATGCGCGAACGTATTAAAGAGTACCAATCGCTAGATTTGCTACAATTATCTTTCGCATCGCAATAGAGAGTAAGTAGACCCCCAGAACTGCGATTGAAAACCCAAAAAGTTTCCTGAAATGGGAGGTGTGCATTTCAAGGTAAATAATTTCGAATAAATCCTAAAAAATTAGTTTTATATTAAAATATTTTATATCGATTAAAAAGGGGTTTAACTTTAAAAGTATTGAAGAAAAATCAATAAATTAAAGAAGAAAAGACATTACGACTTCAAAAGAAGACAAACAAAACTTTAAATTAGTCAAATTTGACTATTAGAAGGAAATCAAAAAGTAAAACAGAAAATAAAGGCTGATTCTTAAAGATTGATTTAAATAATTTATATGCAAGTAAAAGAAACCGGGTACAAATTTCGTCGATTTAATTGTTTTTATGACGCTTACGTAGAAATTTTAAGACACTACACGAATTAGCAGCTTGCTAGGATAAAACCACTTCCACCACGTAATACCTTGAGGAAATCCAACTAACAACCAGGCCAGAATCCGATGTTGAAGGGCTGTTGGTTAGCGTTGTCCCAGGTTATACTCGGGTCGGTCTCGCACAATCTTGGCTGTTCCTTTTCCCCTGAGAACGAAACATCGTTAAATTAATAAAAAAGTAACCTTTCCTCTTATCAAATCAAAGAAGCAGGTAGAGGAAAATTTCCGATTAGCGTTAATATTTTATAAGACAGTAAAACTGGAGTAAAAAAGTAACCTTTCGGAAAACTTAGCTCTTATCTTGTTATCTAAAAGTTAACCTTTTTTTAATTAAGAGTAAAAGCCGTTGTATAAACATGTCATTTAGTGCTGTAATCTAAGCCTGGCAGAGCATTGTATTTTTATATTGCGAACATGACATGGGCACATTCATAAGACGTAACTGTTGCGGAGCCGTTGAGTGGTTTTTATAGAATGGGCACATTATTATCAAGAATTGTCATCCCTTTTACGGAAATAATAAACAATATATAAAAACTATAAAAAATTTGGAGATTAGTCTTCAAGATTTTTCTTCAAGTGATATTGCACACAGAAAACAAAATTATTTCAATTAACAAATTTGTAATATGAATTAAGTTTGCACCAGTAAACAAATTAATAGTATCAATAAAACGCTAATTTATTTGATTAAACGTTCAATTCACTGGTTTAAATTTAATTAAAACTAATTAAATTGGCGAACTTTTTTTGTGTAGCCATCGAAATATTTAATAAAAGTTCCTTTTAGGAAATGCATCTTAAGGCTGCATCTTTTTCAATTAAAATATATAAAGATAACTTTGCTTGTTTCACGCTGGTTATTAAAATGGCATTTTTTTGAGTGCCAGAAATTTTTCTACTCTTTGGCTACATTTCAAGGCCTCTTGAACTTATTTGAACCCCTGCGGAGTTTTTTATTTCATAATGTTGGAAAGTTGCGTTCAAAAAAAAAAAAGAAATAAAAACGGTTATTTTCTCAAAATACTACAAATAAAATTTCTTGTTTAAATCAGGATTCTACTTATGAAGTATTTTATATTTTTCGCAGGCCTGTAGGAGTTAATAACCCTCTTTGGGAACTATTGATTTCAATAAAGAAGTTTTTTATGAAATAAAAGTTCAAGGTCATAACAAAAGCTTGGTTTAAAAAATTATTCTTCTAGTTTTTTTTTGTTTTTAATGAATCAAAAAAAAAATTTACTTTGTCTTAAAACTAAGATTTAAATAAAAAAAAAGATGTAATTCTTTGAAACATCTGCCTATAGCTTCTATTATGCTAACTGTATTTCATAAACTATAGTTTATAACAGAATTGAAACGCCAGTCTCCTTAGACGTGTAAAAAATACAACAATTTACAAAAGTTTAATTACACTACGAACGACAACAGACTATTGTTACATAAACATACACATACGCTCTTGTTATGAAGAAAAGGTAACGGGACCGAGTGAAAACAAACAATCTAAAGACAACAACAACTAAAAACAAACACACGCAAATAAAGGTTATAAAAACAAAACAAGAGAAGAACAAGTAACGGTTATGTCTATAAGAGAATTAAAAGAATAGAAAAAGAGCGTATTTATTATAAATAAAGAGCAAACAGTTAAGAAAACAGGAAGAGGAAATCCAAGCAGTGAATTAATGTTAAAGCATGTAAAGAAATGTTTATTGAGGAGTAAATGAAACATAGTAAAATAGAAAAGGTATGTAGAAAAACCAAAATATAAAGGAACACAAACAA
Source organism: Pollenia labialis (assembly GCA_949318255.1). Lineage (NCBI taxonomy): Eukaryota > Metazoa > Arthropoda > Insecta > Diptera > Polleniidae > Pollenia > Pollenia labialis. Next base: position 39,995,862 of record OX439141.1, on the reverse strand, counting down.
ATTGTAACTAAAATAAGATATTTTTTTTAGAATAAATGTATGTTTGTTAAAATAACAGCTACAAATACTAAATATTAAAAGAAAAAAATTCCCTTAAGAAAAGAAAGAAAACGTAAATAAAAATGCAAACAAGAAATTTACTAAAGAAAAGAAAAAAAAAACAATAATAATAATAAAGAAAGTAAAAAAAGCTTGTGTGTGTGTTAAGTTTAAGTTCAAATAAAAATTGAAAAACCTGTAAGAAACTAAAGATAATTTTTGGATTATGAAAAAAAAAAATATACCTAATTAAAGGCAAAACATAATCATACAAATTATAAACATTTTAAAGAAACAGCATATACCTACCTAATTTCTTTTTAAATTAAAATTAAAAGCTTTTATAAGAAAACTTTATTTAAAAACTAAAAAATTTAATATTAAAATGTTACCTTTATAAATTTTTTTTTATTATTTTTTATAAAAACATATTACGCATAATATTTTATTTATTTTTGTTAATTTATTGAAATATTTAAACCAGAAATGTCTAAATGTTTCATTTAACAAAAAAAATTTTTTATAAACAATTTGTTTTTTATTTTACATCACATTTAATTCTTATTTGCAATATTTTTTTTTTATTATAAGAAAATTAAACATAAAATGTTTTTATTTATTTTTAGTTGTTGTGTTCTAATTTAAATTTCAGTTTTATTTAAAAATATGTTTTTATGTACAAGATTTGTATTGATTTATATAAATATTATTTTAACAGTAAAAGTTTTAGGAGAAGACAACATTCAAGTAAAGGTAAAAAAAGTTTTAATTTTATATAAAAAAAGAAAAAAAAATCACCTTAAAATTTTACATTAGAAAGAAACATACATTTTTATTGCCCCAAGATTTATTTTTTTAATCTAACTTTATACCTATTGTCACTCATAAATTAAAAAATTATTTTAAAAATTGCATATTAAAGTGCTTTGTCTTTTCTTAAAACTAATATATATATATATACCTATTAGTAAAATTTTTTTTTATTTTTTGTTGTTTTAGTTGATTTCTATTTAAATTTTAAAATTCCTTTCATTTGATTTTCGTGTATTTTTTTATCATCCTTTATTTAGTTAAGTTAAATTAAATTAATTATTTAAAACAAAAAAAAAAAAATTAATAAATAAATAAACTTATTTGAATAACTTATTAATTAACTGCCTGTTTTTAGAAAACGTAAGCAAGTGAGTGAGTGAGAAATTATATTGAAAACAAAAACAAATTTTCGTTTTTTATTGTTGTTTTCAATATAATTTCTCACTCACTCACTTGCTTACGTTTTCTAAAAACAGGCAGTAATTAATTAATTTAACACAAAAATAAATTAACTTATATTAATTAATTAAAGTAATAATTATTATTATTATAATAAATAAAAAAACAACCAACAAAACTATACAATAAATAATTTGAGAAAAATCATTAAAGAAAATAAACAGAGAATCTTAAACTGAACCCCAAAATAAAACAAGTGATTTTTTATTTAAATTAGATCTTGAAAAGGGTTTTAAGCCATAAAGAAAAATTTCTTTCAGCATAAGCCTTAACAAGAGCGGAAGGCGGAACGTTTTCTTTCGCTTAGCTTTAACGCTGATATGACATACCTAAACAAGAGCGCCAACGTTGTGTTACGAACAGTTGTTTAATAAAACCCAATTAAGTGAAGATAAAAAAAAATGAATTTAAAACCGCTAGATTGCCAAAAAAAAAAATAGCTGAATTGTCATTATTTATTTATTTACAATAGCGGCCCACTTCACCACTAAACGCACTGTCAAAATCGAATTTTCTAATTGAAAAGAGTGGACGCCACGCTTTTTAGGGATGCTTTATACAAATTGTATGGACATGAGAATTTTTGACAGCTTTTCGCTCTTGCTTAGGTACGGCTGTAAGATATGAAATTATCACGCGAGCTGCATATGTATACCTTTGCTTGCAAAGTCTTCCCTGAGCTTCAAACAACCACTTATGGGTGCGAACTGTTTCTTAAAAGAGTAAAAAAAAATTCTTCCACGAGCTAGTAAAAAATATTTTAAATTCAGCGAGAAAAAATAAAATTACTTCGTTCGCAAACTCTTTAAGCTTCAAATTACCACTCATGGAAGCGAACTGTTTCTCTAGACTTTATATGCAGCAATTATGCTTAGACAATAACGTGCGAGCAGTTCTTTTCTAAGCTTTAAGCAACCATCCTAATGATGATAAATTACATTTTAAAAATTTTACTTAATTCTGTAAAAAATTGTACTTTTTGACCCTAATTGTACCAATGGTCCCAACACACTACCTTGTGGGACACCATTCCCAACCCAACAAATATTTTCTACTAGTTTTATTATTAGAATAACAGCAAGTGTATTAAAATTTTGTTGTACAGTACATTTATATTTTAAATAACTATACATTTGGCAATTAAATTTGGAAATTAAAGAAAAGAAAAGTAAAGTAAATACTTAGACGAAGAGCAGTGTTTAAATAAAACTGACAGCACAAAAGCATAGTTATAAAAAAAGTTAAAAAAATATTCTAAATTCAGCAATACAAATTGATATACTTTACTGGCAAACTCTTCTCTAACAATCCAACAACCACACATGGGAGCGAACTCATTCTAAAAAAGTAAATTAAGGCAGTAAATTTAGAAACGAAAATTCAAAATATTTTAGTATTTCCATCAAACGATTCTTTAAAATTAAAATTTTAACTTGACTCTTGAAAAGTTAGTAAAATGTGTTGCGAATATGTATATCCAGCTTCTTGATAGTAAATTACCTTTGTATACCTTGCTCATCTTATTAATGTAGTTAAAGTACTAACATTTACAACACTGCAAAAACAAAATTAGGGGATTCTCAAGGTGTCATAAAGTCATAAGTCTTAAAATAATAACATGAAAATATACGACTGTTGTGAACAACCCCTCATAATTAAGTGCGCTATTTTGAATTTAAATCAGCTGATTTAAAACAAATATAAAAAATAAATATTTAAAATAAAAATAGTTTTTATTCTAATTCAGCGATCGGCAAAATCAGTACATGTGCACACACATTGAAGAGAATTTAACAACATTAACAACAACATATGTACAATTCGTACAACGCATACAATCGCAAAATGTAATGTTATAAGTTGGCGATCGCAGTACTTATCCATGAATTAATAAATTAAATTAAATCTTACCTGACTATTTTCCATTTTTTATACGCAAATCACAAATAAATTTTTTTTTGTTTGTTTACCAAACATCAGAGTCCTAAATTTACTACGTGGTTGAAAAATCTCATAAAAAGCTGTAGTAAACAAGTGTTATTGTATTTACCAGAATAAAACAATTGACAAAACTCGTATCTCTCTCTTTCTCTTACCCGGCAGATTCATTAATTTACAAAACATACGAAAAATTCGCTCACGCTTTGTAGTGTAAAATCGTATTAAATAAAACAAAGTTGTAAACTTAACACAGGGTTTGCCCTGGGATATGTGGCTTTGACTTCCATGATCCAGAGTTCTTTATTTTTTAAATTGAGAATAAGAAACGAAAACTTTTCATTCCGGCACTAAAAACACTTAAACGGATGATTTCAATACCCGGAAGTTTACTTTCAAAATTCAATAGCTTAGGGAACGGATTCCTTCGTTACTTAAACAAATTGTTCTAAAAGCAGTTTAAGGAACTAATGTTAAGGTTAATTTCATGTTTTAAAGTTAAATTGAATGTATTTGCTTTTTTTAGGTATAAAATAATGTTATTGATATAAAACTAAATGCCAATTGATGAGCAAACTAACTCCTTTTTTTTTGTAAAATTTAAAAACATTTTTTACAAAAATTAATTGTCTTTTAACATCTTAAAAGAATCTTTAAGTTCTTTAACATTTGATTGGTTGCTCTTGAATTCTTCTTTAGAACTACAAATTATTGATCTCATTTAAAACACCAAATTTGTATAAACTGTTTTCGTTTAGCAACAAAGTCTGCTTTTCTATTGATTTTGTAATGGCTGCCTAAGAAGTTCGCAATGTGCCGAGTTTAGTGTGTTAAAGGTTCTGTCTATCGCGATCAAAATGATAAAGACGCATCTTCACTCCACTTCTACAACTGACATGATTTTCTGCTATAACATGATGTTATAAAAGCGTTGTTAAAACATTTGCATTAACAACCGTGTTATAACAAGAGAAAAACTCTAACATGATGAGTCTACACTTAACACCAACATCATATTAGTGCTAATGTTAATTTGTTAGCGATGCTGGATAGAAAATCAAACCAACCAGCAGGAAAAAAAAGCAGTAGAGAGACCCTCTAAAAGGCTTTTTGTGCAGACATAAAGCCTCCCAGCCACCCTTGCGTTCTCGCATCTTATTTGAAGGCTTCCAGACGACCTTCTAAAAATAAGTAAGAATTAAGCTTTATTTTAGCAAATTTGATGTTGCTAATAATGCGATGTGAGTAAAAAACATTTACTATTGATGTTGGGTATTTGTTAAAAAAAACTTGAGAAGTAGTTCCTTACACATTCCCACATGATTTCTAAGAGAAAGATTATGACAGGCCTTTTCTGAAAATAGAAATTTGAATATGCAGAATTAAAAAAAAGACAAGAGTGAAAGCTTATTAAGAATTCGATTGTAAACCAGCTAAGAGACCTTAAATTAAAAGTGGAAGTAGGGGGGCAATTTTTTTAGATATTCACCCTTATCATGGTTGGCGAATTTAAAATGCACCTGCGAATGTTTGGATAAAGATTAAAGAAATTAAGGTCACGTTTGCAGGCGTAATTTAGGCCCCTTAAATGATTCACAACTCAACTCAGTTGAGTTGTAAATAAGACAACTGGTTCTGTTGAATTGTAATTTTTTGATATATTTTTGTTCGCCGCAATATAGCAAAGTTGTAAACCACAATACAAAAATTATAAAATTAAACCGTAATAGGGGCCTTAAATTCTCCCACCACAATAATGGTGATTACTTCAAGCACAAGAACACGAGTTTGACATCAAGCATTTTGGTCGTGTACTGACCCATTTAAAGATTGATTTTATTTATATGTTCTCTTCAAATATTTATATATTTCTTTACATTTCTTTTAAGTTAAACATTCGGTCATGCCCTGACAATCGCACTATTTGAAATCGGCTGCAGTTGTAACGATTTTCTTTTGAAGAAACTGTTTAAATTATTAATACTGTTAAGACTTTCAGGCCTATCACAGACATCAATTCCGACATAAAGCGAAATCACTTCCACTTTCCTTCGAAATTGATTTATGTGACAGGCATGTTTATTGTTTTTCAATGCCTTGTGGAAATAACAAATTAGGGAATACGTTCTTAAATGGTCTATAAACGATCAAAATGCTTACTGTCGAACTCCTGTACGTGTGCTTGACGTAATATCTTAACTGTTGTGCGATTCACTAACTTTTATTATGATAATCGTATCGTGGAAATAAATATAACGAAAATTCATCGAATTTGCTATTCAGTAATATTTTCAACGATATTCGCTGTCGGTTGAAGTCAGCTGTTACTATAAGCAGTAATTTTTTTTAGTTATTTAAGCGACAATAATTTATGAACGGCTTATTAAGTCGGTGAAGTGTATTTTGGATGATTTCTTCTCGCACCCAATTCATACGATGGCTTTTATGACATCGCTTTTTCATCATCCCTTTTTGTTTGATGATGAACGTTGTAGAGAAGAATGAGGTTTAAGCAAATAGAATCGGCTTGTGTTTTTCATGTTTTTATTTCATATTTTTCTCCCTGCAGTGTCAGGTTGAAAATAAATAAGAATGACATGCAACTAAAAAGTATCGTATTAACGCAAATTGAAAGGGTATTAAAAAATCATCATTTGAATTGGGTGTTATAAAATATAATTGAAATTTCTTTACCGATAGGGGGTATTTGTTATAAATTTTAAGGTCGTTTTTGCCCAAGGAATACGTACACAACATTAGGGACAAGCATAAAACCGAATTTTCAATTTTCGTTTGCATGTTTTGTTTTATATGTAGATAATTTTGACAAGTCAGTAAGTTTTTTAATACTCACCCAAATATAACAACCTTGCAATTTGATTTTTAAAATATAATTTGTTACGACATTTTCATAAGTTTTCGCGTTGTTTTTATTGTGTAAATTATTTATTATTTCTTAAGTTTAAAAGAACTTTCTGTTATGCTTTTATTAAAAGAGCTTTTGGGAAAAAGCTTTATGTAATGACTTATGACACAAATAACAAAATGGTAAATTAGGTAATATGAATTTTGTTTTTTATTTAATTTAATTTTATTTGTAACAAAAACTTAAATTGTTATAAAAATTCAGAAACCTAAAACTACATTTTCCAAGTAAATGTTTCGAAAACAAAAGAAAACTTAATTTATTCAAATGAATTTTTAGATAATATTGAGAAAAACAATTCTAAATAAATTAATAAAAATAAACCAGGTACTACAATTTAAAATTTAGAAAACTTTTGATGTGAAATAATAAATTAAAAAAAAGTTGTAACTAGTGTAACTTACCATACACTGCTTTATGATTTTAATTACATAAAAACCCCCTGGAAATAAAAATAATAATTGTTTTAAGTTGATAAATAAGTCAAATAAAAAAAAGGAGAATTTAAAAAATATATATTACAATTAAAAAAAAAAACAACCGAACACCAATACGAAAATAAGTGAATATTAAAATTATAAATAAAATAAACAAAATATTGAAAAATTAAAAAAAAACATCCAAAAAAACTAGTCATCGTCGTTAGTCGTTTTGTCATTTAAGCATTAGTAAAATAAATTGTCGTTTTTTTGGAATTAAAAAAAAAATTCAATAAATTTAGGTGAACATTTTAGAAATAAGAAAACTATTTTCACAATAAATTACAGTGAAACCCCCATCTTTCGTCTTAAATATAAACATTGAAATAATTAACTAAATGTATATGTACTACCCTAATATTTTAAAATAATGAAGAATAATGACTTTTTTAGAAAAATAAAATTAAAACGAAATTATCATAATACATATTAAAAAAAATATAAATATAACTTACAGTCACGACAAAAACAACTAGTTTATAATCTCCATAATTAACAATTTAAATAAAAGCAATTTTTTTTTTTATTTAAAATAAAATGATAAAAACAGCTTAATAATGATAAAATCAAATACTTAAATGTAAATTTTTTATCAATTAAAAGCAAAATTGTACAACAATCTTTCACTTAATCTTTTCATTTTTTTTTTGCATTTAATCGTGTTTTTGAGTTGTTTTTTAGTTATCTTGGAAAGTTTTTTAAAATTGTATATATGAACAATTTTAAATGGATTCTCCTTAATAGTTTGGAACGTACATTTATAAAAACTTTAACTTTAAGGACTAAAACTAGTTCAAAATTATTTTTAATCATAACCTTTTTTATAAATTTACCTATTAAACCAAAATGATTTTGGGTTAAAAACAATGTCTGGGTAGCTTAAATTTTATAAAAATTTAAAATTTTGCTTAAAACTAATTTTCTCCTACACTTTTGTTTCTGTTCTTTCTACTACACTTTTTCATATTTTTCTTAACGACCTCCTGGGTCTTACTTCCAATCCTATATATTCTTTCGTAGATGACAGCAGCTTTTGTCATCCAATTTCCTTTAAGCGTCATCTGTGTCAATGGGTGGTAAAGCTATTGAGGAATCAGACACTCCTAATGTTCTAGACATGAAAATCCAATGTGATATTCTTTGGAACCAACATGGTTTTCAAGTGTCTTCTAGGTCTATCTTGAAGCTTGTGGATCGCTTGCAAGGGAGTGCGTTGATGCGTATCAATGACCGTAGGTCATCCAGCTAATTGACGTTATTTTTCTTTCGATATAACCACGGTAAGTGTTCAGTCGAGTTGGGCGAACTTATCCCTGAGACGCGGATGCATTCCCACAACACACGCCTTTCACACAGATCTTAATCAAAATAATTGTCAAATTGTTCCTAAAAATTTTCGGAGAGCTCTGGCATTAGATCATATCGCTCCTTTATTGCAACATAGTCATATCTCAAATATGGACAAAAATCAATATTATATCTTAAACTCAACCGAAGTTATAGAAAATATATTTCATTAAATCATTTTGAAAACTTTAATCGCATTTTGCCAAGTTCGATTTTTCGAGATATGACCATGTTGCAATAAAGGACCGATATGCTTTTAAAATTCCTTTTTTTATATTTTTTTTGCAGAAATAAACAAGTAACAATTATTTCGGACCAAAAATATAGAAATCAGAAAATACCCAGCGGTAAATATTGAAAGCAACGAAAGTAGCTGCTTTCTAAAAGATTCGCTTGGTATAATATCCTGCCTTAAGAAGCATGACTTTTAGAAGGTATACCTATAGGTATAAATTAAAAGGCCTTCCAAAATATTCAGTACACATTCGCTACTCCCTTGTTTAGTGACCTTCCTTACTCCCTTCTTTGGGAAGGAAACGAAGTGGTTACCAGGATAGTGGAAGGTCTTGCTCCCAATGACAACTTGTGTAAAAAATAAATAAGTATAAAATTTTGCTAAATTAGGTCTTTTATTATGCCGCTTCTTGGTACCGCTGGGTAATACCTACATATGTATTTAAGCGTATTTTCCCATTGTGATTTTTATTATAACTATAATAATTGTGCTGGTCCCTGGTTTAAAATTAAAAAATTTTGTATTTTCATACAAAATTGTGGAACAATATTTTGTGATTTTAATTAAACATTATCAAATTTTACAAAAATTACTTTAAAATTTTAATTTTAGTTCAAATATTAAGCATACACACACACATTTCAAATGATACACATCATTTAAAACACATACATACATATAGGTACCTACATACAAAGATACATACATAAAAATAATACATACTAGGTACATAGGTATACAATAAACTAAAAAAATAAACACCTGCTCTGTTTACTCAAAAACACACATTTTAATATACAAACATAAACAGATAAGTAGGTATTTGTAAAAGAAAAAGAGAAATAATAATTTTCTTATCATTTTATCTTGATAAAAATAAATATTTGCATAAATAGTTAAAGAAAAAAAAAATAGACATTCACACACATACAAAACTCCCAAAAGTATACTAAATGAGAAATATCTACTCAATTCTTATAGAGAGCAAACCTATCTATTAACGGTATTCAATAAGAAAAGCAACAACAGTATGCCTCTGTTTAATTAAAAACAAGTGCAATCAGAATTAAAATAAATACTTTTACATGAGAGTGTGATTGTGTGTGTGAGTGTTAAAAAAAACAAATTGAACAAAAACAAAACCATAATGTAATGACAAATCCAAAAAAATAAACAAAACAAAAATTAAACACACATTATTACTCTTGTATTTATTTATAAGTAAAACAAAAAGCAAAACACAAACAAATTCATTTAAAATTTCGTGTTTATGAGAGAGAAACCAAAAAAAAATTAAAAATAACAGTAAATTAATTAAAATGATTATAAATGTAAAATTAGTAGCAAAAAAAAAACTAAATAAACCAAAAAAAAACTGAAAAATATGTATTTAAATTAAATATAATTAATATAAAAAAATACATCAAAACAACCATTATAAATACAAATACTTTAACATAAAAAAATTATAAAAAAAAAATAAAAAATGCAAAAAATAACAAAAAAATTCAAAGAAAAATAAATAAAAAACAAAGACAAATTCTAAAAAAAAATTGATTTTTATTAAAGGATTTAGAGAAAAAGCAAGAAAAAATTTTAAAATATTTAAAAAATTGCCGAGTCACATAAAATCCATTGTACTTTATACGTCGCTTTTTATCACTAACACAAACGTAACAACGTACAATGAATATGTATAACGTACAATGAATATGTACTTTCCCTGCAAATATAATTGGACCACCTGATTTTGATTAAATGGACTACTCCATGGACTGGTGCGATGTAATGCAAGCATGGACCATGTCATTGTTAAAAAGTGTTTGTAGTGAGACGACATGTCTTCGTTTTTTAACGACATGTTTTCGTTTTTAAACGAAGTTAAAACACGTCCTCTTGTGTATACATTCCAAAGCCGGGTTATATGGTACTGCCCTAGGGCATCGTAATGTTAAATAGACCATGTTTTCTCCATACGTTTGGGTTACTTTTGGACTAGCCCTAGTCCCTTGTGGGCTACATTTCACACGCATGTTTGGACTAGTCCTATTATTTGCAGGGTTTATACACTGATAGAAAAGGCGTCATAACGCTGATGTATTTTGACATCAGTACTACGACAAGTGTCTTCGTTTTTGACCCCATGACACTTTTCATCATTGTAATGTCAACCTTAACATCACTTGGCCAAAGTGTCATCAGGGTCAAAATGAAATTATGTCATCAATGGGATGTCACATCGGCATCACAGAAATGACGAAAATGTCCTCAGTGCGATGACGCTGTAACATCAGAGAAAGGACACATTAGCATCAATTTCAGTTTGTCATTAAGTCAAAGTCATTGGAATTGATTTTAGTCAAAGTGTGAGAATATTATTATTTACTTACCCGTTACAGATGTTCGTTTCACGTTTGTTGAATTAAGACCTTTGTTTACAGCAGAACTCTCAATAATAAGACACCAGCACCATGCCACATATGGTTTTCGTAATCATACTTTTAAAATTTGTTGTACATATTTAACTAAATAATTAAAAAAATAGAATATAGGAATTTTTGCTTCTTATAATACATTGTAATCATAAAAATAATGTTAATAATATACAAAATGTGGCATCGAATTGATGTCAATATAGTCATAAAATAGATGACACGTAAAAAATAACAAAATTGTGCGAAGACGAGACGTTAGTCATTGGATTGATGTTACTTTTTGCATCATTGATACCATTTGTTGTAACAATTTTGATGTTAGGGAATCATCAAAATGAGGATTCATTTTTCTATCAGTGTACGGATACAACACTGTTAAATACTTTAACGTTGTGCCAAAATAATACAACACAGTAGTAAACCACTTTGCTGTGTGTCAAAAATATATGCAGTCGCATTTCATTTTGTTTTTAATTTGAAATTGTGTGTTTTAAAACGTTATAATTTTACTTAAAACTTCTTAAATATTATAATTCTAAGTGAAAATTATAAAATTTATTAATGATTTCCTACATAGAACCGCCAGAACGGTATAACATTTTGACATATGATAAGTTATCAGCTGTTGCTTACGTTGTAAGCTAAGGTCACCTGGTGTGAATTCGGCTTGGTCAAAACTGAGTCAATTTTATTTATTACATTTTTGTTATTTATTTATTTTGTATATTATTTTATTCTTGCTAACACACAATACAAATAATACGATTAAAACAAATTTAAAAACAAGCTGATTGCTCTTAAAAACTCAATGTACGTTAAAAGTTGGCCAACTTAAGAAAACCTTTATGTATATAAATTTAGTTGTCAGTTGAAAAAAAGCGACGTATAAAGTACAACGGATTCTATGTGACTCGGCCCTTTCCGTTATTATGTACAGGGTGGCCCAAAATTACCTTTGAAAGGAAAAGTCAACATTAATAAGCCTGGAACCATCCAGCAATTAAAAAGCAATATACTCGACGAAATAAACAACATAGCACCCGAAGTTTTGCGAAAGGTTATGGAAAATGTTTTGGAAAGAACACGAATTTGCGAAGCTGAAAATGGCCACCACTTGCGAGATATTATTTTTCATAACTAAACTAAAAATATTCCCCATTTATATGTATACTGTATTGGAAAAAAATTAATAATTATTTCTTAAATAAAAAGTTATAACGAATTCAAACCCCTTCGTTAATTTTGTCCCACCCTGTATATGCTTTAACGTCAAGTTGTTGGCTCATAGTGCCATTACAAAATTCTTTCATTCTTGACGGTTATGCACCATTAATTTTAATTGTTGGTATGAGAGTTGTTGGTTTTATGTCCGTTATTCGTCTAACAAGCTGCGACGCCAACTTCCCTTGGGCCTGCCTAGCCTTCTGTGGACTTGGGGATTCCATTCGAAAGCTTCTTGACTAATGTCGTTAGCATGTTTTCGTTATGTTTACCCATATGTTGTTTCATATGGATGTGGATACTGCATCTACGTTCTCGGATTTCATGTTATATTCACTTTTGCTTGCATTTGCGGTATAACCCATCGTTGGAGATCCAGTTGTTTATTAGTGTTGACGGGCATGTTTCCTCTAAAGATAATAGAAGATCATCTAATGCCAGCTTTGAACCTGTCTTGTTTATCCTTGATGGGAGCATTCGGTTTTTTGTATTTCAAAGCATGTCGTTTGCTGCATTCATGTAAAACTTTTAAGTTTTCAGTTGCGGCCGCTGCTTATGCTTCTTCCGCTATGGTGTTGATCCATCTACGCTGCTCTTTTCTGCAAGATCCTGCAAGGTCCTTTAGAGTCTAAAAATATTCTAGCTACCAAGTATTTCAATAAAATTTTTAACTTTTATTAATTCAGATCAACTAATAAATCTGTTAATTACTGAGTTTATTACATTTACACTCGGTTTTAAGCGAATATTGTTTTTAACAACTCGATGGAGGGCAATTAAATAATAAATCTCAAAAGCAAATTAATTAATTCTTCGTTTTTCTTCATTAAGTAGATTTTTCTTATCTCGATAGCCCATTCTTGAATAATTTTCAGCCAAGAAATTTCTCTTCTACCGCTCAAGCTCCTTCCCACAATCCACCCCTTGATACACTTTAATGTCACCTTAATGCTCTTCCCCAATATCTTCCTGACTAATCAACCGATTTTCTTAAAATTTGGCAGGTAAATAGTGTAGCATCAGGAAGGAACTTTTGCCTATAATTTTTTATTATTAAGGGCGTGAAATAGGGCTGGGTTTCTTAAAATTTGGCATGTAGACTCTGTTACATCTAAAAAAAAATTTAAAATATAAATTTTTTGGAAATTCAAACAGTATGGGCGTAAAATATGGCAAAAGGAGTAAAAGCTCCTTCTGTCCATGTGTTCTTAATTAATTATCCGATAATAGTTTCAAGTCTTGAAGAAATTTAAGGCTATGCATTTTAACATTTACGGCTTAAAGTTAAGCAAAAAGGGTAAAAGCACCCCCTCCTACACCTTTTTAATAAATTAACCGATTCTTTTGAAAAGCTTATGTATTTTTTTAAAAAAAATTTTTTCTCCGGTTATTCTTATTCGGCTATGCAATGGTACACGATTGATCGTTAAAAAATTGATGAAAATCGTTAACGAAGCTACCATTTTGAATGGTAAATTCCGAGACGAAAATGTTTTGCTGCCACGAACTCCGATGATTTCCACAGACGTTCCAAATTAATTCAAACGCGATTAGTTTCCTTTTAGATTGGCATTTGCAATGACAATCAATAAGTCGCGAGGCCAAACGTAATCTGTTTGCGGCTTAGATTTGGGCACAGAGCTGTCAGATATGGCGATTTCTCGCCAAACGGGGCGATTTTGAAACGTGTTTGGCGGTGAGATTTTCCATTTGGTGACTGGCGATTTTTTGGCGATTTTTGATGTTTCAGGCAATTTACTTGGCTTTTTTTTTACCATTTGTATTATTTAAGCGATGTTTTCAAAATTTTGTTATTATTTGTTATCATTAGACCCCTTTCACACTCGGCAAGGTACTTGGGCAAGTCTCTTGCGCAACTATTGGTTTGTGGACGTCAGACAGACTCTGTTGTACTCGGTAAGTAACTTGCGCAACTAACTTGCCGAGTCTGAAAGGGGTCTTACTAATTTAAAAAAAAAATATGGGAACTTTCTTTCACATGATTTTTGTTTTGTTATCATTTTAAGTGAATTTTATATTCTGCCACTGTATAATTCTAATTATAAGTTTGCAGGTCAAAATACTAGTTAATGAAATCGATGGGGCATAAGTGTACGATATTATAGACTTATGTACTTAATTTTAGTTTTTTTAACTGAATATATGATCTCTATTTCGGAGGAATGAAATAAACCCCCCTAAAATATAAGCCAAAAAAAAAAAATAAAGAAATAACCTCCCAAAGTGTGGAGCTTTATTTCATATGCAATAAACCCCTAATTTTGAAAATGAAATTAACCCCCAACGAAATGACATAACGCCCCAAACAAAAATGAAATAATACCTTAATTTTTGGGGGCTTGTTCCATATGAAATAAGACTCCTATTTCCGAAATGAAATAAGATATAAGATATAAATAAGGATTTTCTCCTCTATGATAGGTCAATCATCGGCTTCGATAACTAAAGCTCTTTTGCATAGCCGCATAGGGCGCAAGGAGTTCCTCCTCTATGGTATAGCAAATACCGACTTCGCTTATTAGAGCTTTTCTGCATAGGCGGCCTTAGGCCTAGCTCAATCCCAAATTTAGGAGCTTTACTTAGCGAAGACAGTGTTGAGTATACCATAGAGGAGAGGCCAAAGGCAGGCTATACAGAGAAGCTCTTGTTAACGAAGGTGGTGTTTGTTACGCCATAGAAGAGAAAGTCCCTGCGCCAAAAAAATGTTACGAAAACTGAACAAAATTGACGTTTGGCAACTTCTGACATCCGGTTGGGCGATGGAGCTCAAAAAAATCTGACACCATGTTTTTTACACGGACAATAATATGTGGCATGTTCTCGCGTCGGCAAGCCATCAGACAAGACGGACTAACAAAAAATATCGTACACGCAATTGCTCTTCGTACCCCATGTTACCAGACTATTTTTTGTCATAATAAACGTCAAACTTCATATAAAAAAAAACGCTGACAAAAATATTATTAGATTTTTTTTATATACATCCCAATTATAAATACAAATTCCCTGGGAGTTTTTTCCCATTTTCACAATTGAGTTTACGTAGGAAAAATGGGAGAAGGGGAAAAACTCCTCGGGAGTTTTTATTCATAATTCAAAAATGTTTGGTATAACAAAAATTGTCAGGTGAAGACCCCATGTAATAAAAATTAATTATCTCTGTTTGATTTTTTATACCTCAGGATATAAAAAACATCACTTTTTTATGTTTAACTTTTGAATATGTAACGAACAAAAACAAAGAAATAAATAGCTATTGTTTTTTTTTCATCGCCAATCATGGCATAAAGCGCCTTATTCCTCATTTTTTCACTAGAAATAAAGTTTATGGCAAAACAACGTTTGCCGAGACAGCTATATTTCTATATAAATTTATACTTTTCGTTGCCTTTTACATTTTTGATAAGACGTTGGTTCAGTTCCATTCTCCTCAATACCGACTTTATCATTTACGGCACGGCACGTTCAGTCCACGGAATTCCTAATATACGGAATTCTTTATATACTTTTCTCATTTATTGCTTTGATTGTACATATTTCTAACACATTTAGCAACACGGCACCACACATAACATTTAATAAAATGTGAATTTGTTGCAAGACTTAAGTCATTGCTGCTCATTAAAAGCATGCATGAATATCCTTTATTACGACCCATTGATCGTTGATGAACATTCCAAGATATTTGAAGCTTCTCGCTCGTTTGAGTTTCTTATTTTTAATTTTAAGTGGCGTTCCGTCTTGTTGATTTCATCTGACGACAACCATGTATTTTTTTAATGTTAATTTTCATGCAATATGATTCGCTTACGCAGGTAAGTTTATTCTTTAGCTTCTGTAGAACATTAATGCTACTTGCCAGTTAAGTGGTGTCATCTGCATATCGATTATTATTGATAAAATAATTAAACAGAACTTTTAATAAAATAACTTCAAATACAAAAATTTACACTTTTAAAGTATAATATGGGAATTACGTTCGCAAAACAAATTTTGTGGGAGACTGTCATCTTGTTACTCTGACGCATTTTAGACACTCTCTCATGTATTAACTTATTGAACATTTTTTCTGAAGTAAATTTTAATATTTGAAGAGTATTTGAAAATTAGTTTCAATATCTAACACGTTTGTGTTAATTATTAACAAGGACAGACAAACAAAAAGCTGGAGACAACTATTTCTTCTTTTGTCAAAGACCCATTTTTTTATTTTTTTGTTGGTTCGAAATAAAACAAATAAGAAAGTATATTCGTGCTTGATATGATACCCTACACTACAGAGTTTATAGACAAATTTCGGAAGCCATGGGCAGAACAAAATTATGTTGTTATGACATGTGCCTTTTGAAATCACACGGTGATTTGTTGATATTACGTGATTTTCAAAGCTGGCCCGTATATGAGCTTTTTCTGTCATTTAGTGATTTTAGGGGAGGGGTATATAAAGGACATATGTTCAATTTTGGACCTGCCGACACAATATTTGAGACGGCATAGTACTTATCGCCAAAGCTGCTGCCGCCAAATTTTGTGTCGATACCTACATTTAGAGGGTTGTCCAACCAAAACGCACGATGTAAATTTTAAATCAAAAAAAAAGTTTTCAGAGAATTATCTTAATATTTTTAATTATTAAAGAAGGATCTATGACATTTATGTCTGAAATAAAATGCACGTCAAGGCTTCGGTGGCATACTTCTATCCGATGATCCATATCTTTAATAACTCTGAGACATATTTGAGGTTCAGATTCGTGCAAATCGAAATAAAGGGTGGTTTTTAAGCCCGATAGCACTACCAAATGGTTTAGCTGTCCAACGAACACTCACTTTTTGCCATTTATGATCAGAATTTTCTGTTATATAATCATTAATAGGTTAAACAACGCTAGTAAATTATCCAAATTAACTTTGTAAATCCATCATCGATGTAACGTAAATGTTCTAATATTTTTGAAAATAAAAAAATTTCAAGAGTGTCTGCTTTGAAAATGTTGAAGTCAGATAATAAAAACCAGCATACTTTACATATGTTATTAACTATATTTAGGGCTGGGCAGTATTTGAAATACATGTGTTTGAAATACGTTTTTAATATACAAATACGTATTTTGTAATTGTATTTTAAGTATATGACTTGCAAGTATTTTGTATTTTAAATACATGTCCAGCAAGTATTTTGTATTTTAAATACATACAATAAATAGAAGTAGCTTGTAGTTTAAATACATAAAAATGGAAGTATTTTGTATTTTAAAAACATAGTTTACAAAATATATTTTGTCAGTTTACTGATGGTTGTTTGCATTTTGATCTACCAAAATCTAGAATCGCTAAAAAACGTAAGTATCAGAATATGGAAATATCAGAAGTAGAAGCGCCAGCAAATAATACGATGATTTTGTTGTTTTCGTAGTTAGAAATGATGGTGAATCGAGGACAAATTTGGAGTTGGGATTTGTCAGTTTCCTCAGTGACAAGAGCAAAGACATTATCACTTTTGACAGCTATCCAAATATAAAAAGAGTATAATAGAATTTAATACAAGTTTGTGCTCATCAGGACCTGTATAAAGATTATTTTCTTCAGCAGGTTTCATTTATTCTCCAACAAGAAACTGTTTGTCTGATGCTACATTCAAAAATCCGATATTTATGAAAGGAAACCATTGTATTCTTAATTAGTTAAATCTAATGTATTTTTGGTTTGAATAAAAATGGTGTATATCGTATTTTAAATACATACATCGCTCATTTGCTGCAAGACCGGCATAAGTCAAAAAAATCCATTTCGAGATAAACGCGTTTAAAGTTTTTGATTTGCTCTAATCACTTAGAAAAAATAACGATACATTCCTTTCAAATGAGGAAAGTATAAAATATGAATTTTATACACAATATAAAGAAAAACACAGCGAACCATTCTACATCACTAACTCCAAAATTGTATTTTTTGATTTATGCCGGTCTTGCAGCAAATGAGCGACATGTACATGACGTGGAAATATTTTAAATACATACAGATGTGTAAGTATTTTGTATTTTAAACACCGCAAACTATGTATTTTGCCCAACACTGACTATATTAAAGCTTAATGCAGCACGTGTTAGAATTCAAATATTGATTTGAAATTTTTACAGAATCATTTTCTACCTTTATTTATCCATTTAAAAAGTACTGCATTAAAAAATGGAGTTAAAAGTGAAATAAAGCATCAATGTAAGAGTAGCAGTCGGAGTTCGAGTCGGATTCGTACTTAAAAAATTTCAGCGGATGGAGTTGGAGTTTGAACTATTTATTGACGACTCCACAAACCTTGTCGCAAGGCCTCCAAGGTAGTGCGATTTAACACCACTCGATTATTTCCTCTTGGTACTACGTGAAGGCACTAAATTAAATATGCTAATAAACCAAGGCCAAGATTGTTAATGTTATTAGTGGCATACGTCCAGCAGCTCTCGAACAAGTGACACAAATTTTGACGTCCAAATTGCCTTTGTCAAGAAATGTTAAGAAATTAAATTAATGTTTCTAATAAAAACATTTTTTTTACTAAAATTAAAGTTTCTGTGTTATTTTTTACAATTTCAAGTTCTATCAGACTTACAAAAAACACCCTTTAAATATAACCTACATCTTTTTAGACGTGGCTATAAAAAAAAAACTAAAAACAAATTAAATACACCATAAAAATTAGCAAATTATTTATAACAACGTCTGTTTTCGTTGGCGCATTTGGGTGGAAAATATATTTATTTTTAAATGTTATTAAACTGAAAATAAAACGAAGCTTTAAACGCATGCTCGCTTCGCTCACTTTGAAAATTTTTACACAAAAACTAAAAAAACTGGCAATAGATAAGCAAAAGTTTATAAAAGTGCTTACATTATGAAAAGGAGTGGTATCAATTGTTGATTTGAATGCTCTTAAAATAAAATACATATTTTAAGTATATTATCTTAATTTATATAAAATTCTCGTGTCACGGTGTTTGTAATTGAACTCCTCCGGAACGGATTGACCGAATTTATTAATATATCTTCTTAACTAATCAACCGGTTTCCTAAAATTTGGCATGCAGACACTGTACCATCGGAGAGGAACTTAAGGATATACATTTTTGGAAAATCCTACATTTAGGGCGTATATTAATTATCCAATAATATTTTCAAGTCTTGAAGGAACTAAAGGCTTTCAATTTTAAAATTAAGGGCGTAAAATATAGCAAAAAAGGGTAAAAGCACCCTCTTCCTATACCTTCTTAATTAGTTAACAGATTCTCTTGAAAATTGTATGCATTTTTATACCCTCCACCACAATTAGCTGTGAAGAGGGTATACTAACTGTCAGGCCCACAATGTCGACAAGAACATTTCCTTCGCATATTTATAATGAAAAAAAATAATAAAAAACTAAAATTTGTTTTTGTTTTCAAAATGAATACCCGAAAGAAATGTTCTTGTCGAAATCGTGAACGTGCGAAAAATGTGGACGGTTTAAGCTTCAAGATACAGCAGTCGTTGCCAGGCGACTTAGTTTCATACGAATCAATCGGTACAGTTAGCGTTGTTAACGAAGCTGTAAATTATCCAATAGAGTTTTTGAACGCTCTGGATTTGCCGGGAATGTCAACACACCATCTACGACTGAAAGTTGGATCTCCGGTTATTCTACTTCGGAATTTGAACCCAACACGGCCGTGCAATGGTACACGATTGGTCATAAAAAATTTATGAAAAACTTTTTCCAAGCCAACACTTTTAATGGCAAATTCCGAGACGAAAATGTTTTGCTGCTACATACTCCGATGATTTAACCAATTGATTATCTACGTTTGATTTTCATACTTCAGGATTAAAAATATATCACTTTTTTTATTTTTAACTTTTGAATATGTAACGAACAGAAGTAAAGAAATAAATGGCCGATCATGGTATAAAGTGCTTCATTTCTCTTTCTGATCGTTATTTTATTAATTAAAAACCAAAATATGCACTAGAAAAAAGTTATATGGCAAAACAACGTTGGCCGGGTTTCTGAAAAACTTTGTCTGTATTTTGTCCCCTTTTATTCCACACTTCTGAAAACAAAAGAACTTTTAATTCTTTTAATTCCCCTTGTTGTTCGAGCGTCTACTTAAATAAACGTCAATGGGCGAATAAACAAAAATTTTCCCATAAAAAATCAGTTAAACAGATCACAACGGCAGCAGCAGAAGCAGAAAGAAACTACATGTTCATAAAAATTTTAGCAAATAAATTGTCATTATTACGTCAATTTAACAGTTCAATTTTATTTTTTATTTTATTAAGAGCAGTTGTTGTGTTTTTATTTTTACAGCGTTGCCGATTTTTGTGTAATTTTCAAAAAATGGGGCAGGAAATTTTTTCATGGACTACTTGTTGATCATAAAAATTTTGTGTAATTTCGCCTTAACACTATTTTATACAGACCTTAATCTGCGCGCAAGGCGTAAGATTTTCTCCCCTTTGCTGCAATGAGAAACTTTATAAGAGCTGCAATTCTGTTTCATAAACATAAATGTTAATAAAACCCACAAAATATAAATAAAAAATGGAGGTAAAACCGCTAGATTGACCAAAGAATAACTAAATTGGCATTAGCGCGCTGGCAAAATGGATTTCCCAAAAGCATTGACGCCGAGCTATTTGGGTTATCTTAAAACATTTTGTTTGAGCATGAGAATTTGTGACAGATAGAAAACGTTTTACACGATGATGTAGGTTGGCCGGATGTACAAGTACAAGTGAATTTGTCAAGCAAACGATTTCATTTCATTTGAAAAGTATTTCACTCTGCATTTTTTATTGGCAATTTGCTCAAAAGTTTTTTGATATAAAAACTGTCTTGGGGAGCCTCTATTTCCTTATTTAAACGCTCTAATCACTTGTCTTCCTATTCAGCAAATTAAAATTAACAAAACGGTAAATGAGGTACAATTTGTCACCTGGTAAAATATTTTTGTCATTATTGTTTCAGTCTATGTTTCGGTTATCGTGGGTCATAACCAGGTATGGGCACCACAACATTGAAAGCTTTGCATGTGTGACATTGTATTGGTTTGTTGACGTTTGCATTTGTTGGTTTTGTGCTCTTTACCTCTTTGTTTTTTGTGTATGGATACCAGCGTTACCGTTGTGCGACTTTAGTTGCAATTTGCAACCTTTTTGACGCTCTGACACTTTTAGTGCGACTTTTTTTAACTCGTCTAATTTTGCAACTTTTTTAAATTTTTTGCGAAATAATTTTTTTACACTGCATAATTTCACATATTTTCCCTTAAAAATATCAATTTTGTTTTAAACATTCCTCGGGATATGTAACCTCATTCGATTAAGCAGGTTATTATTTTATATCCAGACAATTTCAACAACTGAACTTGCCTTGTTTTGTATCGAGTTCACTAAATTTCCGTGCCAATCTAGGATGAACGGCATTAATATTTTAAGCCCCAATTTTTAATACCGCTATTGATCTCATATCTTTATTTTAAAATGTTATAAATTACACATGGCTATTTCCAAAAAAACGCCAACCACAAAAAATGGAAAAAAAAAATTTTTTCTTTTCAAGATTTATTTAGAGAATTGTTTATATTTTTTTAATATATGCGTATAAATTAATTGATTGGAAAAAAAGATAAATGGTAAACGAAGTACTACAACTTTTAGCACATACTTGTGTATATTAGAAAATATGCATTTGGAACAACAATACTCTAATCTAAGGCATATTTATGATCTGAAAAACATTTTTAATTAAGTTTCTTATATAAAGGATTATAAATAGCAACATAAAAAAAATTTTAAATCATGGTGGAAAAATTGTCCCGTTTACAATTTCTTTAACAATTTTTTTAAAAAAATGTAATTCATATTTTATTTTGAAATCGAAACCATTTTTAGGGCACATTAGTACGCAACATTTTAAAATTAATCCCAATAAAATATTGTGTCAGGTTTCGCAGAAATCACTGTTTAAACGGTTACCCCTTAAAACCCACTTCCGTTTTTTGTCCCGTTTACAATCACTGGTTTTTTGCAATTATCTCGGAAACCATGACAGTAAGCGAAAAATATAATTTGCGGAAATTAAAGAGCTAATTGAGAGTTAAAAGAATCATTAATTTAAAAAATGAAAATCAGGTTGTTTTTTACAGTTTTGTCAATATAAACGTGTTCGAATGTCCCGTTTACAATCTTGGAAGTGCCCACATGCTTTTATTAACGAATTTGAGCTGTTAGAAAGTAAATCCAATGATAAATCATACAACAACATTTTAGAAATTACAAATGTTAAACATTTTTGGCATACAGTAGGAAGCTTAAAAAATGCTTTTAATTAACCACTGTACCTTAATTTAGACAAATAAGCAGCGCATGTATTAACTTTACCGCACAACAGTGCGTGGGCAGGCATTTTTTTTTCAAAATTTGTATTTAAGAAAAATAAATTAACCAAAAGATTAAGAGTGGACATTTGTGAGTCCATGCTATCAACTCTAAATTTTCTAGATACTGAAATACAAAGTTGGATGCTTAATAATGCACTTGTGCAAAAATACAAACAAAGCTACGAAAACATAAAACGTAAAAATTATACATATATTAATTAAAATATATTTATATCGTTTTTTTGATTAACCATCGACTTACCAAATATTTTTATGTACATCGTTTACCAATACCCACCCGGGTGCTACTGCGTGTCTTTAACTAAGCTACCTAAACAAGAGCGGCAAGCGCTTTTTTAAACATGAAAATTATATTGTCAACATATTTTCAAAAAAATAAAATGACCAAGCGATCTATCAAATAGGATTTTTCAGACGGGTGGTGTTGAACTCGCGTTCTAAAGGTTTGTTTCGTATACACTGTGTGCAAATGAAACGTTTTGACGTTAAGCAGACGCTTGCCGCTCTTATTTAGGTAGCTCAGTAAGTGATGAGGAAAAGTTATCCTCATAAAACTTTTTTCAGTTTTTTTTTAAATTTGTTCAGTAAGTAAAAATGTCCTTTTAACTGAAGCAAATTTGAAAGAGTTATTAAAGAAATAAAACCGAGATTTTCACCCGGGTGGGTATTGGTAAAGTAATTAAAATTTTAAAAAAAGTGTGAGACATTAATTTGAAAAAACGACTTTTTTGTTGTTTTGTTGTTTTCAAAACGACTTTTTGTGGGACTTTTTCAAAATCCTCAACGGTAACCCTGATGGATACACATCGTTCGCTCTTTTTGCATTTTCATTTTGCATTTGCCCATACATGGTCATAACAGATGATCTTGTAAAATTTTCTTCCGCCAGCTGTGGAAAACATTGTGGTTTCATCAAGATCAAGCCACAACACATACTGTAGGTGCCTCAATGGCCTTTGTAACAGCCATACCTTAATAAGAGCTTTTCTAGCCGTCAAATATTCTTATGCCAATACAATTTGTATGTAGCGGCAACGCTTTTAATTTGGAAACCCCGATTTTTACAGCACGTTTTTAATAACTAGGCCGACCAAATGAGCCATATTTGTTAGAGTTTTTTTTTTTGCTTATTTTGGCAATATCGGCTTTTTTTTAATCTTATTTTGCTATTTTTAGATAATTTTTCATACGAACAAAACTTATTTTATAACTTTTTGCCTTGCTTTTTGTGCTGTAACAACTCTGTTTTTCCAAAAAGGCCCGGGATTCCTGGAAATCCCGTATGAAAAACGCTAGTGAGAAGACATTTATTTGTTAAAAAACGTTTTCTTTTTAGTAAATGCAAATTTTTGGTAAAAGAGCTTTTGAACAGAAAACTTTTTTCATTTTTATAGATAAAAGTTTTTTTTTAATAAATTTGTGTTTTAGTATAGCAAGTTGTTTTTGTACTTAGTTTGGCATTACATTTAGTATGTATTCTGGGTCCTTAAGTAAATCTAAATCGATTTAGCCATGCCCATCTGTCTGTAGAAAACACGCTTACTTTTTTGTTTTTTACCTAAACTAATCCAACGAAGCTTTACACTTGCCTTCAGGAGACCGGCAACCCCGGCATTGGCAGACTAGCTCACTACCAGCTAACCTACTGGGGCACTATGAATCCAATTGTAGAAGATGCATCCTAAACAACTTATAATTTCGTTACAAAAACTAACATAAATAATGGCGGAATGTTTTATATGACTACATGACTACATAGGCCCAAACAAAGCCCACTCCCGAAAAACGCTTTAGTTTGCCTTAATCAGCAACAACTGACAATTTTGTAATAAAATTCGGTCTCTGAAATCATACGTTTGAATTTCGTGAATATCGGTTAGATCGCCCTGTTTTTAACAGCTGACAAAAAGTTTGTTCTTAAATATATATAAAAAAAATATGTACATAAATCAAAAGTGTGTTCTTCAAAATATAAAAAAAATGTACATAAGCCTAATTTTGTTAATAGATTGATATTAAATAAGTAAATAAATGAACAAAATGAATGACGAAATTCCAATTTCTTTAGTTTGTTTCTCATAAAATATGTTATCGAGAAAATAAGTCCCTTTGCCACATTGCCGATTTATTAGTACCAAGTTTTTACGATACTTGATTTGACGTTTTTTTTTCAAAAATAATTTTATAGCATTTTATACCACTGACAACCTACCATTAACAATGTAATGCTTTCTTTTGTTTTTACTATAAAATAATAGAAAAAATAACTATTAAAACTTAAAATTTTTACTGTCCTGATTAAGGGCGATTTTTCCCAACTTCGTCTGGCAACCCTTTATATATAATATAAACGATTTATACGGGGCGTAACGTGCAATGCCATATGACATTTAAGGGTGAATTTTTTTAGAATAAAACACGCTGCCCTTTTAGAGAGCAAAGCATTTTTACGAAACTGTGACATTTTTTGTAGAAAAGAATACACCATTACAAAAGGCCCCACCCATATAAAGCTAAATGTCTGCAAACACTTTGTTACTCCTAAGACCGTAACAAATGATGGTTGCTATTGTAATACAATTTGGTCTGCCATAGTTCTATGAGACTGGAAATCACACTGCCAAATTTCGTAATGATCAGGTCTATAACACTGTGCATCATTTTTGAAGTCATCGAGTGCAAAGTTTTTGTCGTGTGGAATTACTCGAAGTACTTAACGGAAACAAGAAAACACTGTTTAGGTTTTGAAAGGTTAAGATGCCGTTCGGATTTTATTGCCTCATACACATTTTGACTCGACCTTGATTTTTCCGAAGAACATGTTATTTTTCTTATGCCTATAACTCGAAAACCAATTGACATTTTTTGTTGTCTTCACACGAAAAAAACTGCATTAAGTGCATCAAAATTGCTAAAACTGAACTGAACAAATAAAACTCAATTTTTTTTTACCATTTTTTACTCATAGCTTTTGATGTCATCGAGTGCAAACACTTTCTCATGTGGAATCTATCGGAGTACTTATCGATACCAACAAACCCCCATTTGGGGTTTGCTAGTTTAATTGCCGGTCGTATATTACAGCCTCAAGAATATTTGGATAAGACTTGATTTTTCTGAAGAACATGCAATTTTCTCTCTAGTCCATATCTCGGAAACCAATTGTAATTTGGTTTTCCTGTTCTCCACACAGTTGCAGCTATAGACTACAAGAAAAAAAAAAATAAAATTAACTAATTCGAAAATAATACAGCTAGTGGTAAAATGCCAAAAAATTAAAATTTTTTTAATTTTTTTTACCCCCTTTTTGGCCCTTAGCTGCCATACCGTCAGGAATTGAGTAACATAATCTTTAGAAAAACTATTCCTTATGATACAGTTCATAATTCCTCGGAACATTATAATACTTGAAAATTACTTTTTAGCGTCTTATTGGTCTTGATAAGTACTTCAAGAAATTCCACACGAGAAAGAGTTTGCATTTGATGTGTTGTATATTGTAATTTAGCATGTGTCCCATATAAAGTCACTCTCGGAAAACACTTGAGTACGCTTTAAACCGCAAAGAATAATGCTATTAGGCATGCCTTTAAAACACATAACAAAGTTTCGTAAAGATTGGTTCATAATCTCCCATAGACCCCATATAATGGTAAAAAACCGTGCTACCAGATTTGATGATTAATCATCATTTTGACGATTTTTTGTTCCGAAATTAGCAAAGTGTCGATTTGTTGATTTTTTTCTAAGTCTCCAAAGTC
The DNA here is from genome assembly GCA_949318255.1 of Pollenia labialis. Taxonomy (NCBI): domain Eukaryota; kingdom Metazoa; phylum Arthropoda; class Insecta; order Diptera; family Polleniidae; genus Pollenia; species Pollenia labialis. The sequence goes on along the minus strand of OX439141.1, from coordinate 39,969,753 downwards.
TGAATAAAACATTGCATTTTCTGACAATTGCGTTTTTTTTAATCTTGGAATGTTTAACAGCCGTACCTTAACAAGAGCGGAAGGCGAAACTTTTTATTTCGCTTAGCTTTAACGCTGATATGCCATACCAAAGCAGAAGTGTCAACGTTGTGTCACGAACAGTAGTGATAGCTTTCTTGTTTAATAAAACCCACAAATTATAAATAAAAATAGAGATAAAAACGCCAGATTAACAATAGCGGCAAACTTCACTACTAAACGAGCTGGCAAAATCGGTTGTTCCAATTGCAAAGCATTCAGGCAGCTCTATTCAAAAAATAGAAAACGCGTGCCGCTTTTAATTAGGTACGGCTGTAATATGCAAGTCTTAAGAAAATCTTTGATTATTTTAAGAGTAGAAAAACAACAATGTTACACTTTGTTTATTTTTCGTCAAACCATCATCGCATGAACCTTTTAAGGACGCTGTATTAATCATATTTTCAACAATTATGCAACAAACATTTCACGAGTTGTAAGAGAATAATGACATAAGTCTCATACGATTCTTGACATGAAAATCTCGTTAGATTATCTTTACCCACGTCTTAAACGATTCCAACAACGATTGAAGAAGCGTCTTTCGCTGTTCTATGAAAGAATCTCACTCATGTTGCAGTTTTTCACGTGTGAGGAATCTTCTACGATTAAAAAAATGCGGTCTTCGATGATCAAAGACGCTCTTCATGCGACTGCCAGTAGCTCAACAAAATTTTAAGTTGTCCGAATTTTTTTGACGATTTTTCGAAACGATAAAGACGTTTTTTTTAAATTTTTCTCAGGAAACTGACGATTTTCTCACAAATTTATCTGGCAGCCCTGGGTATAAACACAACTGGGGCGAACGACGAACTTCAAATTAGACTCAATAAGTGCGTGAATTCCAGGTATTAATGTGACTTAACATTTTTTTTTAATTTTTAATAATAAATACCTCAGACGCTAGATTCTTTATTTATTTAACTGCATCCATTTTCATCTTTTTTAACTACCAATAAATTTTATTAAAATTTCTTTGTAATTTATTTGTCTATTGACATTTATCAAATCATAGGTTGACCAAACAACAAAAAACAAACATTAAAAACAAGTAATCGGGTATGTTCTAGAATTCGAATCCACTCAAAAGTGGATTACTTAAGCATTTTTGGTGTTCTGCATTTCGATTTAGCAAACTCAAACTCGTTTTTGGGTTTGTTTCAAATTTTACAATTTTTTGCGAATTTCAGCCATGTTCGCGATTTGTTCCTGTAAGTTTTCAGATTTTTTACAGCTTTAACGATTTATAATACATATTAGACTTTGAAATCATGCCGCTGTTAGGAAATTTTTGCGAATTTCCGCTAATTTAGAAATATTTTTTACCGAATTTTTGCCATTCCTTATAGTTTTAGGGACTTTTAATAAATTTTATGGCTTTTTTGAAATAGTAAAAATTTTCGCAAATTTTCGCCATTTTTGCAATTTTTTTTTTTGTTTTTTTCCGAGATTTTGTTTTTTTCGCCCATTAAGCGATTACAAATTAATATTAGTGTTTGTTTAAAAGTTTGCATTTTTTCGCCGATTTTAGCCAAGTTCGCCATAGAAGCGATTTGTCCGTGTGACTCTTTACAGATTTCACGATGCTTAATAAATTGTATTAGACTTTGCTATCATGCTGCGTTGTCCCTTTCTCAATTTATTCATCGTTCGTCTGCGTAATAAATAGAAATAAATAGAATTTCGGACTACGCAATGATCGTGTGTACTTTCATATACACCAATGTGTTCTATTTCTGGTGACGAATATTCGTTGCGAATTATTATAAAGCCCACTCTCAGAAGCTTAATAATTTATAGATCCCATATAGAACTCCTGCAATATTTTAAAAGTCGGTGGAAGGTATCAAAGATTCGGTGCAGCCAAGTATGGCACAGCCAAATATAGCAAATTAATGAAATTTATTGTATTTTCTTTTTTTTTAAATTCCTATTTTTTAGCTTTTGTTTTAATTAATCATCGGTTTATTATTTTTCTCAAGTGTTTGTTGAAAATCTGCTTTGTTAAGGACCTATTGATTATACAAATTAATTTAGTTGAATTCGTAAAACAGCTTCCATCGTTCAGAAACTGTGCACATGTTTTGTAAAACTTTCATAATTGCCACACAGCACTGGCTTTTACTTTAAAGAAGCCTATAAAACATTTAAAAATGTCTCAAGTAAACGTTAATAGAATTCTTTTTCGAAACATTTCAATGAAAGTCAAAGAAGCGCCAAGCCAATTGCAAATTAACTTTTCTAAAAACTCAATGTTTCTTTCTATAGAACAAGAAGAGTGCCAAATTTATACGATCTACGAAAGACTAGCTCACTAGCAAGGGGCACCCTTGCTTTTTACATAACGAGAAAAAGAATAATCATTAAATGCGGGAGCAAAGTTAATAAGCAGCACCTTTGGCATATTAAAATTTTGTCGTTTTCTATATTTTTCTTCTTCATTATCTCCTTTGGGAGCATATGGCTTTCACAAAGCAACTCCATACCACTCGATTTGTTGTAGTTGTTTCGCGACTTCCCATGTAAGATTTTACTGTCCTTCTTCTGGGTGTATAGATTCATTCAGTGTTGTTATTTTGCCTTCTATTAGCTTCGTTAATAGGTTGTTGTTCACGGCTAAGTAGATGAGTGGTCTGCTGAAGCAGGTCCTAGGATAATGGGACTGCCAGCTGTCGTTGCCAAGAAACAATGTACTCCGTATATTTTTGTGTAGTGGTGGGGAACCTTGCTAATCTTAGATTCCTACCGTTTGTCCCAAGGGGATGACGGCTGCCTGACTTGCCATGATGTTATCCTCTTTTCATTTTAATAGATTCATTTTGGCGTATCAAATGTTCGCAATATTCTTGGTACTCCTTTGATGCACTAAAAAGAAACTTTTGTTATAAAATGCATAATTGTTTTATAAAGTGCATTCCATTAAAGCCTGCAACTTTTAAATTCTCTAGTCCTTTTAAAATAAATGAAAGTAAAACAAAATCACTGAAAAGGTCAAATTAAAAAAAACACATCCATTTTAAAAGTTCTTTTCTATGCCCAACATTTCCATTAAAGTTAATGTCGTCTGCGTTACTCTCAGTTAGTTCATTCTTTTTTTCATGCCTTCCTTAATCAAATCTAATGTCTGTCTGTCTCACAACTATTTTCACAACCAAACTTTTCAATTTTTCTCAATTGCACGAGTTTGCACAAACAAACAAACAAACAAACAACAAAAAAAAAATCTATCTGAAAAAAGCAAATTCAAACTACATGATATAAAAACTGACCTTGTAACATATTTTTTCTTGTTTTATTTATTTAATTTTTTTTTTGTGGTTGTTGTTGTTCAGTTGTGGCTCAAAATTAAATTTATTTATGCATCGTTCAACATTTGAATGTCGGTAGAGCAACAATAACAGCAGCAACAACAACGACGACGATGAAAACTGACAACAGGTTGCATTTAATCGATTTATATGTTGCATTCATCTTGTACGTGATAAAAAGCAATTTACGCAGGCATGCACTCAAGAATTGGATTGGGCTTAAAATGTTTTTGTGGCAACATAAGGTTTTAAGGTTACAAGGACATAAAATCGGAGCCATTACTTAAAGGAATAACTTGTGACCGGATTTTAAATAAGGAAACCATTTAAAGAAAGTAGAATAACGTAGAAAGACTGGGTTTCCAATGAGTAAGCAGTTACTGCTTACTTAGCTGCTATCATGGCAAGCAGTTACTGCTACAGAACTTGATTAATTTCATGTTGACTTCTTTCTTTCATAAAAAGCTTGTCTAATACGTAGAAATTCGCCAGAGCGACAGTGACGATCCTGATTATTTCATTGAGAAAAATATTGCAGATGAAGTATTTTGTCCATTTACTGACGAGGGCCATCAAATTAAGTGCATTTTTAATGTCTTATTTAACTGCAAATTGACAATAATTTAACCTGCAAATGACAATAATTTAAACAATTTTCTGACATTATTAAATGAGTTTATTGTGCAAAATGAAAATAAAACAAGTAATAGTACTATATTCGGCTGTGCTGCATCTTAAATACCCTTAACCTAACATAAGGCAGGGTCCTAGACCACTCACCCACTAACACACATTATCAAGAAGTATTAAAACATATTTATCATTTAAAGCTGAAAATTATGTTTGTGTTTTTTATGTATAAAAAAAACAGAAACAAATTAAAATAAAAATCAAGTAAGAGTGCTATATTCGGCTATGCCGAATCTTTTATACCCTTCACTATGGTTCGAAAAGAACAGACAGTTAAATAAATACTGATCTTAAGACATAAACAAATCTATTTTTTCCACGCCCAGTTCTCCAGTCACACACACATTTTGTCGGTTGTTGTGAATTGAAAGTCAAGATGCTTGTACTTAATTGGGAAACCTTGGCCTTCTACGTTCTCCAGATAGACAGAAATCTAATTTTTTTTTGTACGGGAGATGCTACACCCACTTCTCTTATCCCGCCCATATTTTTAAAGGGGTTGTGTATTGATAACCCAGCCAATGTATAGCAAATTGGGACAACTTTTCTTATACCGTCCTTTAAATAAATAAATACATCTTTTTAGTGCCACGCCCACATATTCTCTACCGCCCACATATTGTCAGATGTTGTCTATTAATAACCAATATGCTTGTTCCTAATTTGGAAACGATTGCTCTTTCCGACTTCCAGATATACAGAAAACACACGGACATCGCTGTAAATGTATGAATGTATTTGTTATGTGTCAAAAAAAAAACGGAAAAAGCTTAAAAAATAAAAAATATACTGCTACTTTCGTTGGTGGGCATAAAAAGACCACAGCAACATTGGATTTTGTGAGAAGCATTAGAGGCAGTCATGGTTTTTTGCTCATATCACAGCCAAATTTGGACCGATCTAGCTGAGTTTCAATACCTCTTTTACCTGAGGTGATGATGAAAAATAAAAAAACCTATGATCGCGTCCAAGTCCATCTAAGAGCTAAGGCTTAATTAAGGCTCAGTTAGCCAGGAGTAACAGTAACATTGCAAAGCAGAAAAAATAAATATGTATTAATAAAACCTACAAATTAAGCTTAATTAGAAGACGAAAAAACTTTTACAAGCCACGTTATACCTACTGTAGCGTATTTCGTCTCTTATTAGCGCCATAATTATTATACTAGAAATTGGAAACTTTAGAATTGTGTTGATGATGATGCGTTCTTTTCTGTTTTTTTTCTGATTAATAATTTTTAAACCCAATTATTGTTTGTAAAACGGAAATTGAAATGTGTTTTTTTTTGTCAGCGCTAACGAACAAATGAATACGAAAAACACATTTTTTAATAAATAGTAAAATAGCAACGATTAGTGTTTTTCATACGCGATTTCCCGGGATCCCGCAAATTACACGGGAAAACGGATAATCGAAATACACGGTTAATAGATACAGAAATATATTTTTTTTATTTATTTTCATTTAAACATTCGATTTATGTAACTACAGATTGAAATTTACCACATTTTTTTATACAAAACATACAAATCGTCATATAGAATGCAAAATCAAATATTTATGTATCATCAAACACATTTTTTTTACTGGTTATGCTTTGGTTGATCAAACTACATGTCTGAACTTAAAACATGAACTTAAAAGGGGGAAACACCGGATTTAGATACTACATGTACATAATAAAAACATAAGAATGCTGCACGGATAATAGATGCAAAGCACGGATAATAGAGTGAAAAAATAAAAAGAACCGCATGCCGGTTAATAGATGTAACCGATTAATAGAGGTCCGGTTAATCGAGGTTTAACTGTAATTGAAACGTTTGCCCATGTGTACCTTTAAACATGAAGATCTTAAGGTGCCAGAGAAATAAAAAAGTTGAATGCATTAATAACCATATTAAATTGACCGCAAGAAATGTTAATTGTTTAAATAAATTAAATAATATTTTTCATCAATTTGTATTGAGTGGGAATTCCCGGGATCTCGGGAAAATGGAAAATAAATCCCGCTTTCCCGAGAAATGAAAAAGTGCGGGAAAAGAAAAACTCTAGCAACGATGGAATAAATATTTTTCGACACAATTTAAAACGTTAAGCGTAATGTGAATGTGCGACAATATTGTACAATCTTGTGCGAGGGTGTGGTTTAAATTTTAACGAAATTTTTTTTAGAAATTTTTCAAAGTTTTAATTAAATTTTTAACGATTAGAAAAATTCGGACTGTTTTGGTAAAGAAAACTATCAAATATTTCATTATCGATTGAATATTGTTAGAAAGCTTTAAGGTTTTTATCTATCTATCTATCAATATACATCTATCTATCTATCTTCTTCTTCTATCTATCTTCTTCTATCTTCTTCTTCTTCTATATATATAAAAATGAAAAATGTTTGTATGTTTGTTTGTTTGTTTGTTTATTGGCTTATAGACTCCTAAACTACTGAACCGATTTTCCTGAAATTTTTACAGTAGCATCACGTGAGCCCTTAAAATAAAATAGGCTACTTATTTTTTCGATAGGGGCAGGGGAATTGGTACCCCCTATTGGATGCCAATAGTAAATATCGCATATCTTAAGAGCCGCTGCACGCATTTTGTTGAACTTTTGGTAGTAGGATCTTTTGAGCCCCCAAATTGAAATAAAATAGCAGCGGGGCAAGTGGTTCCCCCCATAGGACGCCAATGATAAATATCGCATATCTTATGAACTGTTATAGTGAGAATGTTCAAACTTTGTGGAAGTCACTCTTATGGTATACTACACTTTTGAAAATAAAAAAAGCGGGTAGGCGCAGGGGGGAAAACCTCCCATAGGATGCATATATTAAATATCGCTCAACTGAAGAACTATTAAAGGGGGCGTCTTCAAACGTGGTTAAAGCTACTACTATGGCAAACTATAAATTTCAGTATAAAAATGGGCGGGGTAAACAGCGGAGGAGCAGTACCCCTCATAGATAGAAATATAAATAAGAGCCACTGCACGCATTTTGTTGAACTTTTGGTAGTAGGATCTTCTGAGACCCAAAATTGGAATAAAATAGCAGCAGGGGAAGTGGTGCCCATCATAGGACGCCAATGTTTAATATCGCATATCTTAAGAACTTTTATAGTGGGAATGTTCAAAATTTGCAGAAGTCACTCTTATGGTATACTACACTTTTGAAAATAGAAATAAAGCGGGTAGGCGTAGGAGGGGAAATACCTCCCATAGGATCCATATATTAAATATCGCTCAACTGAAGAACAATTAAAGGGGTAGTCTTCAAACGTAGTTAAAGCTACGTAAACTAAAAATTTCAATATAGAAATGGGCGGGGTAGCCAGAGGAGGAGCAGTACCCCTCATAGATAGAAATATTAATAAGAGCCGCTGCAAGCAATTTGTTGAACTTTTGGTAGTAGGATCTTCTGAGCCCCAAAATTGAAATAAAATAGCAGCGGGGGAAGTGTTACCCCATAGGATGCCAATGTTTAATATCGGATATCTTAAAAACTGTTATAGTGAGAAAGTTCAAACTTTGTAGAAGTCACTCTTATGGTAGGCGCAGGGGGGACTACCTTCCATAGGATGCATATATTAAATATCTCTCAAGCGATAAAGTGGTTAAAGCAGTGTAGCGAAGCGCACCGGGTTAAGCTAGTACATATATAAAAATGAAAAATGTTTGTCTGTTAGGTTGTTTGTTTGTTTGAATGTTGGCTTATAGACTCCTAAACTATTGAACCGATTTTCCTGAAATTTTTACAGTAACATCACGTGAGCCCTAAAAATAAAATAGGCTACTTTTTTCAAAATAGTTTTGTTAGATGTGACCACATTGAAACAGGATTTTTCTCTGCATGTACATTTGCAGACGACAACGCATTTAATCGCGACCCAAAAGTTGCATCGCAGCATTGGCAGTCCCATATCAATAAACTAGAAGCCTGGCTAGAAAAATGGAAAATCAAGGTTAACCCGGCTTAACGTGCTCACTTAACTTTCACGCTCAGAATACAAACGTGCCCAGCTGTAAAAATAAATAAAGTGAAAATAATAGAAGTAAAAAGTAGGGTGGTCAATTTTAAGGGCCCACACCTAAATGTCAAGTTTTTTTCTGCATTTCATTTGACATTCTCAATTTCAGACTAACTCAATTTGAAGACTGGAAAAATACACAATCGAGTTTTTTAGGCTTATTATTAAAATTGGCGATCAAATCAAAATTCATATCGTGAACTTCGTGATTTTTTCGGTCGCAATGTTCGCACAATCGGAAAAATCGTGCAAAAGTTTGAGCAAACCGGGTATATAGGAGATGTGAAAATACCAGTGCATGCTCTTACAGCTCATACTGCAGAAAATATTGCTGCTGTTCGCGATAGTGTGGCTGGGGAGCCGTCGACCTCAACTCGTCGTCGTGCCCAATAATTGCACCTCTCACGCTCGTCGTTGATGAACATTTTGCATAAATACTTGCATCTACCCGCTTACAAGGTCCAATTGACTCAAGAACTAAAGACTCTTGACCATTCCAAACGTCATCAATGGTCAGAATGGTGGTAAGAAATGGCAACAGTGGATGATAAATTTTCGAAGAAAACCATCTTCAGTGATGAGGCACATTTTCACCTCAGTGGATTCGCCAATAAGCAGAATTGCCGCATTTGTGCGAATGATAATCCAAGAGTGCTTGTCGAAAAGCCAATGCACCCACAAAGAGTGACTGTTTGGTGCGGTTTATGGGCTGGTAGCATCATCGGCCGTATTTTTTCCAAAATGATACCGGTCAGGCAGTTACTGTGAATGGTGCTCGCTATCGTGAGATGATAACGAACTTTTTATGGCCCGAATTGGAAGATATGTATGTGAACGATATGTGGTTTTAAGAGGACGGCGCTACTTGCTTCAAATTCAATGGCCGTTTTATCTCACGTGGTAGCGATGTCGATTGGCCGCCAGGATCATGTGATTTGACGCCGATAATTAGTTCTATAAATAATTGAACCATACCAATATTATCATAATAATAAGAAATGACAATAATTTGTGTTTTATTCAAAATTTACATTGACCCTTAAAATTTAAGCATTTCACTTTAAATACGTATTGATGTTTTCAGAATAATGACAATTGTAATGAAAATTGAAAACGAATAGAAACATGTGGATGTGATATGCAGAACACCAAAAATGCTGAAGAAATCCACTTTCGAGTGGATTCGGATTCTAGAACACACCTGTTTATGATTTTCTAGAGTATACTGATCAAAAATGTCAAAAAGTGAGGGCATCATGCGAATTTGTTTGACAGCTAACCCCTTTGTAAGTTTTATTGGGCTTAAAAAAACACCCTTTAAAAAAGTTCGGTTTCTACTTTGAAGCATGAAAAAAACATTGTTGCTGCTTCCTCGACAGAAAAATTCATTCAATATTAAAAGGGGCTTCACACACGGGGTAAGGAACTGGTAAGGCAACCAACCATTTCTCATTTTATATAGAAAAATAAATGAGTTAGTTGAGAAACATCTTTCTTTTTTTTTTTTTTTTATTTATTTTTGTATGGGAATAGTTAAAAGAACAAGAATTAAATTGAATGAATTGTGTAAATAAAATAAAATAATACATAGTTCATGTTAGAGTTGCTACAAACAAATTTTATTTATTTAGTAATAGAAATGACATCAAGAAACTTTTTTATTTTATATACATACATACATAGAAAATATACTGTATAAATTTGTATCTGTATCTATCCATTTACATACAATTCAAATACATTTAAATAATAGTTAGTAGGTATGTTCAAACGTAGTTGTATAATTATGAATGTACATGTTCGGCATTGAAAGTGTCTGTTAAATGAAGCTGTTGAAAATTAATTAAAAACAAAATTGATTTTTATTTTTAACTAAATAGTAGAAAAGCAAAAAAATATAACAATTATTCTATTGTTAAAAATAAGAAAGGCAAATAATATTTAAATAATAACTCGTAATTATTTATTTATTTTTTTTTTGCAAATTGTAAAAGCAAAACTGAAAAATATAAACAAATAAAATGAAAATATAACAACTATTTTTAGCTTAATTAAATAGAGGTGTTTTGAATTAACTTAATAAACTGTTACAGTTATAAAAGTATTTTATATATACAAATTTAAACATAAATGTGTAGCACCCAGCAGTCCTATTCTTTTTGGATACCCTCTACCCAGTGTTGCCAGAACTTTTAGAGGATAAATCAGCAAAATATCAAAATTTTGCATCAAAAAATCTGCAAAATCTGCGTCAAGGATTTAAAAATCTTCTATAAACCTTCAAAACATTTTAATTCATTGTTTTTTTTTATAGTAAATTTCTTTTTTTATACCCACACTACAATAGTGGAGAGGGTATTATGCATTTGTGCTGATGTGTGTAACGCCTTAAAATAGTGATCCTAGACCCTCCTTAAAGTATACCGATCTACTCAGAATCACTTTCTGAGTCGAACTAACGATGTCCGTCCGGCTGGCTGGCTGGCTGTCCATGTAACCTTGTGCGCAAAGTACAGGTCGCAATTTTGGAGATAATTTGATCAAATTTGGGTCATAGGAGCTTATTGGCACAAGGACCAAGCCTATTGAAAATCGGCCGAATCGTAGGACCACGAGGGAAGAAACTCAGAAACTATCAAACCGATTTTAATGAAATTTAAAACATAGATAGAACCATATCTTTATGGACACAAAATGTATGCATTTTTAAAAAATAGGACCACGAGGGGAAATAGGGGCAATTTCTGCCTCTCAAACCGATTTCAATGAAATTTAAAACAAAGATAGATCCATATCTATATGGACACATTAGCTATACAATTTTTCAAAAATAGGACCATAAGGGGAGGTAGGGGGCAATTTCTGCCTCTCATAAACTTTCAAACCGATTTTCATAAGTTTATAAACATAGATAAATCCATATTTATATGGACACTTAAGTATGATGTGTTTGTAAATACTGTGGTGTAGGGTATCATATGGTCGGGCTTGACCGACTATACTTTCTTACTTGTTTATTATTGAATCTTTCTTATCGAAATTTACAATATTTATTCAAATTTTAATTCTACGTGTTGTTTATTAGTTGTTACCAATGTAACCACTAGGGTGATCGATTATTCGACTTTTTTCAATAACCGGTTTTCGAATAGTCCGAATAGTTGCTATTTTAAAAAAACCGGTTTTCGGTTAAGCATTTTAAAAATAACCGGTTAACCGGTTTTAATTCGAATACATAAAAAAAATCAAATTAGTTTTTGTAATTAAAAGTTAATTAGAATAAAAACAAAAAAATTCACGAAGGTAAGGAACCAACAAAGTACATATATATATGTATATATACATATATGTTCCCGTCGATCCTATAAGGAGCAAAGGGCCTCAATGCATAGATAAGACTTAAGGTATGTTCAGACCACAAATATTTGACGATAAAATCAAAAAAAATCGTGACCAGTAAATTGATTAAACTTAAGCATTATTTTTAACAATTTCTAGTTATTTGCTTAACTTTATGTCTAAGATGATAATTGCATTTATGTATAATGAAGCTAAGAAACCGTTAAATAATGTTTGCTCTAGCCAAACGTTTTGCAAAAGCAAGCAATTCTTTAAGAAAACTGGTGGTTACGTTATGAGTCAAATATTAAATAGGTGTGAACATAGCTTTAGAATTTTTTAAAAACATTCGTTTTAAAAATATAGGAATGCAATAAATTTATTATTTGACATATTTTCCTAAATTTATTGTAAATGACTTTTAATTTGTTGCTGGTCAAGCATTACTATATGAAGCATTAAACTTCAGCCATATTTTTGAAAAGTGGCAAACAAAACCTCTTATCCAGGATTTTTCAGCATCATAGAAACAATAGTAATATGAACATGCTTTTTGTATGAAATATCTTTCAATTCGTCGATCACACAATTTAAACCCTTCCAGGACATTTTTGATTCCTTCAATTTTGTTCTTAGTGTTTTAATAAATAAAACTGATGAATTTTCCCACAACGTTTATTCCGCCGGTATTTTCTTGTTTTAAGCATGAAGATATGCAAGAACTACTTAAGAGTTTTTCATTCATTATTGTCAGCATATTTTAGTAAAGTATTATCTGCAGTCTCTTAAAAACTACTTAGAACAGGGTGAAGTTTTACTTGGCGTATATTTATGTCAAGCTTGTAGACTAATTAAAAATGATTAATAAGTCGTGACGTTAAAGAATCTTTACAACTTATTATTTTAGGGCCGTTTAAGCACAATTTTCTTTTAAGTCAGTTCGAAATATCACCAGAGATGGTTTCTTTATAAAGCTTTATATAGTATTTAGAATACTGTCAAATTGCTAACTACTTTTTAAGCTGAACTTTTTTGACGTACTTTAAATTGTTTTTGGTTTTTGTTACAAGAACACACGCTTATATAAGCGATTTGTTATTACATTGCTCATAACGTTTTTTGGCCTTTATTTCATTTTGTTTTGACATTTTTTATAAAAAGTTTAAGTTTGCCAAATATTCAATTAGAAAAATTCTTAAATTACGGGTACATTTATAACAAAAGTAACGTATATAAATTACACATTACTTAAATAACAGGTTTATTTTACTAAAATAACCGGTTTATTCGATATTCGAAAAATAGACATTTTAAAATATTCGACTTGGGCAAAACTAAAATAACCGGTTAAAACCGGTCGAATACTATTCGATCGATCACCCTAGTAACCACTAACTGCTGTATTCAAATGTTAAAAATGTCTTCTAGTTATGCTCAAAGTATCGGAGACCTTCGAACTGAAGCAGACCCCGAGCTAGGTAGTTAGGGTGGGCCATTGGTTAATCTATGTAGCTAATTGAATATTTTTTAATTTCCTCCTGGATAGTGGCGACGTTGAGATCTCTGTGGATAATACCATGGGGCGCAGACAATTTGTCGTAATATTCTAGACTGTCTTCTTTGCAGCTTTTGAATGTTTGATGCGCATGCAGTACCCCCTAATTGGATGCCATATGCCCATAATGGTGTTATGATGGACTTGTATAAGATAATTTTGTTGTCTAAAGACCTATGAGCCAATGTAGTTGAGCAGCTTTAAGTTTCATAGCCGTTATTTCCGCTTCAATATGACGTCACCTCATCAGTCGTCTATCTATATAAATTCCCAAGTACACTAAAAGAAAAATCTTCGTAAGTACACTGATTTTTTACGTTAACTCTATGAAAATCGTCATTGTTTTTGGTCCAACGTAGCGTTTCATTCATTTTATGAAAAACGTTTCGTTAAAGTCAAAATTGTCATAGCTTCAATGAAATATGTTCGTTAATGTTATACATTTCATAAATGAAAAATTTCATTTATACAACGTTTTTGTTTCAGTTGCACAATGCAACTGTTTCATTGATAGCATAAAACGTTTTCATTCATGTGATGCCACATTTGCATTATTGCAATGATGTATCGTCATAGATGGAATGAAGCATTGTAATTTTAAAGATGAACAATTTTCATAAATGCAATGTAAGTGTTAACTTTTTGAACGAAAAGCATTATTAATTTAATGATGTAATGTCATTGTAGCAACAATACAAATCATTGATATAAGGATACTATTTTATTAGAACAACGATGTATTTCGTCACTATAATAACAATTAGTCATTACAATAACGACAAAGTTCTTTTTTTAATTACTATAAATCATCAATAAAACGAAATCATTGTTAATAATAATGATATAGTTACATCGTAAGTATGAAGAACTTAATTTTTCTCATATAACAAATAAAAGATAGTTTTCAGAATTTATTTAAAATATTTTTTATAAAAAATGAAATTAATTTAAAAATTATTTAAATCATGTAAATAAGACTTATTTATTAACAGTACATTGGCATTTTTTACATTTTAAAATTTTGTTCATTGTTTCTCTTAGAATGACCGAAATTGAGTAAATAAATGTTTAAAATTAAGCATTATTTAGCAATTCATTTAAAAGAAGACTAACTTTTGAATTCTTTATTTGTGATTTGGAAATAATGTAAAAGTATTTCTCAACAAAGCCCCAAAATGGGGTAGATTCCAAAGGTTATTCGACATTAAATATATGGAAACATCCAAATAAACAAAAACATTAGGTTTATTAAAAGTTTAAATATCACCTAAAGCTAAAATGAAAGGCTGAATGGGGCCACGTTTGTGTGCTAAAAAGTCTTAATATGTATATGAATCACTCCTGTAAATAGTGCAGGCACCAAAGTATTTTTAGATGAAAGAGCTCCTTATCTGAAAAGAAACCAAAAAAGTCAATTTTATACTTTGCATCAGGTCATATATGTACTTATATACATAAGTTTAATAACAATCATTAAAAACATACCTTCCTCCATTTGATTTTGATTGATTGTACCCATAGCAAGCTTTAAATGTATATCCTTTTGATTTGTTTGATTTTTTAAATAATAAAAAATATTAAAAATTTTGTTTCCCAACTCATAATAGTAGGCGTGCTATCGTGAATCTTACTAAAACCATTATCAATCTGTAAAAGAACATTGTTTAATTTCACACTTAAAAAGTAATTTAAAAAAAAACCTAACCAATTGAAATCCTTTTGGTCCCTTATATTCCATCAAGATCAATGGTGTCATCTTGCAAAAAACTGAGTAGATTTTGTGCGATTAAAAATTTGCTTGCATTCACCTGTTAATTTAAAAATTTTAAGATAAATATCACTATTAATTTTCTTCCTAAATTGACAAAACAGAGACAATAACGGATCAATAAGTAATTTAACCAAATTTTCTCCAATCTTTTTTTGTACACTCTATTTTCGTTCGATTCTCTGTTTCGCCAATTTGTGATGTATTTTAAGATTGTACACTACTATTGTTCACATCACTTTTCACATTTTCAAAATATTCAGTATTGTATGGATTTGCAGGGCTATGTTTTGTACGAAGATGTTTCTTGAAAGATGAAGAATTTTTATAGATACTGCCACAGCATCTGAAATCATCAATACTTTTAAGAAAATTATAACTTTTTAAACGATTTAAGTAGATATCGTTTTTAACAAACATCATTTTACATAAGAAGCACTTCATTTTTATCGGTTTTATATTTACCAAAATAAGAAAACAATTAACTAGGAATTTACTAGTTTACAAGACACTTTTTACACATATATAACACTGTAGTTACCACTAAATATTTTCGTCTTTACACGTCGGACACTTCAAATAAACTAAATTTGTTCAAACAAACTGTAAAAAAGAAGTTGATGCTAAGTGTGTTGTTATAAAAATCAAAATGCACACCATAACTATGTCCCGTAACATATTCTAAAATATTACTTTTATAAGATGACACATTTCATTATATTAATGATGAATTCATTTCATTTACTACGTTATTTACAATGTGTGTCGCTTTTTTTAATGACTCTCTTGTAATTTCTCTCTCGTTCTCTAAAATTTGGAAGGTAAAAAAGGATTGAATGATTTATTACGTACTATAAACGACAAAATCATTGCTTTAACTACGAAAAAAATTCAAACATTTTTTTATGTTTAAGTCCCGTTATAATTTATTTATTTTTTATCTTTTTTTTTATGAAATATATCATTAATAGAATGTAGCCATTCGTTAAATAATTGAATTTTTTAAATTTATCTCAATTTGAGAGTGGCTGTTGTTGTATTCGATCTGTAGGAATGAAAGATTACGTTAATATTGTGAAAATTTGTCATTCTATCTTCAATATAATAACGGAATTAAAAAATTTGTCTTAAAAATTTTAAACGTAAAATGACAAATATTTTTCGAAGTGTCATAACATTCAAGTAAAAGTTTCATTGACAGACAATATGAGTCTAAAATAGTAAAAATATTTTTAAAGACACGTTTTTATATATTTATGTATGTATGAACTTTAAATTTATTAATCGGTGCAAATTATTTGTTAATTAAGAACATTTAGATAATATGTAATTTTTCTTTGCGACAATGAAAATATTTCGTTAAAATTTTGAAGTGCTTATACCTGCACAGTTATTGATGAAATTAACAAAAATTTATAAAAATAATATATTTGTTATTAATATAGTATTAGTAAACAATTACAAACATATTTCATGTTTATTTTAAGCCTTAATCGTGACTTAAAGTTTTACATAGGCTGAATGAATAAAAATTCGTAACATTAACAACTCGCAGAAATGTAAAAAAATATGCCTATTAAAAAATTCATTCTCCTAACGTAACCCTAGTCGCTATTTTGAATTTTTTCATTTAATAAAAGAAACTTTTCATTTAACTAATGAAACGATTTCAACGTAATCGTTTCGTTCCCGGTACGAAGTGTTTTTTTTTCAGTGTATTTCACATAATTTTCTACCGGAACCCTGACGTTATTTATTTTGACTGCTGGGCACGTTTGTCTTCTGAGAGTGAAAGTTAAGTGAGCACATTTAGCCCGATTAACCTTTACTTTCCATTTGTCCAACCAGGTCTCTAATTCGTTGATGTGAGACTGTAGATTTTGCGTTGCGACTTTTGGGTCATGGTTAACGCTAATAAATGCTGTGTCGTCTGCAAATGTAGAGGTATGCGTGCTCAGGTTTGTAGTAGCGGCCCTAATATGCTGCCTTGGGGGACACCGGCAGTAATTTTCTTGAGGGAAAAGTATTTATCTTGCGACCTTACTAGGAATGTTCTGCCTGTTAGATAGCTCTCCAGAAGCTTGTGATTGTTTTGAGGAAGCATTCGTGTTATTTTGATGAGTAGCCCATCATGCCAAACTTTGTAAAATGCTTGGGAAAACATATTTATTACATTTTTTATGTAGCTTATTTAGAAAAATATATTACAATTAATTTTTAAATATGTTCCCGAATTAAAATCGATGGTAGTCTTAACTTTCAACACAGAAAAGTTTTAAACATTTGTACAATTTTAAGAACATGACGTATAATTTTTGGATATTTTTACATTAAAAATATCTTTCCAAATTTAACTACTCAGGCTGAGTAAGGACTAGTCACATCTTTGTTATCTTAAACAAAAAATTTATTTGCTTGAAATATTATTAGAGTTTTTCTTTTCCCGGACTTTTTCATTTCCCGGGAAAGCGGGATTTATTTTGTAATTTCCCGGTATTCCGGGAATTCCCACTCAATACAAATTGATGAAAAATATTATTTAATTTAATTTATTTGAACAAATAACATTTCCTGAGATCAATTAAATAAGCTTACAAATGCATTCATCTTTTTTTATTTCTGTGGCAAAAATGAGGAAGTGCTTTAAGGCAATTAGAAGCAGTTGTGATTGATGTTAACCAAACAAAACAGAACATAAATTTAATTAAAGCCAATCAAAAACTCAAAATGCGTATTTTTGACTTAAGACCTTCTTGCCTAACGGATAAGTTTTATTTCATGACTTAACTTATTAACAATTATATCAGCAGTAAAGAAGCCATAATTAAATTTTAAAAAAATCCCGGGAATTCCCGCACAAATCCCGGGAAATCCCGTATGAAAAACACTACATATTATTTAAATTATCAAGGGTCTTAATGAAAATTTACAAGAGATCAAATATTAAAGTAAGCGCTTTAATCTCATGTAACTTATCAAAGTTTGTTGTAGACACTGCACCAACACCACACAACTAGTTAAAAAACGATTTGCTTGTTGTGTGTAGAAACAACAAAAGCAACAGAACAAGCGAAAAAAAATTATTTTCACGTAGAAAAGTAAGATATTTCGCACTTAAATAATCCGTCTCGAGTCAATAACTCTGTAGTTTCTTTAAGAAAATCCGTACTCACCCAAATATTGGTACCACTTCAATTTGATTTAAGTCAGGATGGATTCATTTTTCTTTTGAGCGCCAGCTTGCTACAAGTTCCTTCTAAATCGTTTTTGTTTGTTGGGAAGATTGTCATTCCGTGTGAAACTTTTTAATTATTAATTTTAGACCCCTTAAAGTGTATATATTCTGGATCCTTAAGTAATTCTAAGTCGATTTAGCCATGTCCGTCTGTTAAATTCACGCTCACTTTCGAACGAATCAAAAGAAAATTTTTAATAAAGGGTGTTCCAACCATAATGTACGATGTTGTTTGTGACATAATTTGACATTTCTTTGTTACAGTGTTTGCCAAATTTAACCATGGCGAGGTACCCAATTGAGCAGCGCGTTAATACTTTTGAAGCCTTTTACTTAAATGGGCGTTCAAATCAAAATGCATTTCGTGGCACCTTTTTAACCTCAGCGGATTCGTTAACAAGCAGAATTGCCGCATTAGACAAATAAGAATCCACAAGTTATTGTTGAAAAGCCTATGCATCCACTAAGAGTGACTGTTTGGTGCGGCTTATGGGCTTGGGGCGTCATCAAAATGCGGTCGGTCAATCTGGTGTTTGCTATAGCGAGATGATAACGGACTTCTTGTGGCCAAAAATTAAAGATATGGACCTGGACGATATGTGGTGCAACAGGATGCGGCCACTTGTCACACAGTAAACGAAACAATGACTCTTTTACGCGAGATATTGAATGACCGTGTTATCTCACGTCGTTGCGATGTTAATTGGCCGCCAAGATCATGTGATTTAACACCGATGGACTTCTATCTTTCAAAATATTTAAGAGATAAAGTGTACGTTAATAAGCCAAGAACAATACAAGAGCTAAAGGAGGAGATAATTTGCCACATTAATGACATTGAACCTCAATTATGTTTCAGAGTCATTGAAAATATGGATTAACGAATAGAAATATGCCATCGAAGCCGTGGCTAGCATTTGGCCGATATTTTGTTTCACTTCTAATTGTCATAGATCCTTCTATAATAATTAAAAGTATTAAAATAATTCTATAAAAACTTTTGGTTTTATTTACAATTAACATCGTGCGTTTTGATTGCACCACCCTTTAGTTCTCCTAAGCAGTTTGGGATTGACAACAAGCAAAATCGGGGCGGCGTGAAAAAACCCCCCACGAAATAAGTCCCCAAAAATTTTATAAAATAAACCCCCAATTTTAAAATTAAATAAAACCCCAACGAAAACGAAATAACTCCCTAAATTAAAATGAAATAAATCCCCAAAAATTGGGGAGTTACTTCATTTAAAATAAATCCCCAATTTCTGAAATGAAGTAAATCCCCAAAAAGTATTCAACATGAAATAAATACCCAAGCAACGTTGTTGTTGCCTCTCATATATTGTTTTGGGAGTTATTTCATTTCCGTTTTGGGGACTTATTTCGCGGGGAGTTATTACATGCCGCCCAAAATCGGTGCAGTAGGATAAGAGTAGGAATCCAAATGTGGAACCAAAATAAAAAATTGATAATTATGTTACAAAAACAAACATGAACTAACATGATGGTATAAGATTTTGCACAAACTTTGCTAAATCACAAGATCGGTCCGTAGATTACTATAAGCCCTATATAAGCCCCACTCTCATGACATTCCAGTAAAGTTTGGTCCCTCATAGTTTCATAAGATCGGGAGTCATTCAACCTAATTTTGAGAGATCGGTCCATAATTTACTTCGGCCCCATGTAAAACCTAATCATATTTCTGAAACAAATCATGGTATTTTATTTAAATTAGATAACGGATTATAATACTGTGTTTATCGCTTATTTGCACAACTGTTATAAGCATTTCACGCTTTTATGCATTCAAACCTGTGCAAGTACAGGGGTCTAATCACCGTATACGATATCGAGAAAAATTGATCGAAATTATTTATTTTGGTATCATGACTCTCGATATCGAATGAAATTTTTTGAATTTGAAATAATAGCATTCGATATCGAGTAACTCGACATTACATTTCTCGAATTTTCATTCGATACGTCAGTGTCTAACGTATGCAAAAAAATTCGAATACGATAGTATCGAATGCGGTGATTAGACCCCTGTTTTCTATTTCAAGTAGCGGAAATTGTTTTTAATTGCATATAAGCAAATGCTTGTACACAGATGCAATAAAAAAACGAACGAAAATTATTTCATTAAAACTAAATTTGCTAAATTAAAATTATACTTTGAATGTATGCATGCACTTTCGATGCAATCCAAATAGATTTTTTCATGCTGCTGATGAAAATAAACAAGTTTTTTTTTAAGCACAATATATGCATATAAGCGTCTCTTATTAGTGCATTTATCGTTTAAAACCCCAAACAAATGTGCAAATTAGCGTAAAATACTGTACTGTGAGGTCAGGTTCTATAAAGATTGTTTTATATCTTATAGATACCATATAGAGCCCACTCCTCTTATATTCGAACTCTTTATGGAGGGTGTTAAAGATTCGGTGCAGCCGCATATAGCACTCTTAATTGTTTTTTTTTATTATTTATTTATTCAAAAATTCTCTTTTACAAAAAATTCTTATGATAATCCCGCGAAGCTTAAATCTTGTTTGCAGGAGATGCTGCATAATTATTCTTATTATCTTTTCTTAAATAAACATTTATGGCCATTTTCTCAATGTATCGACAAACTGCCTGCTACTTAATGTCAACATAAATTTACTGCCTATTTCACGATGTCACTCGAACGCTTTCGTTCGCACAAATTACATGTAAAACAAAAACAAATTTTAAGAGTTTGTGCGAACGAAAGCGTTCGAGTGACATCGTGAAATATGCAATTATTAAACCGATAAACTGTCCGTTAACGATTTTGGGTTTCTCAATATACCGACAAAAAACATCGTTCTCAGTTGGCAGCACCTCTCAAAATACATGTAAAAGTTAGGAGTCAGCTGATTGAATTTATCTGTACGGCAAAAAAAGGAAAATAAATAATTGGACCCCTTTCACAGTCGGCAAGTTACTTGCCGACAACAACAAAGTCTGTACCGCTGACAGACATCTACAAACCAAGAGTTGCGCAAGAGACTTGCGCAAGTAACTTGCCGAGTGTAAAAGGGGTCTTGGCAGATGAGTGCTGCTTAGCTTTGCGACAGAATAGAAGCAAATGAAACATTGAGAAACCCCAATTTGTTTAAAGTGTAGTTTTTCGTTGAGAAAAAAGATAATCGCGTAATGAGAAAATGTCCATTAGAGTTTTTTTATGCTCTAAATTATAATTTGATACCTTAAAACATTAAACGCCCATGTGCTGAGAATAGCATGGCGCAAAAAGAAATCGATTACGATTTAAAGTCACTGAATTGGTGTATTGGCAATCGCAATCACTAAAAATTTCGTAATTTCAACTCGCAAGCACAGACTAAATTGGCTTCTAAGTGAACTTGTATTTATGTATTATAAAAATCGAGTATCATGCAGCATAAGTAACAACGTTATAGCAAAATTGTATGTGTTTTTATTTAATATCTTTTATAAAAAGTAAAAATTTTTGATAACATTCAATTAAACAAAAATACATAATTAAAATATTTACTTATCTTATTTGACTAGATACTGTTTTACTTTTGTTTACTTTTGAATTTGTTTATTTATCTTTTACAGAACGTGTGAGCCTCAGCACACGCAAAACTTAAATTGGCGATTTTGAACTCACAAGTGATTTTACAGTCGGGCGTTTTGCAGCACATGGTTGAATAACTTCATTGCAAACATTTTATAAAGGTACGGTCACACTTATTAAATATTTGACCAAATAAGCGTAACCCCTACTTTTGTGAATAGTAAGTGAGATTTAACATGGTCCTAATGTCAAAAAATAAATTTTTAATACTACAGTACTTTTCGCTTATAGTCCATTCCGCTTAAAGGCCAAAAACGGATATAAGCCAAAACTGTCATATTCACATGCAGATTTTTTCGAATTTCATACAAATTATTTGTCCTAAGGTCCATTTCGCATGTAGTCCATTTTCGTTTAAAAACCACATTTTCTTAGCATACGAATATAATTCTTTATGCAAAAATGTTCGCTTATAGTCCACTCTGTTTTTAATATTTTTTTAATCAACTTGTAACATGTTTTTATTTACATTTCTGGTAACTATTATAAATACCAAATTTCGCAATTTATATTTCATAACATGGTGTCTTCATCTGACCATTTTTGTTTTTATTGTATAATTTTTTGTTTTAACTATTTATTTAAATTAAATCAAAATTTGGTAATGTTTTAAATAAACTTTTGTTTTGTTTAAAAAAGAGCAGTTTTATTGAAGAAAATAATTTTTATAAAGTCCAAAATGTGGATTATACACTTATAAGCCATTAAATGGCTTATAAAAAAAATCGGTTATAGTCCTAATTCGCTTATAGTCCACAAAAGTTGTGCAACTATAATAGTGGACTATAAGCGAAAAGTACTGTACTACCCATATCAAAAAACTGTTTTTTTAAAGATGTGTTATTAGAATCAAAATAAATATTGGAATTAAAGGAAACGATTATTTAGTTTGCTTGTTGGTCCCGTTTTTTTCGTCAAATATTTGACAAGTGTGACCGTAGCTTAAGTTTATTACTTTTCAGTTTATTTTTTTATGATTATTTTTATGTTTATTTTATTAATTGGTATTTTATTGAATATTGTTCGCAACATCACTATGTGGGCACTTCTTCAATACTAATTGATGAATCTGTCAACCTTGAATTGTCCTTGTGCATGGTGTTTTCTCTTTTTGTGGACATGATCGATTGGCCGTTGAAATTTTGTGTTGTTGTAGAATTCTTTTGTTAAAGTTGTGTAGTATATTTTTTTTAAGTTTAATACATGTAGGGCTTTAGCAAATTTATATGTGTTATGGGTGCTATGGTGTGATGCGGGTATTCATGTGTTGGTAATTGACATGTTTACGTTTGTTATTTGCTGGACTACGTTACTATTTCAAAAATATTGATGTATTATTTCCATAATATTTTATCTTGCATTTTTGTTAGGATGCTACTGTATTTAACAATTCTCCACGCTGCAATACCGTGGCTGATGTATGATTTGGCAAGTGAGGAAGTAGTGGGCTTGTAATGATACACTTTAAGTGAAGCATATGACGTTTTTCGAAGCTTCTTTTGCATTTTTTCCACTTAAAATTTTTCTCAACGTAAACTCCAAGATATTTATATGCTGGTACTTTTTCTACAACACAATGAAACACTGGAACTTTGTTGCAAATTTTTACTAATTTTAAATCTACTGCCTGTTTTTAGAAAATGAAAACATGTGGGTGAGTGATTTGTTTTTGTTTTCAATATAATTTCTCACTCACTCACTTGTTCTCATTTTCAAAAAACAGGCAGCTGATCTCCATTTTTCTCTATCAGCTCGACTTTTCGAGATATAAAGTTATGTCGAAAATTAAGGCACTTTCACTAAATACATTGGAATAACTTGAAAACGGATATAAAAAAAATCCGAAACTAGGCAACAATATTATCTTTAAGCCGTTCTTACATTGTTTTTAGGTTTCCCCACTAGTTACCTTGCGAAGGGTAGATATGAAACGACACAGCCGAAGACAGTACTTTTATTTGTTTTAAATGTATTTGACGGGATTTTCGTTATTTTTTTACGGCAGCTTAGGCTATCTTATGCATATTATGGTTGGGTGTTTAA
Organism: Pollenia labialis; assembly: GCA_949318255.1. Taxonomy (NCBI): domain Eukaryota; kingdom Metazoa; phylum Arthropoda; class Insecta; order Diptera; family Polleniidae; genus Pollenia; species Pollenia labialis. The sequence continues at coordinate 39,946,081 of OX439141.1, read as the reverse complement.
GTTCATCTAATAACTGCCTTAAGATTGCTTGCTAACAGATACAACATTGTTGTTGTTACAACTGGAATTTTATAAAATAAAAATATTTCTGTGGCATTTTGACAAAACATCTTAAGCCGATATAAGATACAGTACTTTTCGCTTATAGACAGACCACTACTATATTCAATTCAAACTCTTAAAAAGCTCACAATAAAAGCCAAAATGTAAATAATGTCAATGCTCCATAAGCCTTCAGTATGAGATTCATTTTAATTCTTTGGATGACGAAATCAAATACAACATAAATATTAATTTCATCGGTTGTTTATGAAATATAAATTGCGTAATTTGGCATGATGCCAGTTGATTAAAAAATTATAAACGCATGCTAAGAAAATGTGACTTTAAAACGAAAATAGACTACAAGCGTAATGGACCCTAGAACAAATAATTTGTATGGAATTCGAAAAGATCTGCAAGTGTATGTGACAGTTTGGGCTTTAATCCGTTTTTGGCCTTTAAGCGGAATAGACTTTAAGCGAAAAGTACTGTAGCAAAAAAATTTGTTTAAAGAAACTCGGTGGAAAAATCATTTTATCAAATAATAAAATAAAACAAAATTAAAAAAAAATCGTTAATACAAAATATTAAAACCGTAAACAAAAATGTTTTTTGAATGAAAATTCGCATGATTAAGAACATTTTTTTCAACTTTTAACTTTTTGGACTTAAGATGTTTTGGCATAATGCCACAGATTTAATTATTTCTGTAAACAAATAAATTGGTAGCAAAACGAAATTTTTAACACTTGATACTCATTTAACGCACATAAAAATCTTAATTCAAAAGAATAAATAAAAATTTAATAAATCCGCCTAAAGAATTGCAAATAAAATTGAAATGTAAAGCAACCTACGCACACTGGGAAATTAGGCTAATCTAGCGGCGAAAAAATAATTTAACCAAAAAAAAATAGCAGTTAACCAGCGAGTGAAGCGCCGTATCAACAGACTTTCCCTTGGTGTTAGCATGCTGTGCTGAAGAGAGCAGATATCTGGGAATAGACATCCTCAGATAAATATCAATGACCCTCTCAAGGGTCTTGAGAAGAAACGACGACAGGCTGATTGGCCTGTAGTCCTTAGGCTTGGTGTGCAATGTTTTTGGATGAAAACCACACTACACTTAGTCCATCGAGTAGAAACGTACGAGAATCCAATACATTCCGTGTAAACCAAGAATTAGAAGGTCTGCATGTTCCTGAAGGCCGGCCAGAATGATGTCGTCCAGACCAGGTGCCTTAAAGGAGTCAGAGCTCCTTATCGCCCAATTGAGCATATCATAGCACGGGGAAATTGTCTCCGAGGAGCCTTACAATCGGCTGCAGAAGTTCTTCCAGGCATTTCGTTTCGCCGATCTAACTAAAGTCCTAAACCTATTCAATGCCGACTTATATTCTGCCCAGTTTCCCGGACCTACAACAGTCCTTGCGAGACTGTGCAACCTCAGGGCTCCACCATGGTGGTGGCCTGCAGGCCAATTTGAAACTACAAAATATTCTTAAATTAAAGACTATGACTGACTTACGATTAAAACTAGAATTGAAGTCTATAGCGATCTATAATAGAAGCTACATCGATAAAACTGCTTTAATAGAAACTTCTTCAAGAAAAAAAAAATTTTCAATAAGGTCACCTCTAATAAAACCATTTCTAACGATAATTTTTAAACATATTATGAACCATATTATTGTAACCGGCAACCATATTATGGTTAAATTAGTCCTCCACTAAGACCCCAAAACCATATTATGGTATCTTCCGAATATGTTATGGTCAATAATAGTAAACATTTGTTTAACCCATATAATAGCATGGTTGTTTTTCAACCATAATGTTTGAACATTTTCGTTAAGAATAGTTTTTTGGAGGTGATCATATTGAAACATATTTTTACTTTAGGTGTACCTAAAATTGGGGACTATAAAAATTCTATTATTGCCATTTAAATTAGAGCCACTTTTTGGGTTTGAGATTAAAGTTAATTTAATTCTATAATTAGATAATCTGAGAATTAAGTTAATCTAGCATAAATTGAATTTGATATTTTTGGGTTGTGGATTAAACCATGTAGTGTTACCATACTGGAAACAAATAAATGGCAACATTTTTTTTTGCAAATGTAAACTTTTTATCAAAGCAAGATGGATGTTTTCAAAGAAGAAGAAGAAAATATGCGAATTTAATATTATTTACAAGGTAGAAATTTTTTACGTTTAAGCCTGGTACTCTGCTCAGTATTTCGTGCGAAATGTTTTCAAACTCAATATAAAAAAATTTCTGTGAAATACAAACGAAAAAATGTTGATAGAGTTGTACTCTGTTTATATTATGAAAAACATGCGAAATGTTTCTAGCAACATTTTTATTTTCCGTGCGAAACAAGTGCAGCTCATATTATTTCGCACGGAATTATAAGCAACAGCTAATCATTTTTTGTAATATTTTATTTTGTATGTGTGAGGTGGGGTTTATAACAAGCGTTTCAAAGAGAAAAATGTAGAAAAGTGCAAAAATTATTAATAAATTTGAATTTTTTTGTTTTTACTATAGAAAATTATTAAAATAAAATTGTTTTACTTTTTTAATGACAATTATAAAAACACATGCTTTTGTTACAGATGGAGGTAGTGCACTAGTTTAAAATGATTACAATAATTTTGATGATGTTGAGTGATGAATTGAAAATTAGCACTCTCACTACACATAAGTGATTGTAATGTTAAAACATTTTGCGCTAAAAAAAATAGTTTGATTTAAAAAAAGCAATCATCAGTAAATTGCAGTTTTTCTTCGTCACTTATTTGACCAACAATTTTGCACACAATTTAAAATACAAAACTTGTGTTTTAAAATTAAATCCAAGAATTATTCCGTTATTGACAGAATTTCATTTAGTTTAACTTCCTTTGCTTGTGCATATCATCGGAAAAATTAAAAACCATGCACGTACAAAATTAAATTTATTTAAATTTTAGTGATATTATATTTTCGTACAGCTTTTTGATTGCAAGTTCAAATTTTGAACCACAAATTTGGATTGAGTGCAGATTTTATGCATACAATTACAGTTAGCGATAGTGAAAAAATTTTCAATACCAATTAATTGTTTTAGTGCTAGTGAAAAAAAACGAATCATGACTAAAGCAGTTTTATTAAGTAAGAGTGCAATGTTGATTTAAATCAAATTTAGTGCACTGCCCCCAGCTATGGTTTTTGTTTACCTTCAAAAATAATGTTGTATACTTGTAACTAATAAAAACGTTAAGTTTTTAAAAACCGCGAGATAGACAATATTGATAAATGACAAAATTTTCGTGTGAAAAAATCAATGTTGCTCAACATTTTTCGCAAGTTCGAACAGAGTACTAGGCTTTAAAGAAAAAATATATTAATGAAAAAATATAGAAAGGGACAATTATATAAAAGTGCTTAGCAATATATTTAAATTTAAAAATTTAAACTAGCTTAAACTAGCAAAAAAAGTTCAAAAAAATACAACTCAAAAAGTAAATACGAAGATTAAAGTTAATTTAATCGCTAATCTCTAACCCAAAAAGTGGCTCTTAGAGTTTATAAAGATCTGCGATCAAATCTCAAATGGTACTCTATAATAAATGTGGGTTGCATGAGTAACTGTGTATGCCCAATATTTTTCAATTTTGAGTTGTTGATACCATTTTGCTTTATATTAAATGCTCTTTACATGGCTCTTAAAATTTACGAAAAAAGCATTTTAACGTAATAACAAGTTAAAAAAGATTAACACCTAGCCCATAGTTTGTTCTAGATTGGCTTTTCGGCTCTCCTATGATTTTAAGACATACACGGTTTCCATGAAAACCACAGTATTTGATTAAATATTGATTTGGTTTTTTTCTTGACTAGTAACGGGTGACTACTCTTTCCTATGTACTTGCATGTTACCGAATTTTTTCTGCTAGAATTTTTAACCCTTTAAAATGCTTAACGAGTCTTAAGTGTCTTCAAATATTTTACAATTTTTTGCTATAATTTTTTTATATATTTTGTCACTACTTTTGTTGTTTTTCAACGAAGAGCTCACTGCCGAGGAGAGAACTGAAAGAGATAAGATTATTTGTTTACAAGACAGCAGTTAAATGGATTTTTGTTACATACTGTTGTTGTTGTTGTTATTGTTGTTCTATTTAGTTTCTAAAAATAAAGTATTCCCCACCACAAACGCACCTCATACCACTACACTCGTACCTACTGACTTAAACAAGTAGTTAGTAATTATAAACAAAAAGCCATCTGAACCAAAGTAGGGCTGGGATACTATCGATATTTATCGATAGTTCAGATTTCAACGAAAACTTTTACTAATTTTTAAACAGGTTTACAGTTCGTCGTTTTGTATCACTTTATTGAACGTATGAGACGTATGCATGTACGCATATAATTTTAGATGACAGTTTTTGGAAAATTGTGCTGCTGATAAGCACGTTTCTGAAGGAACCGCAGTAGTACCTAAAGGTAGAAGTACATAACACGCGTTCATTCGTCGACGTTTGTCGTGCATTTAAAAACTTTAGCGCATGAAAAATCGCAAGTTACACAACACGCGTTACAAAATCCGTTCCTGCCAGCTGCTTTTTGTTTGTTTACTTACATATTTGTGCATTGAAAACAGATTCGAAAGTATATCAAGATTTATTTATTATATTATATAAATATTGTATGTTTTTGAAGCTCTTCAATAAATTTTTCTTTCACGATTCGGAAATTTGTAAAATTTTTTTTTTATTGTCAGCTGATTACTTATCAAAAATACACAACGTGTTAAAAACTTCAAAGTTAACCAACTTTCTGTCGCTAACGCGTCAAAATATTATGCATGTAAATAGCTTGTTCTATTAAAATACACTAGTTTAACTTTTTTTGACAGAAGTCTACAGAGCGCGCGCGCACAAACGCGTGTTATGTACTTCTACCTTAAGATATTTATTGCAACTTTAGATAATGTTGTAAATTGGTTTTGATTCTCAACCCAAAAGGTAATCAATTTAGCGGGCTCTTCCCGTAAAAGATCGCAATTGCATTTGCATTTTTTTTTACAACATTACAAAAAAATTTGACATTTAGGTTCCTATGTAAACATATACAAACTTCGACATAAAGACCTTTAATTAGCAGTAAAAAAAGCTAATTAAAGCTAAGCAATCCATACCACCCGTCATTCTTGTTGTTCGAACACATTACTGTAATTCAGAGCTATAGTCATAAACAGCAAGTAAAAACTTGCGGCACTCTCGCTGTATTTTAAATAATAATAATTTCTATATCAATATTTTTCCTATGGATATTTTCGATAATTTAAGACTATCGATAGTTTCCCAGCAGTACTCTAAAGTGTACATACGCATGGTTTTTATGTACCGGCTCGCAGTACAATTGTTTTTCCTATCTACCAAAAATTATAATTTGTGACGGTTGCTTTTTGCTATTAAGTTCGGTTAAAGGTAAACAAAAACTCTCTTTTGCTCTCAATCGTTTTTACATAAATGTTAATATTTGCTCATTTATTTTATCTTATCTCAATTGTTTAGATACTGGCATTTTTCGTATTTTTAATTTTAAAATAATTTTCTTAAGGAAAGAGATTAAATAGAGGAACATTGGCTTTAGCACAGATTTTAATTAGTTTTTTGTCTATCACACGTTGATAATTTTGAATAAGATTAAAAGCCGCACATACACTTGCAATATTATTGTATATTTATTTTTATTTCGTTGTGCAATACAAATCAAAAGTCTCTTGATTGTTGCCAATATATTGTGCCACCTTCGAATATCACATACACATTGGCGATATAATTGTAATATACGTAAAATTTAACAATTTTTTTTTTTTTTTTTTTTTTTTAAATTTTTATTTTTATTATTGAATCTTTCTTATCGAAATTTACAATATGTATTCAAATCTTAATTCTACTTGTTGCTTATTAGTTGTTACCAGTGTAACCACTAACTGCTGTATTCAAATTTTAAAACTGTCTTCTAGTTAGTCTCAAAGTATCGGTTCTTTTTAGCCTCTGGTGACCTTCGAACTGAAGCAGACCCCGAGCGAGGTAGTTAGGGTGGGCCATTAGTTTATCGATGTAGCTTATTGAATATTTTTTAATTTCCTCCTGGATAGTGGGGACGTTGAGATCTCTGTGGATAATATCATTACGTATATACCATGGGGCGCAGACAATTTGTCGTAATATTCTAGACTGTCTTCTTTGAAGCTTTTGGATGTTAGATGCGCATGCAGTACCCCATAATTGGATGCCATATGTCCATATTGGTTTTATGATGGACTTGTATAAAAGAATTTTGTTGTCTAAAGACAAGTTTGAGTTTCCACCGAGAAGCCAATGTAGTTGAGCTGCTTTAAGTTTCATAGCCGTTATTTTCGCTTCAATATGACGAGACCAGGTCAAGCGTCTATCTATATGAATTCCCAAGTACTTAACATGGTTTTCTACCGGAACAGTGATGTTATTTATTTTTACTGCTGGGCACGTTTGTCTTCTGAGCGTGAAAGTTAAGTGAGCACATTTAGCCGGGTTAACCTTTATTCTCCATTTTTCTAGCCATGCCTCTAGTTCATTGATGTGGGACTGCAGATTTTGCGATGCGACTTTTGGGTCATGGTTAACACTAATAAATGCTGTGTCGTCTGCAAATGTAGAGGTATGCGTGCTCAGGTTTGTTGGCATATCCGCTGTGTATATTATATATAGAAGCGGTCCTAATATGCTGCCTTGGGGGACACCAGCAGTAATTTTCTTGAGGGGGGAGTATTTATCTTGCGACCTTACTATAAATGTTCTGCCTGTTAGATAGCTCTCCAGAAGCTTGTGAGTGTTTTGAGGAAGCATTCGTGTTATTTTGATGAGTAGCCCATCATGCCAAACTTTGTCAAATGCTTGGGAAATGTCTATAAACAGGGCTGAGCAGTATTGCTTTTTCTCAAACGCCGATCTAATAAGGGTGACAATTCTATGCACTTGTTCTATTGTACCATGTTTCGCTCTGAATCCGAACTGGTGATCCGGGATGATGTCGTGTTCATTTAGATGAGGAGTTATACTTAAAATGAATATTTTTTCGAAAAGCTTCGATAGAATTGATAATAAGCTTATCGGTCTGTACGACGCAACCTGGCTAGCATCTTTTCCTGGCTTGGGAATCATAACAATTATAGACCTCTTCCATGAGGATGGGAAGTATCCGACTCTTAATATAGCGTTAAAAATGAGCAGCAAGATTCTGGAAGCAGTCGATGGTAAGTTTCTTATCATTGACCCTGTGATGCGGTCAGGTCCGGGAGATTTTCTTATATTCACTTTTTCTATTGCAGATTTTACTTGAGTTATGTTAAATTTTAATGGATGGTTTACCTTATTAGGAATGATTGGACGACTGGAACAAGTATGTGTATCATGTGGCGTGAAAACTTTCTCAAGGTGACCCGCGAAAGCGTTTAATTTTTCATCTGTGTTTTTGGCCCAAGTGCGGTTTTCCAGTCTTAATGGAGATTCTTGGGTTATAGGGCATTTCATATGCCGTACAGCCTTCCATAAGCTATAATTAGAGTTTTTTGTGGCATCTAGGCTGTTTAGATAGCCTTCTATTGCAGACTCGTGGTTCTGTTTCAATTTGTTGCGAAGAGTTGTCAGGCATAATTGAAGTTGGGCTTTAGTGGTTGGGGAACGACTGTTTTGCCATTGTCTTCTTAACTTCCTTTTTTCTCTGATAAGGGTCTCAATATCCGCCGATGTATTGTAAGGAGCACGTTTAATTGTCCGCTTGATTGGGGTTGCATTTCTTGCTGCAGTATCCAAGACTTCTGTAAATCGGTCGACAGCTATTTGGATGTCAGATGAATTTTTTAGGGGAATGCACTGTGATAGGTGAGAGCTCACATACATTTTATACTTTAACCAATTTGTGTTTCTGTTTGGATAGGAAATAAAGTTTGCAGCTGCGGCGTCGGAGTTACCTTTTAAAATGAGGATTGAAGGTGAATGATCAGACGAAAGATCATAGGAGGAACTAACTAGTACCTGATCGCGCTTGATGTTTTTGATTACAGCAAAGTCAATAAGGTCTGGTAGCTTATTGAAGTCGGTTGGCCAATAGGTAGGCTCACCACTCGATACCACATCAAAATTATTTGCAGTTACGGTATTGTATAGCTGATTACCTCTAGGACTAATAAGTCTGGAGCCCCAATATGTATGTTTATGTATGTTTAACAATTTAATGGCAAGTGTATGAGCCGCTTTACAGATTGAGACGTAAAATATTATTGCAAACTGAAGTCGTTCTAATTGCTTTACAACGTGCGCTTCAAAATTAACACAAATTTTAAATGACAATAGATGTATATGAAACCATCAGTTTGGATTTAGAAGAAAACACAGCACAATTGAACAAACTCGTCGAATTGTAAATGTCATAAGAAAAGCATTTGAAGAACAAAAATATTGCCCAGCACTCTTCATCGATGTTTCGCAAGCTTTTGATAAAGTCTGGCATGAAGGCTTATTACATAAATTGAAGCAACATTTTCCAGCAAACACACACAAGCTGTTAGAAAGCTACTTAGTCGTCAATTTATTATTAAAGAAGGAGATTTCTTAAGTTCACCTCAGCCAATTGGCGCTGGAGTTCCACAAGGCAGCATTCTCGGCCCTCTTTTATACTTAATTTATGTTTCGAAAATGCCAACAAACAACTACACCCAAACTTCAATATTTGCAGACGATACAGCTTTTCTAAGCGTACACGAAAACAGTTATGAAGCATCACGTTATTTACAGGATCATATATTTCAACTAGAAATATGGCTAAGACAATGGAGGATAATGGTAAATGAGCAAAAATGCGTACATATAACATTCACCTTGCGCCGGGAATCTTGCTCCCCTATAACAATTAATAACACTATGGAACATTTTTGGGATTATTGTCTGGGGGGTGAGAAATTCCAAGTCAGGGTGATGGTACTAGGTCAGTATAGTAAAACCCTCAAAGGGTTTGGCGTTCGTATGTGTCAGTTTTTTTTTATGACATTTTAAATTTGTTCCTTATCTTGATGTTTTTTTGTTTAACATAACTCGAGAACCACTTGTCCGATTTTGCTAAAACAAACTGAAAAACGTTTTTCTTTATAATCAACAGTTTTGCCGGTAAAAATAAATTTGTGGAGAAAAAAAAATATTTTTTTAAAAAAAAAAATTTTAATTTTTAGGCAAAAAAATATTTTTTTTATTCCACAAATTTATTTTAAGAAAAAAAAATATTTTTTTAAAAAAAAAAAAATTTTAATTTTTAGGCAAAAAAATATTTTTTTTTCCACAAATTTATTTTTACCGGCAAAACTGTTGATTATAAAGAAAAACGTTATATGAACGGATTAAAGAAATTGTAATTCTAAATTTTTTTCAGTTTGTTTTAGCAAAATCGGACAAGTGGTTCTCGAGTTATGTTAAACAAAAAAACATCAAGATAAGGAACAAATTTAAAATGTCATAAAAAAAAACTGACACATACGAACGCCAAACCCTTTGAGGGTTTTACTATACTGACCTAGTACCATCACCCTGACTTGGAATTTCTCACCCCCCAGATTGGCTGTTGTACTGTGTAATCAAACAATTCCTCAACATTCGCATGTTAAATATCTCGGTATACATCTTGATCGGCGATTAACGTGGAAATGCCATATACAGGCGAAATTAACTCAAATGAAACTAAAAGTTATTCAAATTCATTGGCTTATTGGAAGAAATTCTGTTCTTAGTCTCGATTGCAAGCTTCTACTTTACAACTCTATCTTAAAGCCTTTCTGGTTCTGCGGTATTCAACTATTGGGCACTGCCTCGGCCGGCAAACATATGTTTGCTTCACGTTTGTTGAATAACGGCCTTTGCTTACAGCAGAACTCTCAATAATAACACCAGCACCTTGCCCCATGCCCCATATGGTGTCACAAGTCTGATGTTAGGGCATCATCAATATGAAAATGCATTTTTCTATCAGTGTAATGAAGGAAATATGTTCGGTAGTTCCGAACCTCCTTTTATAGGAGGAGAGATTAAAACCAAATAAAAATTACCCGCCCACCTTGATAAAATGCTGGCACAGTACCTTTTTGGATTCGTGATAAATGTCTTAGGATCACAACACTGATAGGAAAGGTTCATAACGCTTATATATCTTGACATCAGTACTATGACAAGTGTCTCCTTTTTTTAACCCCATGACACTTTTCATCATTGGGATGTCAGCCTTAACATCATTAGGGTAAATTATATCATCAATGGGATGACAAATCGGCATTACAGAAATGACAAATCGGAGTTAGTTGAATAAAATATGTCATCAGTGCGATGACTCAGTTACAGCGAAGTTTGTTATTTAATTGAGTCATTGCGATTGACATAAGTCAAAGTGAGAGAATATTTTTATTTACTTACCCGTTACACATGTTTATTTCACTTTTGTTGTATTCCGCCCTTTTCTTACAGTAGAACTCTAAAGTATAAGACACCAGCAGCATGCCCGATATGTCCTTTGAAAGTTTGATATATTTAAATATATGATTAAAAAAAAATTCAATATGGGAATTGTTCTTGTTAAACATGAAAATAATGTTAATAATACACAAAATGTGGCATCGAATTGATATCACTGAAGTCATAGCATAAAAAAAGTGAAGATTGTGTGACAGTATGACAGTCTTCATTAAATGGATGTCACTTTTTGCTACATTGATGTTATTTGTAACAACATTGATGTCACAATTCCAGGGCTGGCCAAAACCCAGGTTTTTGATGGGCTTTATTGGGTTTTATGTTTTTCGTATAATTATATAATAATTGGTCTAAGCAATGCTGTCAACTCAGCCCTTTTCAATAAATCAATCTCTCATTTCTTGCACCCTGTTTGTCATTTTAAATTTAAGTTGCAGAATATTTTCCACAATAACGGTATTCAGTTATTATATTATTTGATTGAAAAAATGGATAAATGCATTTTTTGCAATCAAAAAAAATCTGAATGTCAAAAATTTAAAATATTTACCAGCAAACTTTTACGATTTTTTAACTTCAGTAATAAATTGCCCTGCTAGTTCAGCATCAATAGAAAAAAATGTACACCTTATTCTTAGATATAGAACAACCAAAGAAATTGTCTTGGATTGGAAAAAGCAATAGCTCTTTAAAAAATGTATCAACATTTAAAATCTGAGCCACTTATGTACGTGTTTGCGCTGCTATTTTATGAATTTTTTAAATTATTTTCTTGTCATTTTTTATGTATAGGATTTACACATCAATTTCAAAATCAAATTCCGGTTTTTAAAAACAAATTCAGAATTTTCAAAATCAAATTGAGTATTTTACTAATCATATTCCGCATTTTTCAAATCAAATTCGTTACTTTAACTCATTAGTGCGCAGAGTCCCTTATAAGGGACGCTCGAACTTTCTACAGTAGCACTTTCAAAAACTTTAATTTTTAAATATCAAGTGAGCAATGCCGTTACTGACATTCCAACAAAGTACGTTTTATTTCATTTGTTTCTCGTGACGGGGGGAAAAAGTTGGAATATATTAAATATTATGTGAATATTTGTTATTTTCTGTGTGTTGTTTTTTGTTAAGTTAAAGGGACACTGCGTCCGTAGTACAATTGTGATACGATGATTGACTAAATATTACAGTTCTGAAATTTTGGATGAACAAGATGCCCTTGACGACATTAATTTCAATGACTTTGACATTTACACAATTCCACTATCATATGTAGCCGATACTGAGAAAGATACCGATGAAAGCTATGATGAGCATTTACAGAATGTGAAGAAATTACTGCAACACTAACTATCATCTACGGGAATATATATATACTTTAGGCACGATACGAGATAGGCGAACAAAAAAATTTCGTGAAAAAAGAAGAAAGGGGATCTGTAGATCATAGATTTACGAAAATGGAAACATATCGCTCATACGATGGAATGTTGTCACAATTGCAACAAATTTTGATGTCAATGAAATGGGATCATGACAACGGATCGTTAATGAAAGGGGTGCTGTAAGTATTTTCCAACCAAACGTTTTTCATCGATATAATATGGACATACATAGGAGGTGTTGATAAGGTGGATCAATTAGTTGTAGTCTACCGCTCGCAAATCAGACAAAAGAAATCGTTTTGGCCAATCGTTGCATATCTCCTTGACATCTCTTACGTCAATGCATGGCTGCGGATGAAGAAGTTACATCCAAATGAGCCGACAAATTGCTTCTCTTCTTATATTTTTGCCGAAATCCTGCTACAACCTGCCTTGAAACGTATGGTACCCCATCTATAAGAGGTTAGCGTACTAACAAATTTACGACAGAAACACGATATGATGGCAAAAACCATCTTATTGAATATTTAAAAACTGAAAAACAATGTTGACAATGCGAAAAAACAATCTTCATTTGAAACAAATCTGAAAACGGGTGTTACCGACAAAATTTAAATTCTTATGCCAGTTAAAATATATACCAAATAGGCAAATGTTAATCTATCTATAACTTTAATTGCAACTATGTATAAAGACAAACTAAACTTTATAACACTGTAAAAATACATATGGTTGTATATGAAAATGTATTATTGGATACATAATTTTTTAGATCACGTTTTGTAGGTATTGCAAAACCTTATTAAACACCATTGTAAAGATTTGAAACTTATTATTGAAAACTAAGGTAATATAAGAATTAAAATAATATTAAAATACACGAATAAATAAAGAGTTCGCTTTCAGAATTTTAAAGCGACATTATAGTTTGCTGTTAGAACTTGGTTTTTTATTTTACAAATCTTTAAAATTCTTATCTAAATAAAATATGATGCAATGTGGAGGCTTAAATTCAAGCTGCATATTATGCGCTGATCCCGATGATGAAAATATGGTTACTTGTTCCAAATGTCTAGGTAGTTATCATCATGCTTGTGGAAACATACATGACAGCGTAGAGATTTTTACCTGGGTCTGTCAAAACTGTTCCGAACAACAACAAGAAATGTGTGAACCTAACCTTATTCAGCTGGGCTCACGACAAGAGGTGAATGATACTACAATACAGTCATCAGATCAAATACCAAGAGGTCGGGATACCACTAGTATCAATAGAAACCAACCATCTCCCCTCCATGTAAATATGAGCGCTGAAAAACAACTCCAGCTACAGCAGCTTGAAGAGGAGATGCAACTGAGGAGAGAATATTTACAACGAAAGTATGATTTGCTTCGTTCAACTAATAATGAAAATGAGTCATTTTCTCACTGCAGGCAAATAACAACTGCATGGCCAATGGAAGGCAATAATAATTATAGCAGATCACAGAGCATGCAAAATTGTTATCAAACCGTGAGTATGAATAGAATGCAAAATAACTCTCAAAATATCAACACAAATCATCCAGCTGGTATTAATTCACAATCACGCAACGATTATCAAGATACAAACTTACCTTCAACTTCTAATAGAAATAACAATCATTCACGTCGTGGTGAATATTCTACACAAATAATTCACAATATTTCTTCACCACAAGGCCAAAGCACAAATATTAACAGAGCTAATATGACATTTGTAAATCATCGCCCACTGAACATACCTCATGCTAACAATCAAAATACATTTACAGCTGGTTCGCAAAATACAAATTTGTTTACAAATGCAAATAATACGAACAATAATTTTAACAATATTACAACGGCACAACTTGTTGCTCGACAGTCTATCTCTAGAGACTTACCAGCGTTCAATGGTGACCCCAAGGAGTGGGCAATATTTATAAGTGCGTTTGACCAGAGTACACGGGTAGCTGGTTATAGTAATGAGGAAAATCTTATTAGATTACAGAAATGTTTGCATGGCAAGGCCCGAGAAACTGTCCGAAACTGTCTTATTTTACCTGATATGGTTCCGGATATTATCAGAACACTAAAAATGTATTTTGGTAGACCAGAGTGTGTATTAACAAATTTAATTGAGGAAGTCAGAAAAATGTCGCTTCAAAAGGGTAAACTTGAAGCTTTAGTAGAATTTGCCTTTGCTGTTAAAAATATATGCGCCACCATACGTGCATCAAAATTAGATGACTATTTAATTAACCCAACTTTATTGCAGGAACTAGTGGACAAATTGCCATCTGATACTTTGCTGCAGTGGGCAATGTTTTCTAAAGACATTGTTCGCCCTAATTTGCTAGACTTTTCTGACTGGCTGTACAACATAGCGGAGGCTACATGCCGTGTCACTATTCCAGTATTTGACAGCTCCAATAAATCATCTAAACAAGGACGCCTTAATACACACACCGACCAGGCGCTTCAAAAACAGCCATATAAGTGTTTAGTATGCAACGATGATCACAAAATTGCTGATTGCCCGAAATTTGTAGCCATGACAGTAACTGAGAGGTGGGAAATTGTCAAATCACAAAATTTATGTCGCATATGCCTGCGTAAGCACCGACGTAGGTGTTGGTATCAAAAACTATGTGGTGTTAATGGGTGTGCTGTGAATCACAATTCGCTACTGCACAGCGACGAGCAGCCATCAGGAGGCTCTGAAAGTATACTCAATAGTCACAAATCTCTTAATGAAACCTTTTTTCGTATTGTACCAGTAACCTTGTACAATGACAAAAAATCTGTAAGCATTTATGCGTTAATGGATGACGGGTCATCACTAACGCTTTTAGAAAAGAAAGTCGCTGATGGTTTAGAGGTGTGCGGTGTAAGAGATCCCCTTTGTATTCGTTGGACTGCTGACATATCGCGATACGAAGGCAATTCACAGCGAATAAATTTAAAGATTTCATCTTCAAAACCCAATTCAAAAATATTTCCAATTAGCAATATTCACACTGTACAAAATTTAAATTTATCGGCCGAAAATATGATTGTAAAAAATATTAAAGAAAGATATCCCTACCTTAAAAATATTCCACTTGAAGGATACCTTGATGTTGTTCCATCAATGATAATTGGTGTAAATAACCCAAATTTGATAACGCCAACACAAATATGTGAAGGCGGCTGGCAACAGCCGGTAGCTTGTAAAACCAGGTTGGGTTGGACACTGTTTGGGGGTTGCAATTCCAATAGTGGTGGAAAACTTTGTTATCATAAATGTGTTTGTCAAAAAGATGATGAAATTCATGATATGGTTAAACAATTCTTTTCTGATGAAAATTTAGGTATTACGCCACCAGAAAATGAAATTTTCTCGAGAGACGATGAACAAGCACTTGAAATTTTAAGTAAAACTTGTACTTTCATAGATGGTCGATACGAAGTGGGCCTTTTGTGGAAACGGGACCAGCTGAACTTACCAAACAGCTTGCCTACAGCTATAAATCGATTGAAATGCATTCAAAAAAAGGCCAAAAATGATCCAACACTAGCTGAAAACCTTAAAAACCAAATTCTAAATCTTGAACAAAAAAATTATGCTGTACGATTACCAATTAATACTTTAAAAGAAAGTGGAGGTAAGATTTGGTATTTGCCGACATTTATTGTTAGAAACCCAAACAAACCCGACAAGATTCGCCTCGTGTGGGATGCGGCAGCGAAATCTGGAAGTTATTCACTAAATGATTTTTTGGTAAAAGGACCTGATTTTCTTATACCACTTATAAATATTTTATTTAAGTTTAGAATGGGCGCTATAGCAATATGTGGAGACATTGCTGAAATGTTTCATAGAATTAAGGTTCGGAAGGAGGATGCTTGTTCACAACGTTTTTTGTGGTGGGATAAAGATGGTTCTCTTCTCGTTTATCAATTAAATGTCCTTACATTTGGGGCATCCTGCTCTCCCTGTATTTCACATTATGTGCGGAATTTAAATGCAGACAAATTTGGTACAAATCAAAACGTTATCGCCGCAATACAGGAGCAACATTATGTCGATGATTACATTGATTCAGCAAACACTGTGGAGGAAGCAATTGAGTTGGCCTTGAATGTTCGTGAGGTTCATGCTAAAGGTGGATTTTGTATGCGCAATTGGTCGTCGAATTCGGCTGAAGTATTAAGTGCCCTAGGGGAAAATAAGAACATAGGAAACCGAACATTCGAATGCAATGAAAACTCGTCTCAGTGGGGAAAAATCCTTGGTCTAAACTGGGACCCAAAAAATGACGTATTTAAGATGAATTTGAAATTTGTCAGACTTAAGCGACCAATACTAAATTCAGAAATAATACCTACTAAAAGAGAAGTACTTCAAGTACTAATGTCGGTTTTTGATCCACTAGGCTTTGTGGCATGTTTTATGTCTTACCTTAAAGTTATCCTTCAAGAGATATGGCGAACTGGAATTGGCTGGGACCAACCTCTTAACGAAGAACTTAATAAGAAATGGAGAAATTGGCTTAAATATTTACCAACGATTACTGCCGTGTCTATACCCCGGTGCTACTCCCTGGCATTACAACAAAACTTTATTGCAGAGATGCACACATTCGTGGACGCCAGTGAAGTCGCTTATGCAGCTGTGTCCTATTTTAGAATCGAGCATGCTGGTAAAGTAGAAATTCAATTTGTAGCCGCAAAATCAAAAGTAGCTTCACTTCGACCAATCTCCGTACCAAGACTCGAATTGCAGGCTGCAGTCATTGGTACAAGGCTAATGAGAACAGTTAGCTGCCACAATATAAAATTGAAAAGGAAAGTCATGTGGACTGACTCAAAAACTGTTTTAAATTGGTTAAAGGGTGATCCACGAAGGTATAAGCAGTTCGTTATGTTCCGCATAGCTGAAATTTTAAAATACACAAACTGTGCAGATTGGAGGTGGGTTCCTAGTACAATGAATGTTGCAGACTATGCCACTAAATTTAGGCCCCCTAATGATGCTTACCAAGCCTGGTTCAATGGTCCATCATGGTTAATGGAGTCTGAAAACGAATGGCCCAAAAATTTGGATCCAGTTGATGAAGACACTGTAGATAAATACATATCAGAAGTTCGTCCATGTCATTTAAATATTCACGTTCGTAAGTTAAATACAATCAAAATTAATTATTTATACTTTTCAAGTTGGTTTAGACTTTACCGAGCCGTTGGTAATTGGTTGAAGTATATAGATCGCTGCTATAGAAAAGCTAAAGATATACAAATTGAAAACCCTCTGCTTGTTTCATATCTTAACCGAGCTAAAAATATAATTTATAAGATGGTGCAGATGACAGCCTTTCCTGACGAATACTCTGCTATTCAATTAGGTAAGGAAATTCCTAAAGGCGGCGTTTGCGACAAACTTAGTCTTTATATTGACAACAATGGAATTATAAAAGTTAAAAATCGTGCCCAATATGCAACAACAGCTTGTGGTTTACAACGGGATCTGATCATATTGCCGGGTAATCATCACATTACAAAATTAATAATTACAAATTATCATCTTTCCTTTCATCACTCAAATCACGAAACCGTTTTGAATGAAATTCGCCAAGTTTTTTTTATCGTAAAACTGAGAGTAGCCTTTAAAAGTGTGCGCAAAGATTGTCAGTGGTGCAAAAATGAGCTAGCGCAGCCGGTGCCACCACAAATGGCACCAGTACCTTCAGCACGCCTAGGAGCCTTTCAGCGACCGTTTACATACGTTGGAACAGACTATTTTGGCCCGATAGCAGTCAAATTCGGAAGAAAGTCGCTAAAAAGATGGGGCGTGATATTTACTTGCCTGACGATCAGAGCAATACATATTGAGATAGCTCATAGTCTTTCGACCGACTCTTTCCTTATGTGCTTAAGAAATTTTATTGCTAGGCGTGGATCGCCAGCCGAAATATTTAGCGACAATGGAACAAATTTTCGTGGCGCTGATAGGTTTTTAAAAGAAGAGTTAGAAAACATCAACTTTAGTGAGGTACAAAGTAATTTGGCATATAAAGGAATATCTTGGAGGTTCAATCCCCCAGCGGCCCCTCATATGGGGGGAGCGTGGGAGAGATTAATAAGGTCTATAAAAAATATTTTATATAAAATTTGTCCCACTCAAAGGTTTACTGATGAGAGTTTGAGAAGTTCATTAATGGAAGTGGAAATGATTGTTAATTCAAGGCCTCTCACCTACGTATCTATTGATTATGCAGATCAGGAAGCGATTACCCCCAATCATTTCATTTTGGGAAGCTCAAATGGAGCTAAGCCGTTTTGTGAATCAGATAACATAGACTTCAAAATGTGCCTTCGTCAAAGCGAGATATTTGCAAATACGTTCTGGCGGCGTTGGGTTAAGGAAATGTTGCCAACCTTTACCAGACGCAGTAAGTGGTCGCAAAATGCAAAGCCAATCGAAGTAGATGACATCGTGCTCATTGTAGATGAAAATTTAAAAAGAAATACCTGGACTAAAGGAAGGATAGTTGAAGTAGTTAAAGCAAGAGACGGGCAAGTTCGAAGAGCAAAGATAAAAACTATTAATGGAATTATCGAGAGGCCTGCTATAAAATTAGCTATACTAGACGTCGGCAATAAAGTGGAGTAAAACATCAAAGATCGCTTTACTGGGGGGAGAAATGTTACCGACAAAATTTAAATTCTTATGCCAGTTAAAATATATACCAAATAGGCAAATGTTAATCTATCTATAACTTTAATTGCAACTATGTATAAAGACAAACTAAACTTTATAACACTGTAAAAATACATATGGTTGTATATGAAAATGTATTATTGGATACATAATTTTTTAGATCACGTTTTGTAGGTATTGCAAAACCTTATTAAACACCATTGTAAAGATTTGAAACTTATTATTGAAAACTAAGGTAATATAAGAATTAAAATAATATTAAAATACACGAATAAATAAAGAGTTCGCTTTCAGAATTTTAAAGCGACATTATAGTTTGCTGTTAGAACTTGGTTTTTTATTTTACAACGGGCTTCAGAATAATTTAAAATATATCATACGCCAAGTATGCCTTACAAGGGACAATTCTGTTGTTAGGGCATCAACAATATGAAGATGCATTTTTCCATGAGTGTAGTTGATCGCTTGATATCACAACGTACGTGAAAAAAATGGCTTGACTATTGTTGAGCTTAAAGTCTAGACTATAGCTCAGTTTATAGGCTAGAATGTAACTCAGTCTATTGTCTATTCAGTCTCCAATCGGGACTATGGTTCAGTCTAAAGTGTAGCCTATATTATAGCTTATGGGCATAAAAGACACTGCCTTAGTCTTATCTAAACTACACAGCACAATCCAAAGCTCAGACTTTAGCAAAGTCTTCGGTTAAATATTTGCCCAAGTTTTTTTTTAAATTTTAAACAACTCAAACCCAAAAAAAGTATTCAATTGTGTGCTACATAAGCGAACAGTGAAAATCAAATAAAAATTTATTGCAAATTAAATTGAAACTTAAAAACAATTATGACGTAATTGATATAATTAAGAGGTTAATCACAGCCTTTAAAGTAGTTGATTTTGCTTTGTTTTGTGTTTTGTGTTGCTCAAATGTTTTATATAATTTAAGCTGCTTTTTTTGAGGCACAATGAATTTCTGAAACGACTACAGAGTCCGCAAAAAAAATAAAAAAATACTCATAAATTAAAATCCAACACTCCAACCAGAGGTGGTGGGTTGCTGCAGTACGATGCTGTTGGCTGGTGTTATTAATTTGTGATTGAGTAAGACGGAGGAGAAGAACAGCTTGGAAACTAAATGATTAAATGAAAAAGTGGCTGACTGAGTGTGCGAATAATACACTGAGTGAGTGGGCTGAAGTGTAAACATTCATAGTTACATTGATTTCATAAAGATTTCTTTTTATACAAAAAAAGGTAATAAAAAGAAACATGTGTGAAAAAATTATAATAAATAAAACTTTAACTTGCACAAACATGTCTAGTTATGTTTGAGGTTATGACTTTGAGTAAACAAATATGGCAGTCAAATTCACACTCATCCAAACCAAACGCAAAATACTTTCAAAATTGAATTTATATAAATAAATGCTGAGAAATATGTTGAATATAGTAACTTAAGATGTGGTCACATTAAACAAATATTTGACGATCGGAATCGGGAAAAAGCTTGCACACTTAACTGATTAATTTTTAAAATTCTTTTTAAACGGTTTTGTTGATTCATTAAACTTTATTTTTGAAAAAGGTTAATAATGAATTGAATTACAGGGGTCTGTACACGTCAAGCATGTTTGTCCGGCACGCGAATTCACTCGTGCACATGTGCTGGTCGTAATATTAGCCGTTATATCGAAATTTTTTGATTTTCCATCCAGCATCGTCGGCGTTACACATGCAAACACATTTTCACTTATACTATCATACCGCTTGATGAGAAATTCTTGACCGTGTACCGACCTTTTTAAACGCTGTTTGATCCACCAAACGTTTAATAAAAATAGTGGTTACGTGTGGGTCGTCAAATATTTGTTAAGTGTGATCTTAGCTTTATTTTGAGTATTGATTTAACAAAAGTTAAAAACAAAAAAATTCAAAGTCTTCATACCAGTTATTTATTTATTTTTATTGCAGTTCAAAGATAAATGTAATTGTCCCTCATTGTAGCAGCTACTGGCTTTACTTTCATAGCCATGCATTGTTTTGTAGCGAGTGTGGGAGTTACTTAGACAAGGTGTGAAATTTCACTACTTACATATGTGCACAGTTTAGCAGCTATGGCGACAATAACAGCACAGTGTTTAAACCGTCGCCCACTGGGTTGAAATACATAGTTTTTGAGGATTAATTAAAAAATGAAATTTAAAGTATCATCAAAACCGATTGCAGTTGCTTACAGCCTATAAACTTTTACATCACTAGCTGAAAAAATAAATATCTAAAGTGCTCTGGTGTGTTTGCAGTGAGAAATCAAAATTAAAGTTTTTTGCTTTTTTTTGAAAAAAAGACAGAAAAACTAAAAATTTACTTTCTTAAAAATCTTATTTTTTTTTACAAAATTAATAAAAAAGTGACCAATTTAGCTATGGAACCATCAAGTTCAGGTAGTTCTGCGAAAATCCTGGTAAAGTTTGTGTAACAAATTTGGTGTGGAAGTGTTTTTGTTTTTGTAATTTATATTGGAAGTCCATAAAAAATTTGAATTTTCATAGTTTAAGTGGACATATAGTTATTATTCGTGTACATTCGTGTCGAGATTTGTGCTTTATTGTACAAAATAAACATATATCTAATATGTTGCAAAAATTTAGAATGCATTTTTGTGCATTTTAGAAGTTATGCATTTGTTTATAAAAAGTGTCGTTGCGCTGATTTACTAACAAAATATATGGTCTGGCGATTGCTGCTGTTATTATTACTGTTTTTGTGTATTAATTGTTGTTGTTCATGTTTTTAATAATATTCTTTATGTTGTTGTTGTTTTTTAATAATATTCTTTATGTTTTTAAATAATGATAGTGTTGTCAAGTTTAAAGTTATCGGTTAAAACGCATTATTTTTTTTCTCTACGTATAGGAACAAGTTCAAACGTTTTTTTTATACTCGTCGGAGCTTGTACGATATAATGATGAATTCAGGCTGTCAAACTTTGGATGAAAAGCTAAAATTTTTGAAAGAAGAAATGAAGAAACGCACAAACTGCTCAAAGTCTAGTATGTGCGATTTCAATGAACGAGTTAATGCTTTTTTTGATGACTTCAAATCTAGATGGAATAAGGTGCATAGAGTAAATACACGGTTTATGGCTGCGAATAGGAACTGGTTGGAGTCCTCAATTGGGGTTTCTCGTGCTCAGACTTGAAAACGTGGTAGAAAAGAAATTTATTTTACCGAGTCAAATGAATCGAGTAAACATAAAAGAACAAAGGTTTGAAGGGATACCACAACATTGCCAGTGTTAGCTCATGCTACACAGATTAAATTAAGAACATCAGGGTACATAGAAGAATCAAAGATGCTGCGTGGATTCACAAATGTGTCACTATCATAAAATACACCATCAGCAGCGAATTCGGAGCAACCACTAGCGTCTGAGAAAATGTCTGATGTAAAAGCATTGTCTGTTTTTGTAGAAGCTGATCTATCTCGACACCAATACAATATCATTAGACAGTCTGCACCTGAGAAGTTTCCCTCATACACAAATATTCAAAATGAAAAACAAAATTGTTATCCATTGCCAACGAGCCTTAAAATAAGCAAGACTTGCGTTCAAGTAAGTTTACAAGCTCTTCTTGATCACACAGCGGAGCGACTAATACAACATAAAGAAAATTTTATTGAGCATAAATCAAATATAATATTATATGGGTCATTCTTAAAAAACATGACCAATTGGTGTCCCCAGACTTTACTATTTTATATTTTGTTTCTCCAAAAAGAAAATAGAAAAATATCTGCATTTTTATAAATTATTGTCGATTCTACGTAACTATATTATAAAACAAAAATAATTAGTTATCTGAAAATAACTTAAAAAATATTTTTAATGTCAAAGGTTTAGCAAAAACCTGTGTCCCGAGCCAATTTATTTAAATTTAATAGTTATTTTCAGTTAAAATAAAATTGAAAAAAAATAATATTTACAATTTTTGTTATTCAGTTTGTATATATTAATACCATATATAGAAAAGAATGATGAAAAATAATTTTTTTGTATAATTTTTTTGAAGAAAAATCTTGTCCCCAGGTTTTGGTCCCCTCTGTTACGTCCACACATTTTATTGAAAAATTTTTGTTAAACGTTATAACGCGTATATTTCTCTTATGCTTCTCCATCAAAACTTAGCTAAAATCAACAAAATGTGTTTTTAACTGTTCAGTCTTGTTTAGTGCGTGGTTGAGCAAGTAACTTAATTGTAGGCCGGGTGCGTACCCTTATTCAGTGTCTACTCTGTTACTGTTGAAAAACGGTGAGTAAAGTGATTTTTTATTTATTTTATAATTTTTTATAAATATTTTGTGTACACTAATTAAGTGGACAAATAAATTCTACAAAATTCTAATAAAAAGCTAAAATATGGTATTTTTGAGTTAATTTGTCCCCTCTGTTACCGGTCCACTCTGTGACTTATTATCAGTAAAAACTCCAAAAATTTAAAAAAATTCTGCTGGTTATGGATTCCTATTGTTGATAAGATCCGTAACCACATGAGGCCAATTATAAACATATTTGGCCAACTTAATTTTTTAAAATTACAAAATTCAGAATGGTTATGTTTTTTAAGAACGACCCATATACAAAATGGGGGTTTGATGAAAGCTCTGGCCATAGTTCATATAAACAGGCCTTTCATGGCTCAGATGCTAGCGATTCATCGGTATTTTTAACCACAATTGTGCCACTTAGACTTATGCTAGAGGAAACGGTAATTTGGCAAAATCCTCGACCATCCTCCACTAGATTTTGTAGACCTTTGAAAATTGGGTTCATAAAGGAATCTTCACTTGTGTCAGTTAGTGAAAAAAAAAGAGTGGAAGAAGAAATAGCAAATTTGAAATGCTCAACTGTCGCAATCGGTGATAAAGTTATGCAAGTGAAGCACAATTTAATTTTGTCACTGATAGATGGAAAGGTTCTTAATGCTATAACTGGAACTATGCCAACACAAAGGTGTTACTTATGTGGCGCCACTAGCAAAAACTTCAATAATATAGATGCCATGATTAAAAGGCCTGTGAAAACAGAATATTTAAGATTCGGTATATCTGTTCTTCATGGCTGGATCAGATTCTTTACAAGTCTTTTACATATTGCATATAAAATGCCTTTAAAAAAGTGGCAGGCTAAAAGTGATTTGGGGGAAAAAATCGTTGCTGAAACAAAATTAGAAATTCAGAAACAATTTAGAGAGGCTATGGGTTTAATCGTTGACAAACCTAAGCCTTGGTTCGGAAATACCAATGATGGCAATACGGCAAGACGTTTTTCTAAAACGCAGAAAAATCAGCAGAAATAACAAAAATAGACTTGAACTTAATAAAAAGAATGCACATTTCGCTTATGGTAGTATCCAGCTGCAGCGGCAATGAAATCCAAAGTGAAAACTTTAAAATATTTGCACACAATACAGCCAGACTTTTTGTTGAAAAATATCCATGGTATAATATGCCACCCACTTTGCACAAGTACCTAATACAAGGTGCCGAAATTATTAATAATGCTCCCTTACCCATTGGGCTATTATCGGAAGAAGCGCAAGAAGCTTGGAATAAAGATTTAAAGAAATATAGAGAGTTTCATTCACGAAAGTGCAGTCGGGCAAAATCCCTTAAAGATGTTTTTAATTTATTCTTAATAAGCTCTGACCCAATTATTTCGAGCATGCGAAAGTTGCCTCCAAAGAAGGATCAAAGTTTGCCAGAGCAGGCAATGGTTTTAATAATACCTCCAGTTCCAAGCAAAACCAATTTGTGTGATCAAAATGATGATAATGATAATGAGGTTGATGATGACGATAATGAATGGTGATCATGATCACTAAAATAATTATTTTTAGGTTCTCATATGTTATCAATATTTTAACTTAAATTCCCTTATTTTTAATAAAACTGCACTTAAATATACTAAAAAATGGTTTGTTTTATCAAATTGTATTGGTATTAAGTGAAATATAATAAAAAATTATCCTAACAGAGCTTCCCTGAATTGATCCTCAAAAACTATGTATTTCATCCCAGTGTGCATCGGGATTATAGCTACAGTTCTGATAGTCGCAAAATGCTTAAGATTTGCGATTCTGACGTGAAATTGCATAAAAGTTGTTCTGTAAATCAAAATCGCAAGAAGTTTGGCGACTTAAAATAGGAAAAGTATGCTCAAGGGAACTAGAATCTATATAGGAAACTATGGCAGATCACAAACAAAACGCAAGGGTTAAGAACACCATAAAATAAATCTGGCTTTTTGTGATTGAAGACGCGCGATTTTCAAAACATGGCCGATAAGTTTGAATCGCTATAAAGTTTATTAATATTTTTGTCGGGACTATTTTGTATTATTTAATCGAGCATAGTCTACAGCGCAGACTGTATTGCTGTACGAGTAGTAGTGGGGCGAGAGGAAAATCGGATATGTCGGTTACCACCTAAATCAGTTTCTGACAAACCACCAATACCTGCACAGGTTTAAAATAATACGACCGTTGTATAAGAAATAAACATAAGAAGCATGATCTTTAAGTGTCGAAAAAGTGTTCGACAATAAATTGAACATTATTTGGCGTACGGCCAAATATTAGTACATAATTAATACCGTTCATAACTGTTTCCACAAAAGTAACAAACATTATATTTTAATGTTCTTTAGTTTTTTTTTACATCGCTGATGAAGGAATGATCAAACAAAATACTTAAGCAACGCTTCTCACTGGTATTGTTGTTGTTGCTTGGCTATTTGAACGACCACAGCACGAAAAGCTTGTGTGTGTAATGTGTATATGTTTTGTTTTTGTAAATTTTTTTTGCTGGTTTTTTGTTTTATTTTTTATTTTGTTTTTGTTAACAAATTTTTGTTGTATCAACCAACCACAAGGGCGCTGAGCACAACTCAAACGAACAAACATTTATGTACTGAACTGAACACAACAAAGTTTGTGTTTTTCTTACGAAAAACCGAACGCCATGAAATTTTCTCGTCTTTAGGTTGAGTTGGATAAGACCAGTATTATTATTGTGTACGAATATCACAAACAGAGAAACGTTTTTTAAGGTATTTACTACACAAACATTAGCTTCTTTTAGTATTTGTGATTTCTTTTAGCCGATTTCACCAATTTATTAGCATATATAGCAATTTATGTTTTCATGTCAAATAAAATCAAAATTATATAAAAAACTGTATTAAAATATGAATTGATATTTGAATAGAATTGATGAAATTGGCCATTCATCTCCTGCAGCGCTGATATTTGTATTTTGATACTGCTTTTTAAATTTTATTTCAAATCATTAATTTATGTAATTTTTTTATAAAAAAAAATTTTTTAAATGCAAAATGCACAAGAACTTGTAACTAACTGGTGTCTAAGTGTACTAGTACATGTCTAGAACCAATAGTACTAGAGATTTTCCAAGCACACTGAATGCTAGTTTGAGCATTATAATGGTATAGAAAATTTTACAGTTGAGAACTAGTACATACTGGATATTTTTGTAATAGTTTGGTACTAGTTCAATCTCTGGCAGGGAGTCTACAAGTGATGCCCTTGTACTACATAAAGTCCTGGTACTTATTAGAACAAGTATTTTAATATAAAAACTCTTGCACTAGTGGTATTTTGCCAATTAAATCATAATCTCCAGCAGGGATATAATAATATTTGAGGCTATACACCACTTCTGCGCTGATAGCCTCATTAAGTGTTTGTGTGTTAAGAAAAATGCCTTTGTCGACAACTGCAATATAAGTGACTGGGCAGTATATTTGTATGAAAACTGTTACGTTATCGGTCGCTTGCATTGTCGATCGACTTGTCTTGCTGGGTCGCAAATCAGCAGTTTGTCGTTGAAATTGCAAGCAAACGATAGCGGTTGACAAGGGGGCAGGTTGTTAAATTCGAAATTTTTAAAAGACTGCTTGCTAAATTTTTTAAATACATCAAAGGTGATTCTTTTGTTAAGCAACCTTATAATAGACTGTCGTGCTTAGAAAACAGACAGTAAAGTATAATCATGAAAATCAGAGAAAACTGAAATTTTTTAATATTTGAAAACCTTAAAGATTGCTTTTACTTTGAAATAATATTTTTAATAATGTATTTTACAATTAAAGTGTAGACAATTTTTTTAAAAAAAAGCATTAAATGATTTTTTTGTGCCTTTTTGTAAGCACGACAGTACAGGCATCTATGCGTGATGCAAAGAAAAAATTGTGTAGAAATATTAAAATTTTTTTTTTTTAATGTGTCAAAATTTGCGCTATTGCCGAACTATATATTGTAAAACTCGTAAGAAACAAAGGCACTTGTCTCTAAATTTTATACCCTTCACCAAAGGTAAAAGGGTATATAGCGGGTCCGTCATCTAATGTTTTTTTTCAACTAGTGCTTATTTCGTGAATGGTAGCACTGAGCTCATGTCTGATTTGACAGATAATTAGTTTTATCCTTTCGTTGAACGAATATGGTTGTGTATACGCTTGAACAACGCTGGGAAATATGCGTTTTCGCTTCGCTAAGTGGGCCTGCGATCGACTTACAGAAGATGCCGATTTTGCCAAAAAAAATCATCTTTTCAGATGAAGCTCATTTTGATCTTGGCGGGTATGTAAGCAAGCAAAATTGTCGCATTTGGGGCACAGAAAACCCGCACGCATACATTGAAAAGCCGTTGCACCCAAAACGAGTCACTGTTTGGTGCGGATTTTGGTCCAGAGGCATAATTGGACCATTTTTCTTCGAAAATGGGCAAGGAGTGGCCGTTACAGTCAATGGCGATCGTTATTGGGCCATGTTGAACGAATTTTTGTTCACAAAAATTGAAGAGGAGGATATTGTCAACATTTGGTTTCAACAGCACGGCGCTACGTGCCACACAGCCGAAGCTACACTCGATGTTTTTCGCCCTATTTTTGAAGATCGCATTATTAGCCGCAAAGCTGATGTCGTTTGGCAACCTCAGAGCTGCGATTTGACACCGTTGGACTATTTTTTGTGGGGTGCCGTCAAAGATAAGTGTTACGTCGACAAGCCAGAGACAATTGACGCTTTAAGGGACAATATTCGTGAAGCCTCTTATTATTCCCATCACTGAAAATAACAGTTTTTAAAGTGTCACAACTTTGAGTTAGCATCACTGCTTTATTTAAGCACCCATTTAACCAAGGCGAATTTACATCAGGTGACCTTATCTTACTACGTAAGCAACAGCTGCTTACTAACCTTGTGTCAAAATGATATACCGTTCATGTGGTTCTGGGGAATATTTACTAAATTTTATAATTTTTACTTAAAATTATGAAATTAAAATTTGTTTTTAAATTATTAAATTTCAAAACAAACAATTTAAAATTAAAACGAAAATGAAATATTTGCTTAAATTGTTCACTACAGTGTTGTATTATTTTTGACACAACGTATTTACAGTGTTCCAAACGTTTTCAAAATATGACCACCTTGTATGAATTCGCCATGCATTTAACAGCTGATAGTTGCTTTTTGTTTAGTTTGCTTTGAAATTTCATAATGAATCGACTGAGACCAGAGCAACGCGTGGGAATTGTTGAAATTTTTAATCAAAATAACTGTATTCGTCAAACTCATCGTGCACTCCACTCAAAATTTTATTATTTAATGAAGCCGATTTCTGGTTAAATGCGTACGTAAATAAGCAGAATTGTCGCATTTAGAGTGAGGAGAATCCACAAGCTTTTGTCGAAACACCATAAAATCCTCAGAAACTTTTTCTTTGTTTATTTTATTTTTTCAATTTTTTTTGTAATGAAAATTTGGCATAAAGTTAGCAAAAAGTTTATTCATAATACACTTACCAAGCTCTGGATAACGATTTGCTAAACTCTTGTTAACGAGCTGCCAAACATTTGCCAACTTGTGAAAAACAGTCGTTTAATGTCAAACAATTTTGTTGTTTTTATTTTAATTTACGGTATTTTGCTTAACTTATTTTAATTTTAAAAACTTTTTAAAATTTTTATATGTGAAGGGAAAAACATAAAATGACAAATTCAGCGATGATTAATGCAAAACGTGTTGCATTTTTGAGTAATACAATGTGGCGTCAAAAAAATTCAGAGTTGATTTATTTAAAGTTGGCAGATGGAGAAAAGTTCGTTATGAATTAACTCTTTGCCATCAAAGATGCATGCAAGCACTTGCGATTATTTTAAAACTTTTTTTTAATTAAATTCAATCGTATGTTTATTGAAAAATATACAAAATTAAATAATTTTTTAACTTGTATGTGGCAGTCGTTATTAAACTGCAATATTTTTTTACGAATAAGGTGGTAAAAATCATACCGTTAAATTTTGTGTAGATCGGTCCATAATTAACAATATGCCTCATATAAAGCCCACTCTCGAAAAAACCTTTAGTACGCCTAAAACCGTAATGCTCTTGATCTGTGTTCTATTTTAATAATAAAATTTCATCAGTCATAGTTTTATAAGACTATAAATTACTTGTTTAAATTTCTTGAAGATCGGCGCATAATTTACCATAGGCCCCATAAAAAGACCACTAACTGAAGCTGGAAGGTATCAAAGGTTCTTCACTCTAACTTATTATTTATTATTTTTTTGGAAATAAAATAGCTAGGGAAGTTGGAAACCTTAGTATGTAACGTAATTTGAGAGTCATAAACCTTTGAAAAAGCAGCCTACTTTTAAAAATGTTAAGGTTTTAGCGGTATTTGTAAAAAAATTCCAGCTAAATAAAATATTTAGCGGTTTCTAGCGGTTTTGAAGTCCGATTTGGCGGGAAATGTTCAAAAAAAATTGGCAACAGTGAAGCTGGGATATAATTTATATTTTTGTTGTAATGTTGTATTTGTTGCCGTAACGATGCCACCTGCTTATTCCACCATGAGCCATTGTACTCTATTAGAAATTATGACACATTCAGAACTACTTGGTATTTACGTTAGAACATGAAATTGTATCTGTCTGTATTCGTCTATGGAACTTCGTGTTTTAGTTATTTAAAAATGATTTTATGTTTTATATATTTACTTTATTTATTGTTTTTCTGTGAATTTTATTTATTTATTTTATTTTTTTACTTAAATTTCAATAAAAAGTATTTGTTTTGATGTTCTTTTTACAACATGCAATCCCAAAATTAATTATTTATAAATTTATATTTTTCCGACCTGAATAGAAAGACAGATTATTTAAAGAAATAGCAGAAAAAAAGGAGGGAAGGCCAAAAAAGAAAAATCGAATTTATTTTATGCCACAAAAACAAACATTTCAAGTGGCCCGTTTACGTTTCGAAGAGAATAAATGAATGATTAAATGATTTGTCTGTCTGTCTATCGGAATGTTTTAATAAATAAATGCACGACACTTTAACAAAGTAATTAATTAAGTCAATAAGTTTAAGCAAATATTTTGCCAACCAACACATAACCATGACAATAAATAAAGGAATAAATCCAATAGTATTAAATAATGTTATTCATGTAATGCCTTTCTATAATTTTAGGATATTTTGAGTAAAAATATGTCTTATGCGATACTTTTTCTTGACCTTTCTTTAATCAAAAAAGAAAAAGATGATAAATTAACCAGAAATAATAAAATTTTCTTTTATTTTACGTTAAATTGAAACTTTGGAATAAATATTGTGCATTAATTATCCCTAATAAATGAATTTAAGTAGAATGCTGATATTAACGACGAACTACGAGGGTATGTTAATATGCTCGTGATGATTTTTTTAAAAGCCTGTCAGCAGTTATCTGTCATTTGACTCCTGTCCAAATTTAAATAAGCTGCGTCATTGACTTACACCAAGGTTAAGCTTAACAAATGCTATGGGAACTCGGCCCCATAATTTAAATGGTAAAACAAGTTTAACTGGAATTCGTTGTGGCTGTACAAGTACGGAAGATTTCGAATGATTTGAATGCCCGGTTTACATCGCTACAGCCGAAACAATTGAAAATATTTAAGACAGGGTAATGGCCGATCGGAGATTGAAAGTGCGAATGACAAAGGAAGCCACAAGCCGCTTTGCTGACAATTGACCACAAACACAATCGTGTTACAACTTGGCAGTGGTGTTTGTCATTGTTCAACCGTAATGTGAACGATTTAGTGCACCATTTTGTCACCGTGGACGAAATTATGACATTCGATATCGATCGAAATTTTCATTTGAATTGTATTGTAATTTCGTTCGATATCGAATGACGTAATTTGACCCAAGGTGGGCTTGTCAGCCAGTATAGTCATTGGGACCGTTTTGGGCGATGCGGCATATTATTGGATCGATTTAATGAGGAGTTAAAGAAAAAAAATGTTCTTTTGCACCAGAACAATAAAAAGGTGCACATATGAGGCGTTCCCATGTTAAAAATCTATAAATTAGTCTACGATTTGCTCCCTTATCTGCAATATTCTCCAAACGAATATTTATATTTCGAAATGGCTCGGCGGAAAACGATTAGACTCCAATTATTAATTTTTCTTACGAAAAACACCGGTTTTCATGACCTCGACCAACTTATTATTGAACATTGATTTGCTTTTTGAGTGTGGTTTATATTAAAGAAGTCATGGCCTTTTTGATCCGTCCTCTTATGCACTATTCTTCTTTTTTATTTGCTTAGACTCCTTTCACACTCGGCAAGTTACTTGCGCAAGTCTCTTGCGCAACTCTTGGTTTGTAGATAGAGCTGCAAAACTATCGATAGTCGGCCCAATCGATAGTTTCGATAGTTAGCTTTAAAACTATCGATACTATCGATAGTATCGAAAAGTTTCTATGTGCCACTTCTGTTGACACGGTAGTCAATGAAGGTTACTGAAAACGTTTTTCAGGTATAAAGACCAGCATATTCATTTTAAATTTCAGTGTCATCTATAGTTTATAATTAATATAAACTTTATATAGATGTAGAGACGGTTAATTGTCATCAGGGTTGTCCATTTTTTTCACCTTCGACGTCAAAATTTTCAACTTAAGTCTAGAAATTAAAAAGGTTATTTCCAAGGCCCATCTATCAGGTCTGCTTACTTGTACAAAAACAAAAAACGATTCTTTTTAGTTGTCAAAAATTTATTACCACATATACAAAGCAAAAGGAAAAAACGTGTATGTGTGGCATACCATAAACGTAAACAAACGTACACATGCACATGTAAGCAAAATGTAAACAACTTTTGACAACTAAAAAGAACATAAACAATGATCATCAGCCTTCTTGCGCAGACCTTTTCAATGGGCCTTGGTTATTTCGTAACCCTTGCGTTGATCATTTATTTATGCAAAATTTTTTGAATTTTCAAAAATTTTTATAAAAGTTTTCAAGGAAGTAGATTAATTTATTTTACAAAATAACCCCATTAATTTTTTTAAGACTTTTCGTAAAGACAAAAAGGGAAAATAATTGCCACATTTATCGAGAAAACAAAACTTCTAAGAATCCTGGTTGCAGGTTTAACATTATTTTAATATGCAAATTAGTACACAATTCTGTGGCAGTAAGGAAAATATGCTCAAGTCTATTTTTTAAGTTTTAAAGGTGATTTTTGAAAATGTACTCCTATTCCAAAATAATCTTCACTTATCTGCGGTTAAATGTTTTTTTATAGTTTTTGTTTCTAAACATTCCTTATGTCACAGATCGGAAGTAAACCTAAGTTTTTAATCCAAATATTATTACACATTGAAAAAAGACATGTACACCTGTGGGTAATTTTGATTGTGAAAATCTCAAGGGTGCAATTATTTCTAGTTATTCTTGCATGTACTTTTGAACATGAAGATAAAAAAAAATCAAATTTAGGTTACATTTTCCTTTTTCCTAAAGAACAAGAAAAGTTTATGCACTGCTTAAAACTTGGATCGAATGAGTTGTTAAAAATGTTTCGTTGACAAAATTTAATCAACTTTGCAGTTACTTTTAAAATTTTCCGATAGTATCGATAGTGTTAAAAACTATCGATAGTCCGCCAAAAATAAAACTATCGATACTATCGATAGTACTATCGATTGTTTTGCAGCTCTATTTGTAGATGTCAGCGGTAAGGTCGGGGTAAGGAAAAAAAATGTTGTACAGACTTTGTTGTTGTCGTGTGTGTGAAAGGGGTCTTAGTCATCAACTAGACTTGCAATATTTAATCTTTAAACAGGGTTTGCTGCCCACTGGGTAACCCAGAAAAACCCACCCGGGTTGTAATGGGTATTTTGTTTAAAAAAACCCAAGTGGGGTTTTTCTTTATATTCATTTAAACAAAGATGGTATAATTTTTATATTTTATTTACAGAAACATAAAAGAAAATCATTATAAAATGCATACAATGTGTTTATATGCCCATTTGTCAGTATGTAGATTTTACTTTAGAGGGCTTTTCTCTATTTAATAATTGAAACATAGAAACATAGACCATTTTAAGGTATTAACCTTCTAATTCGGCCTTTTTTAATCTAATTTATTTTAAAAATCGAAATCAGTCTTTTTAAAATGAATTTGATTAAAATTGATTTTAATACTTAACGTGCCGAATTTGATTTTAAAATCTATACATAAAAATTTATTGCGAAACACCTCCATAATCTCAAGTTACGGGTAAAAAAACCGGGGTTTCGTACCCTTACTTCAACAAAATCCCGTTTTGACAGTAGTATATCATTGTTCAATAAATCACATCAATGGCAGTTGGAATTTTAACGGAATCACTTTGTAAAGCATTTCAAGCTTTTTGAACTTTGAGTAAAATTTGTTGGATATTCAAAGATTCTTTATAAAACTAAACGTTAATTCAAATTCTATGAATGTCATTGTCAAATTTAAGGTTGAAAAAAGTTCCACTTTACAGAACTTGACAGTTGAGGCATATATGTAAAGACTTATTTAAGCATTTGATGATGATGTCGTAAAATTTTTTTGAAGATTTCCTTGCTAAATCATTACCGAAAAGGGCTGAGTTGGCAATATTGCTCAGACCAATTATTATATCATTACATGAAAAACAACAAAACAAAAAAAAAACCCACAAAAACCCGCTGGGTTGGGTTTACACGATAAAAAACAGGTTAGAGGTCCACTAAAGAACCTCCTTGATTTAGTACTGAAAAAAAATTTTTTGATTAAAAAATAGTTTTTAGTAAAGAAATATTTCAGGACTTACGTAAGTTACCCTCGTGTGTGGGCTTCCACACACATGTAGTTTCTATGTAATTTTCATTAGAGAAAAAATGTTCGGTTGGCAGTTTTGATATTGTTGGGAACTGCATGCAATGTAAGTATGTTAAATAAAGTGAGTACTTATATATAGAATACACAAAGCTTTCTATGGTTTGAAGGGATAAATAAATCATAGATGTTACGTAAATCATAACTTTGAATACAATCGTACTATGGCGCCACAGTAAAGTACCCAGCCAGCAAAATAATCCGACGTCGTTCAGATATCTGAGAGAAACGTCGGCAAAAAAGTCGGAATCGTATACGAATTCTGTCAGATTTCTGACCCAAAAACGTATGAAGTGGTTGACACGAATTCTGACAGACATGTCGTGGGAAATTTTGGTTTTTTGTCGGCATTTCTGATAGATATCTAACAGAAATCTAATGAAAAAGGCATGGGAAGTTCTGATGTGTTAGCCGGGATATGTTTTGCTTTCGAACTGATAGCTGAAAGAAATAATTTTATTGCAAAATATGTATGTATGTACATAAATAAAAATTTTACATGTACGTACCTTTTTTATGCTTTTTATCTTGAACAAATAAAATAAAATAAAAATTAGTTCCAACAGAATGACAATTGTCATTATTTTAAAAAAATAATAAGTCTTGTTAGACAAATCTGAATGAATTCCGTCGGAATTCTATTGGACATATCTGTACATAAATTCCCCCCGATATATCCATGCGAAATCGATCAGAAATCGGCCAGACCGTAAGTATATTCAATGTCTGACAGAAATCTGAACGAAGTCTATAAGAATGAAGATAGACATTTGCACGAAATGTCTGATTCAGACAATGTCGAAGTATTTTGCTGGCTGGGTAGATAGACATTGCATATGTGTGAAAAACCTTACACGAGGGTAGCTAACGTAAGCTTTTTTTTATAATTATTTGAGGGTTCAAATTCTGCTATGAAATTGCATAAGTGTCCAGATTATGAAATTATAGTTTTACAATTTTTGTATTTTTATCTTGTCGCTCCTCTTTTCCTTTGTATCTTCTTTAAATATAAAAACGTTTGTGCCGCGTGTGTGCTCCTAAAACTCAAGAACCACTGCACCGATTGATACCAAACCTGGATATTAAATTATTTTAGTCAGCAGCCAGGTTTCCCTTAAGATTAATTCCGATAGGTGCGATTCTAATATTTATAATATGTAGTGGCATTTAATTTTTTTATTTGCGTACGATTTGGCTGAAATTCACAAAATACACCTACAGCCAACTTCAAGTTTATAATAGTGAGATTAACAAAACAAAACAGAATTGCAGAGTAAATGAAACTGAGTACCCCATCCCAATTTTCTCACCCCATAAACTCAAGAATTGCTGCAAAAAAATTGCAAGTCTGAACCATAACTTACTAATTAGACAGAGAAAATATTAGTTGTCCTCTTTAAAAGAAGAAGAAATGTTGATTAAATTTGTTTAATTAAAGCTGACTTAATTTTTGATTAATGGTTCAATTGAAGCACAATAAAAAATTGGCGAGAATTTTTCTGTGTAGCTTAGTAGTCCAAACAAATATTTTAAGCAACAGCTTATTCTTTAATCCTAGAAAGATAATCTTCGTAAAATTTACGCATGCACTTTCGAAGTACTATTGCTAATTAGCACGACCCTCTGTGAGGCTCACACATCGCTCCGGTATTAAACATCATAAAGTTGTAAATTTGTTGACATTATTTGACCTCTACCTTGTCTAAATTCTACTGCTTTTTAAATTAAAGAATCATTAAAAACATTTCAAATTGCAAAAAAGAAAACAAAACTGTTTTTTATTTGTGGTAAAAACAAATCCACGCAAATTGAATATTGCAAGTGTTTTACGTCGCTCTCCAAAAAAGTATATAAAAAAAATTAACACTAGACACAACAAAAAAAAAAAATTTTGTTTAGAAAACAATTCAGAAGAAAAATCTGTGGCGTTAAGCAAAAAGGTGTTAAGTTAAAAAAAACTATTTTGAGCTTTTGATTTCACTTTCGTGGTTTGGTCTCAATAGAATAACTTTGAGTATTGTAGAACCCCTATTTTTGTTTTGGCAATTTTTAAAAAAGTATAAGCAAACTCTTAATCGGAATGTGCTTCTAAATCGATTGCCTAACTATAAAGGTATTCACCTCAGAATTTTTACTCTTGCGGAATTGCGGAATCGCAATACTTTTTATTTTTCACTACAACAAACACATGAAAATAATTTCCCACTACTTTTTATGTTTTGCAAGACCTTTTTGATGGAGCGTAATCGCAAGGGTAAAAGTTGCACAATTCAGCTTATAAACTTCAATATTGGCATCGTTGCCACATTTTTAACCAGTGTATAGTAATATGTAAACAGTACCTAAAATTACAACCCTTAATGACAAAATTCCGTTGTTTAACACTGTTTTTTTTTTAAACACAATCAAAGTTCTACGAAATAAACGAAAATTTAAAAAATTTATTCAATTCCTCGACGTGCTGACAAAACTAAAGATAAATCATCATAAAGTGTGGTTAATTCCTCTTCTACGAATTCGTCATCCAAAATATCTTCAGTTGTGAAATTATTTGGATAATTTTCTCAAAAGTTTAATTACAAATTTTAATTTGGTATTTTTAATAAAATAGATCCATACTTACCGATTTCATGATAGATGTTTTCAATTTGAACAAAAGATTCATTAATTAAATGATTTACCTAAAATGTCTTAAAACTTTGCTTCGGCATCTTAAATTAATAAACAGCAATGATTTTTCGCAATCAGTTGACAGTTGTGTGCTTTTTTTTAGTTTTTGACAGTTCGTAATATTTCGAAATTGAAATTTCAAAATGTTTAAAGCTGGGTGTTCACGGCACCGATAGTGCAAAACCACAATTTCACACTTCCGCAAGAGTAAAAATTCTGAGGTGAATACCTCTTATGTTCTTCACAAAAATTATATTTTCTTAATACTAAACAAAGTTATAAATGAAAAATCTGAGGCACTTCAAAAACAGTGATTTGAAAAATTGGTGGGTAATGTGGGACCCATTAAATAGCTAATGAAGCTATGAAATTGTTACAGAAAAAATTCTCGCCAATTTGTTTTCAATTATTATTTTATTTTATTATAATTTTATTCCTAAAAAACACTTAATTGACAACATCTTTTGTAAGTTGTTGTTGTTTTTTATTTTGTTTTTCTTAACCTACTTACAACTACAATTAATGTTGAGAGAATTTCAACTAATTGTAGCGAGGAATGTAAGACGAGATGAACGCACTGTTTATTGTTGATGTTGTTTTGTTAAAGCTTTGATATTATTACAAGTAGAACTGTTGCTATAAGTCTTATACGTTTAACATTTTTACTTGGTTTAATATCTTTAGTTTTTCTAAAATCTTTATGGATGAAGTTTCCTGATGATCTGGCCTAAGCAACCAGTGAAATGCGCATAGGAATAGCTTATCCCATCAACAATAAATTTCAAGTGTTTTTATCAATAATAAAAACTGGGAATTTAGCACGAATAACAAAATCTTTTGAAATTTAAAAATTTTGTATTCCCAAAAATTGAAATTACTTTTTGATAATAAACAGGCGGGTGCACGGCCTAAAAAACACTTAATTGACAACATCTTTTGTAAGTTGTTGTTGTTTTTTATTTTGTTTTTCTTAACCTACTTACAACTACAATTAATGTTGAGAGAATTTCAACTAATTGTAGCGGGGAATGTAAGACGAGATGAACGCACTGTTTATTGTTGATGTTGTTTTGTTAAAGCTTTGATATTATTACAAGTAGAACTGTTGCTATAAGTCTTATACGTTTAACATTTTTACTTGGTTTAATATCTTTAGTTTTTCTAAAATCTTTATGGATGAAGTTTCCTGATGATCTGGCCTAAGCAACCAGTGAAATGCGCATAGGAATAGCTTATCCCATCAACAATAAATTTCAAGTGTTTTTATCAATAATAAAAACTGGGAATTTAGCACGAATAACAAAATCTTTTGAAATTTATTAATTAAAAATTTAATTAAATTTGCACCAGTAAACAAATTTATAGTATTATTTTAACGTTTAATTCTTGATTAAATTTTTAATTAAACCCGATTTCATTTTTGATTAATGCTTTAATTGGCGGTGTGAATGTAACTTTAACAAAACCGTAATTTTTATAATGGATTTTAAATATTTCATGCGATTTTCGAGCAAAATTTAATTCATTGTAACAACTACGTCAAAAAACTAAATATCAAAACTATCATGTTGTTATTGTTGAATATAAACATGTCTATAAAGAATATTAACATCTATGAAGAAATAGGTTAACTGTTTTATTTAACCCAAGCTTCATTGAATCCACATTTAGTTCCAGTTCTCTAAATTAAGCTTTAGGTCCAGTTATTTTTTAAAGATATTTCTTTCTTCTAATATATTGCTACTCCTTTGTGTAGAGCATTTTTAAATATATAATGAATTGTTATGCCATCCATTCATAAAAGCAGAGCTTGAAAATATTTTATAACTGAACACTTTGTGAAAAAGTAACAACATAAATATTTCTGGGTGGCAGCTAAAACAATTGTAATACCAACAGCAGTAACTGAAAACGACATCGCAGTGATGGCTGCCACCAATTACGCCATTAACAATAAAACTACTAGAAGCAGCATCAAAAACAATAGATTCATTTCGAGTTTAAAACCACAAAAATTAAAAAAAAAAATGCAATCGTTAACAAACAATACAAACCCCCAGCAAATAAACGTCAACACAGCTGCTTGAATATTCGTATATAAATATGCAGTTTAACGAACACATAATTACCATAAAAGATAGTGGAAGCTAAAAGTACACACTACAAACTGTATTATGAATTTAGAGACAAGATGAAAGTGTTCTGCTGTGAATACTATAGTGTATGACTATAGTGTATTTTAAAGTCACGACTATAGTGTACCCTATTGTCAATACTATAATAGTGTACACTTTGGTCAAGACTATAGTCGAAATATATGAAAATAAATGAAACCTTTTTCAAAATGAACGAAACCTTTTTCAAAATAAATGAAACCTTTTTCAAAATGAAGGAAACCTTTTTCAAAATGAACGAAACTCTTTTCAGAATAAA
Source organism: Pollenia labialis (assembly GCA_949318255.1). Lineage (NCBI taxonomy): Eukaryota > Metazoa > Arthropoda > Insecta > Diptera > Polleniidae > Pollenia > Pollenia labialis. The sequence continues at coordinate 39,907,011 of OX439141.1, read as the reverse complement.
TCAAACTTTATGTACGAATTCTATTCAGAATTTTCTGTAGCATTACACTCCTCTTGCGGATAATATGATATAATTTCTGCTTGCGTGTAGCACAACTGAGTGCTAACAGACCCTTCATAGGTTGCATATATGTGGAGTAGCTGCCTATGGCATTCGCTGTCAGCGGTTACAAGGGAAGAGTCTCGGAGGGTCTTTCGAGCTACCACACAGAAAGAAGAAATAACAGTCGGCATAAATTAAGTTGTTTATATTTACTTTAAGTACGAGTCGTACTCAAAAATTCAAGTGCGAATAACACTAAAACGTACTAAAAACAATCCTAAATCGAAATCAATTAATCGAAAATCAATCCCGGAATTTCTAAAAATATATACAAAGTTCTTTGACCAAGTAAAAAAAAGAATGCGCATAGGAGTAGCTTATCCCATCAACAATAAATTTCAGTTTATCAAAAGTATGAAATGGGAATTTAGCACATTTAAACGAAACCTTGATTAAAGTTTTCGTATGTGGTGCCACTCTGAGATTAAAATTACAAAGAGAGCGTTTAAATCTCATTTAACTTAGCAAAGTTCGTGGAGACTACTACAACACAAGTAGTCAAAAAACGATTTGCTTGTTGTGTATAGAAACAACAAAAACAACAGAACAAGACGAACGCACATTTTTTCGAGTTTAAAAAGTAAAATTGAAAACTCTATCTTCTCAGTTAGTTAATATTTTCTGTACATTAAGTTTTTAAAGTAAAAACCATATCGGGAATGATGCAGGTGTTTTATAATTGAAATTGTGTAAGGTATAAAACGAGTAACTAGATCAATCATAATAAAATTCTCCTTCTAATTTCACGTTTGAATAGAATCAACTTTATAATTTTTGTTTCAAGCGCATTTTGAGATTGATTCAGTCTTAGTTTTACTTAAATCAATCTCATTTTCGGATCATCTCAAGTGCGAATTCGGGATAAGCTAATTATTTTGCTACTTAAAATACGTACTTGAATCAATCTTTCTGTACTTAGCTCAAGAAAATCCGTACTCAGTGTTGTATTAATACTGCTTCGGATTGATTTCAGTACGGATGGTTTGTTTTTTTTTTTGAGTGCACTAACTTACGAGTTTGCCTGGATACTTGTAACTAACAATTCCAATAACACAACCGACCAGGGGCGGTATAACCCTATTAGCCATGTAGACTAAATCCCTGCACAACCACTGCACCATTTATTCTTAAATAAGCCCGGAAAAACGAAAACGTATGTTTGAGGCCTTAGGCTCCTTGCAGGAGTATACTATAACTCCAAACTCTACTCCCCGCGGAACTGCAATCCGGTACTACTCACGCTTTTCTTGATGCTTCTTAATTCTTGAGCAGCTTTAGCACTTGGAATAATGCCTACAATAACGCTTGCTGCTTTCATAAAAATTGTTTTAAAATCACATAAAGCTCTTGGACGGGTCCTTCTGTATACATATAGTTTATAGTTAATTTGCGAATTGCCCCTTCCCAATCTTCCACCCCTATAGCAGAACTCAGGTGAAGAATCTTGCTTTTAATCTTCGTCTACTCTGACGTAGTTCATCTACATTTGATATCGTCTCAGACACCGCATTCGACACACTTGTAGCGTTTTTGGAAACATACTGTTGAACGCTATACACTCAAAGAAAAACGCTTCGTTGCTGGAATGAAACCATTTCATTGGCCTATATTAGTTTATGCAATGAAAATCTTCATTACTGGTACTAAACTGTTCATTGCAGCTATGCGATTTTCATTAATACTATGAAACTTCCAAAACTTGAATTTTCCTTAATTTCGTTGTATCATTAATGATACGAAAAACGTTTCATTTGGGCTACGTAAAACTTTGATGTATAATTTCTGGCATAAATCCGCATAGTAAAATATTACAAATGAAGATTCCCATTAAGAAAGTTATTAATTTATATTTTTAAATCAAATTTTTATTTATCATTGAATATTTGTAGAAATTACAACACCCTTCAAAGTTAAATGATATTTTTACGTAGCCCGAATGAAAAGAAATGACAAAGTTTCCTACTATTTACGAAAACTTTCATTCTGAATTTTAACACACCACCAAACAACAAAAACAAAAAACATAGCATAGAAACAAAGAGAAAACCTAAAATTAAAAAATAATTTATTTAATGATTTTTTTATTAATGCAACGAAACTTGTCATTACATCAACGAAATTTTTCATTAATATTATCTAACGGGACTTAGCTTAATATGAGCACACAAAAATTTATAAACTCATATAATTTGTAGTAAATATAACAATTTTATTATTTGTGTCGTAAATACAATGATCTAGTCATCTATATAATGTAAATAACCATTTAAGTTCAAAAAAAAAAAAAAATACAACGAGAGAGAAAAACAAGAGAAAAAAAAGAAGTAAAAAACCAAACTTGAAATGTAGTAAATAGTATGTATTCATCATTACTGCAACGTAATGTTTCATTATATTAACGTAAGTTTCAGAGAAAAATAACGTGACATAAACGATTTTGTGGAATGCTGTAGCAACAACATGCATGGCATCAACTTATTTTTTTTTTAATTTCTTTCATTTGATTCAGTTTATTTTCAACCCTGAAGAGAACAAGTGATTTGTGTTTTAAAAGTGTACGAAATTAAAAAAAAAAATAAATAATTAATATCTATTGCATACATATGTACATAGATTTATACTTATTGTGCCAATTATAATAAAGTAAGTATTATAATGAAGTGTTTTTTATGTAAAAAAAGATTTATTGCAAATGAAATTTATTTTCATCATTTGAAATCCTAAAAACATCAAAAGGAAAGTTTTTGATACGTACTAAAGAATATTTTTTAACTTTTAGATGAAGAAACAAATGAAAACGCTATACAACACCTTTTGTCTACTTGGGATTTAAAACATCTTTCGAAATTGAAATGAAGGTAATTTTATTGTTTTAAAATCATAGTAAATATCATTTTCTGTAGTGTATTCAACTTTTAATTTTTTTCAGAACAAAACATAACAATAAAAGTCCTATCGATTCTGTCAGCGAATGACATATTTGATATTACACAACAATTGAAAATGGCGGCAAAATTCTTTTTAAGCATAATTTTGAAAAATGGAGAGCCGAAAACAACATACCCATACATCCTCAAAATACCCTTAGTGATTTTCAAGACACTCAGTCTGTTTAGTCATCTTTACAACCATCACAATCTTCCAGCAGTGAAATGGAATTAGAAAACTCCAAGATATTTCACAAAGAATTTTAAAATATATATGTATATTTTTTTATTTCTTTAAGTACCTTATTCTTGAATTAAAAGCTTTTTATTTTTACCATTAGTTTTAAAATTTAATTTTATGGTTTGTTTAAACTAAAGATACATGAAATATATGGTTAAATAAAATAAAAATTTAAAAAAAAAGTATTTATCTTTAATTTTAATATAAAATATATTATTGGTATAAAAAAATCATTTATATAACGAAACATTGTTATTATAACTAATAATATCGATTATTTGTTTAATGACAAGGTGTCATTATATGTAAGAAAAACTACAGACCAATAATAGAGGGTTGTCATTATATTAATGAAACAATGTAATTAATTTAATGATAAAATTCATTGCAGGAATGAAAAATTACGTTGCATCTAAAAACTTTTTTCATTATGGGAACGTAAATCAATGAAAAATTTCATTACGTTAATGAAACAATGATTTTAAATAAATGAAAATATTTCATTTTATTAATGACAAGTTTCATTTTATTAATGAAAAGGTTTCATCATATTAACTAAATAATTTCATTACGTTAATGATACATTTCATTTATATAATGAAAATTTACGTTTCCATGTATAATTTATGTCATAGAATTAATGACAAAATTTCATTGTCTTAATGACAAATTTGAATTTAATGATCCCATTTTCGTAGCGGGAATGACACGCTACGTTGGCTCAATAATAATGACAAAATTCATTGCAGGAATGCAAAAAATCGTTACATTTACGAAGGTTTTTCTTTTAGTGTAGTGTATTCTATATTCGACATTATGCTGTACACCAAAAGATAAATAGTGTAGCTTATATAGTGTAATCGTTTTTTAATACTTTTTTTAAATTAGTCGCTGTATAATTTTATCCTTTGACTTTATTTAAAAATATTTCAATACTTGTGTTATAAACTGTGTATAATAGGACTGCACAAACACACACACATAAACACAATCTGTTTGTTCTTGTATGTTTATGCAATAAAACAACGAACAAATGAATGACGTCAATAAAGGTCAAAGACAAGTGAGTGCAGTGCAATAGTCGATGAATTGTTCCAACACGTTGGCAAAATATCCAATGAAATAGCAATAGAAGTGATTATGAAATGGTGCAAGCAACACAATGTAGTGAAAACTTACAAAGCTGGCTTTGTATAGGGTTGAATAGTAATATTTATTGTTTTTGTTTGCACTTTTTTCTTTGGCAAAAACGCACAGTATGTATACAATTTTTTTTAGCTGCGTAATAGGAAACAGCTGTTAGCCTAAACATCACCTTTAACAGTTTGTAATCATTGAAGGGTACCAGTTTTAACATGTTAAAGTTGACACAGACTTATCAGCAGCAGCAGCGGTGATTACAGAAACCCCATAATTGATATGTAGTCGATGATGTTCTAAATGTTGGTTGGTGATTATGATGTTGCTGATGGTGGTAAATGGAAAACATCATCAGCATCTGTAAAGTGTGTTTTTCTTGTGTGTTTACACTCCACCTCCTTTTACATGGATGTTTAATTTTTTTTTTTGGCATTTGCCAAACGATACTTTAACACAGTGTTAGTAGTTTCCTTTTCAAGGTCAGTTTTGCAAACATGTAACTGCAATAAAGAAAATCTTTCTTTAATTTAAAAAAAATATGGGAAAACAGAAAATAAATACAAGCTCTGACCCACTAAATTTAGTTTAGCAAGTCGTTTTTTAGTAGTTGGTACAAATCTGTCGACCCAGTCGTCATTAGGAAGAGAAAGTCTCAACATGTTAAAGAACAACACACAAAACGCTCGAAGCAATTTTTTTAACTCTTCAGTTTTGTGTGTGTGTGTGTTTTTATCCAGCAAATAAAAATAAATTCTTTAAAAATCTTCTGTTTACACAAACTTTTCTTGCTACATAAATGTTTCATGATTGGAGTTCAGTATTTGGTGGAAATGGTCTTGCAGAAAAGCAAATGCAAAACATCGTCTCTCTTTTATGAAATCTAATTCAAACTCTGTGTATCTTTGTTGTTTTTCGATTTAGCAGAAGAGCAACGGTATCTTGCATTTGCCCTTTCGCAAGACTGTTTGCACCAAATACTGAACTCTTTTATGGTGTTTTTACAACCTTCAACGATGATAAAAAAAGGTTTATATGAGTTTGTCATTCTGTTTGTAATTTCTATAATTTTGTTCATAGACTCTATTAAGTATAAATATATAGTCTGGGTCCTTGAGAGGAGCCAAGTTGAGTTAACGATGTCCGTCCGTCTGTCCGTGTGACCGTTGAAATGGGCTTTCCGAAGACCCCAGATATGATGGCAAGTTGTTAGTTGTATAATTTAGTCACATGGTACGGAATTGTTTGTAAATGTAATTTAGTCCACAAATGGCTGAGTTATGAGCAAAACATCACGACTGCCTCTACTTTTACCCATATATCCCTTGTTGTTGTTGGTTATTTTATTTCTTTTTTCTATATCTGGAGAACGGCACGAGCCAAAGTTTTCAAATTAGGTACAAGCATCTTGCTTAACAATACCCAATATACGCAAAAATGTGGGCGGGAGTGGTGAAGTGGGCGTGGAACTTCCTGTACAAAGAACTTATAGATTTCTCTTTATCTGGGAAACGGCAACATAAAACATTTCCAAATTATGTTTAAGCCATTTTATATCCGACAAAATGTGTGCAGGAGTGAAGAAGAAGGCGTGGCACGGACTTGATTTATTTATATCTCAAGATTGTTAAGAGAAATTTGGTGGACATAGCCGGCTTATTTACACACACACTCTTCAAACTTAACTGTATTAAATTAACGGTATTTATTTAACTTGCTGTTCTTACCGCACCGTGGTGAAGCCTACATAATATTCGGCTTAGCCGAATATAGCACTCTTACTTGTTTTTCAATGTCATTCGTTTTGCACACTCATTCACTGAAGAACAGTTTTAGATATTTGTGTATTTATTTGTGATTTAAAGTTACTATTTGCACATCTGCTTCATATTTGTAGCAAAAACAAATTTGTTTACTTTTTTCACCACATACATATTTTTTATATAGTCTTTACATATTCAATAAGATAGACTATATTCTAAACTGAAGACTGGGCAAAAGTCTTTAGGTTCTATTCTGTTAATATTATTATTAAATATTGTTTATCCAGGTTTTCATTTTGAAATTATTGTCACATATAACCGTAGAATATATTGAAACTATGCGTCCAACATCTTAAATCAACTCATAAAATAAATGGTTAATATCTTACATATTGAGCACTAAAGCCTTTTTTCCTTTTTTTTTTTGGCGTTTTTAAAAAAATCGTGTTTTGGTTTTTATTTTGTTTTCTCCTAACCCACTTACAACTGCAACTAATCTGGGGAGAATTTCAACCAATTGTACACCCAGAGAAAAAACATGTTTAAGTATGGTCACCTCCAACAAAACTTTTTTTAAACAAACTCTTAAACATATTATATTTATTTAACCTTATCATTGTCACCGTCAACCATATTATGGTTGAATAAGTCCTCGATCAAGAAGCCACAAACATATAATGGTTGCCTCCGAACATGTTTTGGTTAAAAATAACTAAAAAAACATGTCTAACACTTATGTTGGCATGGTTGGTTTTCAACCATAAGATGTTGCTCTTGGAATAGGGGAAAATTCTATTGTTAATTTAAAAACAAATTATTGTCATATTTAACCATAATATGTTTAGAGGTAACCATAATATGGTTGTGGTGTCTTAATGAAGGACTTATTTACCCATAATATGGTTGTAGGAGACAATAATTTGGTTATATTAAATATAATATGTTTAAAATTTTCATTAAAAATAGTTTTGTTGGAGGAGACCATATTTTAACATGTTTTTCTCTGCGTGTAGTGGGGTATGTAAGAAAAGATAAACCCACTGTTTATTGTTGGTATTTTGTTTAAGCTTTTAAACAGTTGCAAACAAAAATTTCGAGTGTTTTTAATTTTCATTCACTCTACAGTTCTGTTTGCATATCTAGCATTTTTGAGATTTTCTAAAGTTTTTTTGGGTAAAAGTTACACACAGATTTTACCCCTGAAAAAAATTACACATAGACTACACATTTATGTAGAAATTACACATAATATGTGGAATTATATGCGGATTGTCAACACTGATTGATAGCCAAGATTTTTAAATGCAAACAATTTCGATTTATATGTGACATAAATATATACACAGAAAAAAATTTTTGCGCCAGTAAAAGAATTAATCAAAAATTAAATCAGTTTTAATTAAATATTTAATCAGGTTAATTAAATATTTAATTGTTTAATCGAAATATTGTCAATTTATTGGGTGCCGTCAAAGATGTGTGTTACGCCGACAAGCCAGAGACAATTAACGCTTTTAAGGACAATATTCGTGAATCCATTACCGAAATACACCCGCACACAATAGATAATGTGCTTAAAAATTGGACCGATCGTGTAGGCTACTGCATGGTCAACCGAGGCAGCCATTTGAATGAAATTTTTTCCCATTATTAACCGGAAGGATTGTACTTTCAAATTAAAAAAGAAATTTGAGAAAATAGTCAGTAGTTTTTTTTATAGCATTTTCAAAAAAATGTTATTTGGCGGACCCTTTATATGTATACCCTTTTACCTTTGTAAAGTTGCTTGCTTACACCCTTATGCAAAAAAAAAAAGTTCAAGTACACTTAAGTTAAGCAGCAGGAAGCCCAGCAAAAGTAATGTGGACTTTAACTTTTTATTGTATAAGATGGTAAGTCATTAGCCAAGACTTTAGTACTATATTAAGTTTAGGACAAAAACCTTTGTCTATTATTTTTTAACCTTTTTTTTTACCTAAACTAATCCCACGAAGCTCTACGCTTGTCTGCAGGAGACCAGATTCTCTGGCGGGAATCGACTAACAGACTAGCTCACAACCAGCTAGGCTACTGGAGCACACATAAATAAAGAAATTGTGTACACTTTTCCTCCAACACTGTGCTAGAAATTTACACTTTTTTTAGACAAGCTGGGCGCTAGGCGTTTTAACCTATTTCGGATACGCTAAATCCAGTGGTTCTAGCCCCTTTTTTAGGTAAGCTCTGATTTTCGAGATATACCGTTATTTCGAAAATAGAGGAGGTTGCACAGCATATGTTCGCGTAACTCTAAAACGCTTTAGCTTATTAAAAAAAACGAAATTCCGCAATAATTTTTTTTTATCAAAATTTCGAAATTTTTGTTTTTTTAAAAATTCATAAAAAATTTGAAAATGCAGCTGCAAACAAAACAAGCCATAAACGATTAAAATCTGTTCACAACTTTTGATTTTATTCACAAAAGACGAAAAATTTTAATTTAATCTAAGAATTTCATAAAACGCAATATTTGTATGTGCGCCCCCTAAGATGTGGAGACAAAGCAAAAGAATGATTTAAGAAAATGTTAAACGCGAAATACTAATTGCGGTCGGTCATACATTTCATTCCCCTAGGGGCGAACCCTTGACAGTTATCGGTCTTTTTCTTCAATATATTTCTAGTTTGCATTTAACATTTTGTATGGGAGTCCCCTTAAGGACTGGAGATACCGGGTAGGTAGGTATGTTAGAAATGAATGATTTAGATGAAAAATAAATTTGGGGGGAGGGTCTACATTTGACCCATCTAGGGGCAAACGAGGCACTGCAGCAGAAACCTTTAAGAATTTCCACCATACAAATGTGGCGGTTTAATAAAATTCTTAAATTTGGCCCCTGCAGAGCCTAGGATGCCCCTAGATGGGTCAAATGTATGACCAACCCCGCTTTATTTTTCATCTCAATCATTTTTTTCTAACATACCTACCCACCCGCTATCACTGTTCCTTATATTGAAGAAAAAGTATTATAAATGACCAGGAGTCGCTCCTAGTTGGACATAATGTACCTCAATTCAATTTTTATTAGCGGCGCTCCCATACAAATATTGCGTTTTATGAAATTCTTTAATTCTTTAATTTTGTAAATAAAATCAAAAGTTGCTAGCAGATTTTAATCATTTATGGCTTGTTCTGTTTGCAGCTTCGTTTTTTATATGTCTGGATATTTTTGATGAATTTTGAAAACAACATTTTAAAATTTTGCTAAAAAATAATTTTTTTTTTGCCAAAACAAAAATTATGTTTCTAAACCACTGCGTATCTTAGGAAAAAGTTCACCTTTACTTAAAGGTAGTTTTATTGCGGAATTTCAGTTTTTTTTTTAGTAATTTTAATAAAGTAAACCGTTTTTGAGTTACGCGACTATATGTTGTGCAACCTCCTCCATTTTCGAAATAACGGTATATCTCGAAAACAAGAGCTAACCTAAAAAAACGGTTAGCACATTGGATTCAGCGTTACACATCTGGAAAACATCTGGAATTCTCGTTTGGTTTTTAATTCTCGGTCACACAGACGAAAATGTTGCCGGAAACATTCTGTTGCAATTATTGTTTTTTTTTTCTCAAAAAGCAAAGTAAATGTCAACAAAGAAAATGAGAACAAAGCGTGTCGCCGAGTACCGAACACAAAAACCATTCTATCTTCCCCACCCGTATTTTGCTTCCTAACAAAATGTTTCCCTTCCAAATGTTTGCCTGTCTAAATGGGCACTAAGCCCTTAAAAAATGTAGATTTAATTAAAGTTAAATATTGTTTTAATTCCCTGATACAACTTTAAAATCCCATTGCCCTAAAAGTATACTATAGTATAGTACGTATATAAATACTTTCGCTTTTATTGCATACACATCCATACAAACACTCTTATACACTTTTCCTTACTATCACGAACACTATACGTTTGGGGTAAAAATTATTTGAAATTATTTATAGACAATAAATGTCCTCGAAAGTTTATTTAAAATAATAATTATCATCATACTCTCTGATGGGTTTTAAATACATACCAACCAGTGTTACCACTTTGTGGGTAATTACCCAAATGTGGTATAAGTTTTACTGTCTTGGCTAGAACGTGGGTAATTTCTCATATGTTTAATTCAGGTGTTATTTGAAATTTCTAATTCAAATACCCAAAATTCAGTGATGACATTTATTTCATTTTGAATATTGTTGCTAAAAAGTGAACAGTCTTCTGAATCAAAGACTCGGTTTCTTTTTAAGAAAAGACTTCAACCATTAAATATATATTTTCAAAAGTTTGGTAATGAATGTCGCAAGATGAACCCTTATAATTGGATAAAGATGACTACCATAGTGATTGAGAACCTCAAGTTTATTGAAAAAAGTTATTCCAACTAAAAACTAACCTGGAGTACGAAATATTTCCAAAACTCCAACATTAAATTAAATTTATTTTTATCTTGCAACTTTCAAATGCTTAAGTTTGAAGAATATTTAACGTCCTAAACAGTTGTAAAACTGAATTACGAAAGAGAGAGTTATATAAAATCCTGCATGCATTTTGTTAATAAGGTATAAAAAGGATATTTTTTCAAGACCATTCAACTTAAAATAATAGACAACACAAAAAAAACAATTAATTTCAATCGCAGATTAATACACGGCATTACCATTTGAAACTGATTTGAAACAAATCAGCGCCTGTCCTTGGCGAAACGTCTGCAATGCGACGTACAATTTTGCTACTCTTTTTCGAGCATTGCTGGCTGCATGTCTCTTAATCACACATCGCTTCAGATATAAAAAAATTAGTTGCGTCACTTAAATCATGTAGTAGCCTATAAAGGCTAGTTTACACGGTAATACAATGTTTTACTACATTGTATGATGTAGAATGAGAAAAATCTTATCATGTAAAAGCAAAAGGTATTGAGAAAGAGAGAATACAAATACAAAATTTGACAAGCGGTCGGTAAATGCTTTTTTTCTAAACCATTTTAGAAACTTATGTATTCTAATCACACCAGAGGTGTATTTGAACATAATATATTGAAGGAGGTATCATTTTTATACAATAACAAAAACAACCAAAAATTAACTCAGGAAATTTGCATGTTGTTTTTGTAAAAATTGTAAAACTGCTTTTTTGTTATTATTTTTGATTTTACTCATACCATCCGTGTAAACATGAAATATACAGACAACAGACTTTTCTTTTTTTCTTTTAAACACAGAGAGAATTTCATATTATTTTGATTCTACAAAGTCGTAATACATTGTGTTACCGTGTAAACTAGTCTTAAGTTGCGAAAATCGATGGCTGATTTTCAAAGTAAATTTGGATAATCTGGTGGCGTTGTTCAAGCATTAACCTATTCATGATGATGTGCCTGAGCAAAAAATGAGAGCAGTATGACAGTTCGTTTGACAGCTAACCTTTCGTTAAAAAAAAACAGCCATTATAAAGGAATGGCAATGAACATTTTGAATTTTCCCTAGATATATGCAACCAAATGTGGAAGTTAAACTCATTATTTTAGGAGTTTTATTTTAAGTTTTATTGATTTATTTTAAGTCTTTAATGCTATTTTTGTTAATTTATTTTAATTTACAAAAAGAATCTTAACAGTGTGACTTCTTCTTCCAATAAGTTTGTTTTTACTTCTTTGTAAATGTCTTTTTGTTAAATAAAACTTCAATTTTACATCAGGTGCAATTTCATTAAACTCGGGTAATTTGGCTTCATCTCAAGTGTAATTTGGAATTTTGCTGGCGGTAACACTGATACCAACACTCCTTGTTTTTTTCGTTTCTCGGTATGGTGAGAAGAGTCTGACCCAAAACGAAAAAAAGTAATTTAAAAACAAATTAATTGAAGAAGGTGAGTTAAAATTAATGAAATTATTGTAACAATAAGAACAAAAAAAAAAAAAAAAAAAAAACAAAGTTATAAATACATAATCAATAAACTATTTTGTGTCTCTGAAAGTTAAACCAATATAAATATATATACCAATATAAATATATTTTTTTTTGTTTTGTGAAAAGATTTTAAAGAAGAGTTTTATTTAACAATTTTTTGCAAAAATTAAAGGTTCCTTAAGTTCGATCCACCCAAGCGTTCCGAACAATATTTTTGTCCGGAGAATAATTTTTTCTGCAGAACTATTCACCCATTTCGGAAAATTTGTCCGGACAAACAGAGCTACTATATGGTTTACAGATATAAACGATTGTATAAAGTAGCAGCACATCTAGCAAACTATTATTTTTTTTATAAAAGAGTGCACAAGAAAATGGACGAAAGAAGAAAACTAATTTTATTATTTTTAATTGCATTGCATAAAACCCATTTACTAGCAAAACAAATTTATCAAAAAGGTTGAAAGTAAAAAGAATAGCAGTTAGAAAAATATTGAACCACGAATGAAAAACCCAACCAAATAAGCAAACTAAACAAGACTTTGTTCTTATTTTGTGTTTATTTAAAATAAAATAATTATTTTAATGTAATTATAACATATTAAAATTATTCCGCTAAACAATCATTGCAAATAAACGTTTTTGTCCCATTGACCTCAGCAGAAAAAAGTTTTTCTCTAATGATGTTTTCTTTTCTACAAAAAAATGTGCCTTTTTTTTTAAAAAAATGCAATTTGGTGTCTGTTTCTTAAAAATTTTGCACCCGTAAAGCATGAGTTTTTTAAGAATAAAACAAGCCACCCTTTTCGGGGGCAAAATTTTTAAGAAAAAGACACCAAATTGAATTTTTTTTTTAAAAAAGGCACATTTTTTTGTAGAAAAGAAAACACCATAAGTTTTGGTTGTGGTTTTACAAATAACGTACAATGGACCGTACTTAGCTGAACTTGACGGAACTTGACAGTACCGCCCGCTTGTACATGCTCGGACTGCGAGTTAGGATTTTATAGGTCCTAATAGTGCAACCATAAATTATAACATGCACAATTTTTGTTTTGTAATTAAAGTTTGTTCTATTAATACACGACTCCTCCATTCGGGCATGCCCAACCCACTTTATGAATCGCACACATACAATCTCAGGTTGCTGATGCTGGTATAACTAACAATCAAACGAAATACCATACAGTTATAGCAGCACTCGAAAGCAGCGTCTTATCACAAATCAGTTATATTGTGCTTAATCCACCTGTGCATAAGATGTTCGACACATTAAAGGCACGGCTCTTGGGACACTTTGCTGTCTCAGAGCAGAAACGCAAAAAAGCTCTTAGAGTATTTGGAACTTAGCGACATGCGTCTAAAACTATTTTTTCGCGAGATGCGAGACTTAGCAGGCAACAAAATGAACGACTACATGCTCAAATCTATCTGGATGAGCCAACTTCCACCAAATATGCCAATTAGCTAAACTAGCTGACAAAATATTTAAGGGAAGCGATTCACTACACGTCAATGCAGTTTATGTGCCACAAAACGGAACTTCAGCGCAATCAACACTAGAATAACTAGAATCAGCTTGCTTGGCAAAGAGGTGGCTAAGTTTTTTTTTCTAACAGAACCTTAACAGAACAAGCAAAGTAAATTGTGTTAGTGCAAAAGCAATGATTCAAAAAAGTAACCTGTACTTTTATTGTGAGGGGATTTTTGTGCTCACAATGTGATCCAAATGATTCCAAATTTATTCAATTCGATTTAGGACAACTTGATTGTAGAATTCATTGCATTCGTTTCTTAAAACTTTTCCTAAATAAAAAGATATTGCATATGAAAGTCAAATATGGTCTGGCCAGATCATGAAGGATATCTAAGGGTTAAAATTACAATAATTCTTAAATCCTTAATATATCAGTAAATAAGCGTTTAAATGGGAAAACAAGCGGAATCTGTGATCCCTCAAATTTTTAACAAAAAATCGGATTTTTTATGTACACAGATAGTAAATTAAGTTTTTTATGATTACTTTAATATAAATTAATTATCAAAAATTCAAGTACGAATAACACTTAAACATACTTAAAACAATCCTTAATGGGAGTACTATCGAAAATCAATCCCGGAATTTCTTAAAATAAATACAAAATGCTAAACCAAGTGAGCGTTTTAAGCACATTTAACTTATCAAAGTGTATTGGAGAATACGACAAAAACACCACACAAGTAGTTAAAGGACGATTTTCTTGTTGTCTGTAGAAACAACAAAAACAACAGAACAAGACGAAAACACATTATTTTCAAGTTTAAAAAGTAAAATTGAGAACTCTTACTTCTCATTTAGTTTAAATTTTTATTTATTTTAGTACGTCAAGTTTTTAAAGTAAAACCTGTATCGGAAATGATTGGTTGGAATTCTTTCAACGTTAATTGTAGTTGTAAGTAGGTTAAGAAAAAACTTGCTTTATTGTTTTCGCAAAAAATAAGGCATGTTAGCAATTTAGTTTTTTTTAGCCGTGCACTTGCTGTATTCCCAAAAAAATTACTTTGACAATGATTTAAAAAACAAAAATTAAAAAAACAAAAAAAAATTTTTAAAAGATTGATCAAATAGCTATTTGAGCTACTTGGGACAAAATTTGCTTACACCAATAGGTAAGAAGCTACATGGATGAGATGAAATGTCAAACTTTGACTCCCTCTAACTTAGAAAATTTTTGACTGATCATGTTGAAAATTTGTGGGTAAGCTACTATCCAATAGGACTTACCTTCGATTTACCTTCAAAAATTGGGTCAATTGACATTAAATCCCCCATATTCCAATTATTGTTTTATTCACAAGTCTTTCTAGCAACCAATTTGTGGTTTGAATAACGATAGCTTTGGCTTCCATTTTCTTTATTTCGGTAGACCAGTTCGGTACCTGCCATTTATTAAAAGTTTTATACTCAATTAACGTTTAATTGTAGCAGATATCATTGGTCTGAGTAATTTCTAATGAAAGGTTAAAAGTACAAAAATCGAATTAATAGTTTTGGCGTTTTTGTTAAATCTTGATTTGAAGGGCAAACTAAATTTTCATCTGGCAATTCATAAAATTTTTTTTTGGTTCGAAGGACTAAACATTATATACCAGTTGTTTTTTGATGGGACAACAAAAGCTTCGTAGTATCATTAAATTAACATTAAATTCTTTGCTTACCATCCTAGAAAAATATATTGTAACTAAGAAAATACAAATATATTGATAAAATGTCGTTACAAATAACAAAAACCAGTATCGCCTGATAATTTTTTTTCCATTTTCTATTTGACATTTTGAATACACACAAACGCACTTGCAAGCAGTCTTTCATTTGAAGTTCAAATCACGTTTTTTTGTTTTTGTTCCAAATTTGTTTTTGTATACATGATAATATCTTTAGATATTTATTTATTTATTTTATTTACTTTTTTTTTGTAATAAAAAACACAACCTGAAAACTACAATTCTCAAGCGCATTATTAAGCGCTTGCTGGTGTTTTCACTTTTTTTTGTCAGGGGGAATTTTTCTCATTTTCTATTGTCTGAGAAGGGAAGTGGGCTGGTTTCCTTTCGATTTTCATTCTTTTTATTTATTTTTTTTTTTTTTTTGGTAGCAGTCGTTGTTGCTTTAACTAACCTCCATTTCACCTACAAAAGAAATGGAATGGAAAACACTTGAATACAGCCAAATAAATTCGATGTAAAAGTGTGTGTGACACACATACATACACACACAAAACATTCAATGAGGGAACATCTTTTCAAACAATACCAAGGCAAAAATAACTTAACACACTCACACAAATTTAAAAATAGTCACATAAAATCAATAAAATCCAATAAAATTTACAACAAAAAAAAAATTCTAAAGACAACAACATTCAATTACGACTTTAGATTTTTCATCATTATTGTCTTTTGTTTTAGAGTTTGTTTCAATTTTCATGAAACAAGAATAAGTTTAGGGTCAATTAAAACCCTTTTAGTCTT
This sequence comes from Pollenia labialis, assembly GCA_949318255.1. Lineage (NCBI taxonomy): Eukaryota > Metazoa > Arthropoda > Insecta > Diptera > Polleniidae > Pollenia > Pollenia labialis. The sequence continues at coordinate 39,890,901 of OX439141.1, read as the reverse complement.
CTATTTATTTTGTGAAAATTTTAGGACAGGATGCCTGGCATTTAATGGGATTTTTGAAGAAGACATAATTTCCTATTCCTTATTCCTTTAGTCAGTCTTTAATTGGTTTTCGTTAAGGGTCTGTCGAAGGCCAAACAATTCCATTCTATTAGATTTACAAGTAAAACAAGTGTTTATGAAAATTTTTTTGTTATGGGGAAATTGTAAAATTAATTTACTGTTGGTTTACATATGAACTTTTAATTACTTTATATTTTGCAGGTTTTAAAGGAATTAGAAAAGGTGCGATTAATTCAAAAAAGCCAAATGTTATAGATTCTTTACAGACGACCAGTGGAGGATCTGCTTTACTTCTTCATGTTACAAACTGTTAGTTCCAAGAAGCCATATTGAGAAAAACTAATTATGCAAATTATGTTATTAAAGCAGATCTTAAAATGTTTTCCTGTTTTATAAATAACATCTCCTAATGCAACACTCTTAACAAACAGAAAAATTTATTAAATTACCTTTGTAGATATTTTTTGATTATATGTATGCGTATAAGTATTTTGAAAGGACTCACATCCTTGCTGTTATACAGTTCCAAATGCCATAAAAAAACTTTTCTCTGCAGTACTGTTGTTGTTTATACAAATTGCCAAAAGGCAGGCATATTTAGTTTAGCAGAGGCTTTTGTTTTAGTTAAATGTAATCGAGTAGTGTGCAATTTCAGCTTTTATGGCTTTAAATTCCAATTGAGGATTTCTAGAATCGTTCATGCGTTTTAAGTGTCGAACTGTTGATCGTGACGTGGGTCTCTAAAGTGACAAATAGTACCCGGTTCATTTAAACTCTCTTTATAAAATTAAATTTACAATTTCGCAGGGGTCTATTAACTCCAATCATAGATTTTTATAGTTTAAAGTTGTTACCACCAATAATTTCAAGTCTTAAAGATCTTTTTAACAGTCTCTAATTTGGGCCTTTTAATAACATCTTTAGAGCCGAATTGTTATACTTGGAAGTCTTGAATCATGGGTCTCGATATTCTATAAGCTTAGCGCCAATTGTTTGTCGCTTTAGGACCTGCTTTTTTATCCCTTTAGTGTTCAATTTAAGTACAAATCGTAGATCCGTTAAGTGCTCAATTTTAGAATCCATCGTGAGCCACTTTAGTCTTTAATTTTACTCCTAATCGTGGGCATCTTTATTCCCTAAAATAACTACAAATCGCAGGCTTCTTTAGTCTTTAATTTTTGTACAATTCCTGGGTCTCTTTTGTCTCCAATTTAACAGCAATTCGTAGGTCCGTTATGTGCCTAATTTTAGTAACCACCATTTGCTTCTTTAGTCTTCAATTTTAGTACTAATCATTAATGCCTTAAGTCTTCAATTTTAGTACTAATCATAGATGCCTTAAGTCTCAAATTAGAGTACAAATAGTAGGCCCTTTAAGAGCTCAATTTTAACATCCAACTTGTGTCAATTATGTCTTTAATTTGAGTACTAATCATGGGTCCCTCTATTGTATGAAATAACTACAAATCATAGGTGCTTTAGTCTACAATTTAAGTATAAATAGTAGATTCGTTTAATGCTTAATTTAAGTTACATGCCCTACAAGAAATGAAAATCCAGTTTTCTATCATTTCTCCCATCATTTTCTTAACACCAACGCGAATATGATGATTCGCTCATTCATTTCTTGTAGGGTCGTGGGTCTTTTCAGTCCTTAATTTTAGTACAATGTACAACTGGTAGGTATTGTCAGTGTTCATTTTCGGCAAAACTCATTATAGTTTTTTACGCCATTTTATTGCCCAATAATGGGTTTCTATAGATTAAAATTTTTGGTCTTTAAAGTGGCAATTGTAAATCTTTTTAGACTTTCAAATTTAAGATAAACTCTCTGTTTATTGTTGTTGTTTTGTTTAAGCCTTGATATCGTTTCAGGTAAAACTTGTGAGCTTGTAATACTCATACGCTTTAAAGTTTTATTTGTATAATAGCTTTAGCTTTTTTAAAGTCTTTAATGTCTTAAAAAAATTCCTGATGATCTGGCCTAAGCAACCAGTGAAATGCGCATAGGAACGAGCTTTATCATATCAACAATAATTTTCAGAGTACGAGTTGGAAATTGGGAGTCGCTTAAGTCTTTAATTATATGGTGGATTAAGTGTCAAATTTTTGAACCGATCCTAATCGTTAGCGAACAATTTTAGTATTAAGTACTAATCGTGAGTCCCTTTAAGGCCTTCAAATAGAGTTAAATTTTCAAGCAAATACTTTTTAGCTTCCAACTTTAATATTCATAATCTTAATTTGCTCAGCCTTAAATGAAAATTAGAAATTTTAGCTATTTTTTTTTGTGTTAAGTAAAGGCAATTAAATTCGTCTACAATCATTCGTTTAAAATAGAAAACAGTAACATGTAACAGACACACACCTGCACACACATAAAACCAGTGTTCGAAAATAAACACTAAATATCGCTCCTTAGTATTCGGTTCGGTAGATTTGTGGAAAACAGAAACCCTAATAGTGTTTGTGTAGAAAATCATTAAAACAAATAACGTTTCCCTGTTTGTCATCTTTCGAACACAAAAATAATACTGTTTTTATTCCACTCAACAAACATTTAATTCCGTTCGGTTTTTTTTTTAACACAAACTTCATTGTGTTCGGTTCGGCTCATTAATGTTTGTCGTTTTTGGCTGATTAAAAAAACCAAAAATATTTTATAAAAACAATATTCACATTCGAAAGAAAAACAAAAAGCCAGCAAAATAATATACACAATACACCCACAAGATGTTCGTGGTGCGGTCGTTGCTAAAATTTTTTGTTTGTTTATTTCTTTATCAAAGTAAAAAACAGAAAAATTAGAGAACATTTAAATATAATGTTTGCCTACAGAATCACTACAATTCTTCTGCTTTTTGACGAAGAACAAAACATTTTATAATGTTCGTCTACACAATCACTAAAAAAATAATACCGTTCTTGGGTGTGTGAGCCAAACGCTAAATAATGCACTGTTTATTTTCAAACACTGCTTAAAACTTTATAAACAACATTTGATAGATATAAAGTATTTACCTTAAAGCAAATACATGCATACATACATACATAAACAAACTAAAATATTCCAGCTTAAATTCAATATGAGTTAGTAGATGTGCTTTAAACGTTGCCGAAGGCTTTAGTGGAAAAAAGGATTTTTTCAATGTGGATTTGTGTATAACTCAAGTCAGTGCAAGGATTAAAGCTAAAAAAAAAATTGTCGACAATGTAAAATCCAAAAATAAGTTTTGAACCCTGTACACTTAACCCATTTTGTACCAGCGGTCGAGATGTCGACCACAAACTTTTGCCATTTTTCTTTAAATAAGTCAACCCCATTGCCGACTATAATAAGTAAATGGGAGGTGTTGACTTACATGATAATATTATAGTTGATTATCGGATTAAAATAAAAGGCAAGAAGTGCTGGTGGCCAATTTGGGTTATTTGCTTGGACAGTGTCTGTTTAAATGCACTGTAATTGCAAAACCTAACAGAAGCCCATGAGTCAAATTGATTTTAAAAACTCAATTAACAAAACGCTGTTGCTATTCGCCGAATCCATAAACAACGAAATATCTTCGTCCAATGCAGAAAACGAAATTGAAGAAGAGTTCATAAGCCGCCTGTCTGTATGTGTCAAGGGCTGCTATCGCCAAATGAAAATATGCAAGAAGCATACTGCCTATACTTGCCCTAAATCCAATGTCATATTGCTTCGAGACTTACCACAAACATTTTAAATAACTTGTATATTCAATAAATTAAAATATTTAATAAATTGTTCAATCTTTTTATTTATCTTTAGGCTGACACTCATAAAAAACGGACTCATTCATACTTAAATTTTAAAGTTCGGCTTTCCCTATCTATCAGTGTAGCTTTTATATTTGCTTATTTTAGGTAATCCCCTTTCATTACGAGATAATTTGATTTTATTTCTTTTCACAATATATGATGTCACACTGAAAATTTGTTGCTCTAATTATCCCAGTGGTCGATATCTCGACCAGCAGTCTTCACAGGGATTCCCCGGCAAAAAAAAGTTATTGAAGTCGTTTTTGGCCGTTTACTAGCCAGCTATTAAAATTTCATTAGAATATTCAACCATTTATGTAGCTTGGTACAAAATGGGTTAACATAAACAAACAACAATTTTAAACATTTTTTACACTCTCTATCCAAACAGAAAACTGAAGTGGGTGATTTTGTATAAAAAAATTCTCGTCATCCACATCATTCTAATAAAGAACATCCTCATCATCATTGCTGTGGTATTAATTTAGATTATAAAAGTTATTTGGTGCGGAAATTGTTTGCTCGCTCTCATGTGGCACTCCTGTTTTTGAAAATATTCCATAACAGTTTGAATGTATGTCTGGATGTATGTATGTGTATGTGTTGTGTTAAAGGTACCAGTCATAATTCTTTATTCTTACTTATATTCATATCCTAACATACATGTTTCCCAGCTAGATATACTTTATTATGGATGTGTGTACATGCCACTCTATTGGCAGACCAGCCACAACAACAGCAGAAGCAGAAGCAAAATTTAGAATTCTATTTGTAAACTTTGGCTGTGTTGGGTGTCTGCTATAGACCCGCTGTACGAATATCTGTTGCTGACATGTGTCACAATGTTTCTTTGTTGGAATAAAACCAGTCAGGTGAAAAATATTGATTTGTTTATTTTAGAAAAAAAAGAAAAATAAAAAATATTCATAATTTTCCCATTTGAGAGAATTTGTGTCTACCTCCAGCCTTCTCGGCTGGTGGTAGTGAAAGAAATATGAACAAAAAAATATATTTTAAATTGTCCTTAATCAATTGGCTTACCAGGATTTTTTTCTTTGTTAAGACTTTTCATTTAACATGAGAGTAGTTCAAAACAAAATCACAAATGTCTATAATTTTTTAAATAGACCATCGCACATAAATTGTTTTAAAAGAATTTTTAATAATAACAAGAGTATGTATGTATTGTATAAAAAACTGTCATAGTATCGACTTAAAAGTTGAATATAGGCTCGACTATAAAGTATCTTGTAGTTTCGACTAATAAAACTATAATCTCGACAATGGTGTTGACCACCGTCACGGATACATACCAAACTTTAAAGCAGACTATAGTCTCGACTGTTGAGTGGTTCATAGCCTCAACTGGAGAGTTGACTTTAATCTCGACTTGCAAGGAGACTTTAGTCTTTACTGCTAAGAAAACTTTAGTCCGGACTTTCAAGTAGTCTACTCAACTGTTATAATTTTAAGAATATAAAGTTGAATATCGTTCCTATATTAGAGTAGCAGGTTATGAAGACTATAGTATCGGCTTAAAAGTAGACTGGAGAGTTGGCTATAATCTCGACTTAACACTTGAGAGACTTTAGTCTTAAATGTAAAGTACATTAAAGTCCGCCCTCTGGAGTAGAATAAAGCCTAGACTTTAGATTATATTATAGTTTCGACTGTGGGGTAGATTATAGTTTCGACTGTAAAGCAGAGACTGCAGTAGATTATTTCGAATGTAGAGTGAGCTAAAGCCTCGATAGTAGAGTTGAGCATAGACTCGACTGGAAAGTAAGCTGTAAAGTGGATAATATATAATGGTTCCTTTGGCTCCTATAAGGAGCATAGGGCCTCAACAAATGCGTTCGAATTATTTCTGTTCGATGCTAGGTTTTTTACTTCACTCCAGCTTTTGTCTGATTTGTTGTCTATGCAAAGTGTGGACAGGGCGTCCTCGAAGTCTGCTTGGTTGGGGGGCTTCAGTTTATGGAACTGCGGGTGATATCAGTGGGTGGACGACGTAGTGCATGGCCAATCCAACCCCATTTACGCATACCAATTTTATTCGATATGGTGTTGTCCCAAAAAATTCGAAATATCCTTTTAGGACACTTGTTCACAAAGACACCCTACAGTTAAGATCTGATGCGGAGGTATTACAAGCTTCACAGCCATACAATAACACAGACTTGACACACGCATTTAAAATTCTAAGTTTTGTGCGTGTGGAGAGGGATATAAAATTGCATATTGTGTTGAGTTGGACAAATGATTGCCTAGCTTTAATGGTACGATTTGACACATAATTTGAGGATCCGCGCATGGTTAAGATAATACTTTTTAGGTAGCGCAATTGTTTTATATCTTGAAGATTAATATTTTGTATACAGAGTGGCCTATTTTGTGTAGGGTCGATTTTCATGGCATTCTTCTAGGGTATATTTATGTTAAGGCCTGCCTTTGCTGCTGCCGTTTCGACCAGTTACAAGTTGTCAACCATATCAGATTAATTTTGCGTAAGAACGTGTTGCGTGTTTCATTACGATATATTAAACTACATTAAACAGTAAGTTTGACAGGATGCATCCTTGTCTTACGCCTGTATTAATGCTAACTGTAGTATCACTAACTAAGTTTCCATGTAGTATTCGTCAGTTAACGTTTCTACAGAGTATTATATTTCTGGTGACTCCTTTGCAAGGCAAGGCGTTTCAAATGTTCCAAAGAATGGGAAAGTAAAGAGGTGATCTATATTTTACTGATTGTTGGATTATAATTCGAAGGCTATTGATATGATCGATGCATGAGTTATGTGCTCTAAATTCTGCCTATTCACACCGAAGTGTACCATCGAGGGAATCAGTAAGTCTTTTATGGACGATACTAGCCATGCTGAAAAGTATTATGCCCCTCCAGTTTTCACATTCTGAGAGGTCACCTTTTCTTGGTGTGTTAATAATTAAACCATTTTTTTAATCATCAAAAGTACATGACGATCACGAAGGTTTTGCCTAATTTTTTTCAAAAGTTCACTTTTAATATTATTAGTTCCTGGAGCCTTGCGTTTCTTAAGGGTGTGAAGTGCATTTCTACAGTTGTGGGAGCTGCAGTTTGTATGTCCCTTCGTTCGTAGTGGCTGCTACCGGAACATTAAGAAGAAGCAGGTGTGTGGTTATTTGTTGACAATTTATGAGTGAAGTGTTGAACTCAGATATCGATCTGAGCAGACTTCGACGTGATGAGGTCGCCGTAACTGTTCTTTTAATGTTAAGTAGATGAGAATTGTAATTTTTAAGGTCGCCTGGTAATCTTGCATATGTCGCAACTTCTATTCGTTAGTAGACTTTAGTCTCAACTATAGTCCGGCCTCTAGATGAAAATATTGCATTATTTAATCTTAATTGTATACTAGATTATAGTTTCGAGATTAGAGTAGACTATTGTTTAAGAGGGACTGTTTATTTATTGAATATTTTTATATTAAATATGCACTAACAATAATTAGTCAAATCTTATGCAAAAAGGTCGTCAGTTGTGTTGCCAGCAGCGAAATTAAGCAACGCCGCTCATGTTAAAATATACAAATTTTCTTAAATTAATATTTTAACATCCGTAATCGACCAAAAATACTTTGTTTTATGTCCTGCTAGTGCCGGATGAAAAAGTTTTTCTTCACGGTTTCTGTTTACATTTGTAGCTGTTTAGCGCTCTTCTAATCAGATGATTTCTGCAGAATCTCTTCTCCTTAATCGAGTGTGGACGTCATCACTTAGAATTTGTTGAGCTAATTGATTTGGGTGCAATTCAAGCCTTTTTAAATACTTTACTGCATATTTCGTTATCATAGTTTTAACTAATTGGCACACTGAGATCCTTGTGGGAATTCGAGTTTTTAATATACCAGGAAGGGGATGTGACTAATCGAAAATGTTCATTTTGGCTTCTTTGAATATTTTCGATATTAGAGGCCGTAGCAGTGCCCCAAAAAGGAGTACCGTAGCATCTGATTGGCTTTAAGATAGAGTTGTTAAGTAGAAGCTTGTAATCGAGACTAAGGACAGAATTTCTTTCAAAAAGATAATTATTTTGAATTGGTTTTACTTTCATTTGATTTAATTTTGCTTCTATATGCCATTTCCGTCTTAAACGCCGATCTATATGTATACCTCATGCCGATCTAGATGCATACTAAATACTATAAAGTAGTTTCGACTAAAGAATAGACTCTAGTTTTGACTGTACAGTTAAAACTAGACTGTTGTCGCGGATAAAGAGTAAACTGTAGATTCGACCGCAAAATAGACTTAGTTTCCCCTACACTGAATGAAAATACTTCTAAACGCTGATGTATTATGACATCAGTACTATAATAAGTGCCTTCTTGTATGACACCCAATTTTCATCATTGGTATGTCAGCCTTAACATCACTAGGCCAATCAGGTGAAATTATGTCATCAATGTGATGACACATCAGCATCACAGAAATGACAAATCGAAGTCAGTTTAATAAAGCATATCATCAGTGCGACGACTAAGTAACATCGGAGAAAGGACACATTTGGATTGGCTGAGGCCAAAGTGAGCGAATATTACACATATTTGTTTCACTTTTTTTCTGTTCCGCACTTTTGATTACAGAAGAACCCTCAATTATAAGACACCAGCAGCTCGCCCGATATGGTTTTCGTAATCCTTCTACTTTAAAAATGTTGAACTAAATAATTAAAAAAAATATAATTTGGGAATTGGTTCTTCTTTTTAAACATGAAAATAATGTTCATTATACACAAAATGTGGCATCGAATTTTGACAACATTTTATGATGATGTTCGTCATCGGATTGATACTCCCTTTTTGCCTCATTGATGTCATTTGTAATATCATTTATGTCTCGGTTCTGACGTGAGGGTATATAAAATACACTTTATTCCTGACAGTAGAGTAAACTACAGCCCTTACTACGGGTTTGATTGTTTTAGAAATCACTGTGTCAAAAAGGTTATTCCTCATAAGACTTTTGTAATTTTCTAAAAAAAATTTTAAAATGGCAGAAATTATATTTATATTAAATGTAAAAGCATTTCCTCACAAATCTTACGAGCAAACCTTAAACAAGTGTTACAAAAATCAAGAAACCAACGCACAAAAAATATTAACTTACAATTTTTTTTTTTATACTTCGTTAACCTTGACATCTTTACTTATTCAAGAAAACTTTTAAAATAAAAAAAGGTCTGTTTGAAACTGCCAAAAATATTAAAAAGAAAAAATAATTCTACATAAAAGCACATTCAAGGCAAAACTGTTTGAAAGAAGAGTTTTCTACACACAATAAAGGAAATGTATCCTTTTTACGAACAAAATATCTTTTGGTTACCAAATGTTTATTTGTATTTGCATAAACAAAAACATGTTCCATATAATACTTGCAAAAAACATATTTTAACCACCATCAATCAAACTAATCTTTATAAAACAAATTTTACTTAAAAATTTCTTTAGCAACCTTTTCTAATTGCAACTGAACGTGTGTATATTTTTACTACTTTCATAGAAAACTTTTTAATTTTTCATATCACATTGAGAAGCTGTGATATTTAGGAAAGTTGTCAACACTATTTCTATTAGCAGCGTCTACTTGTGCTTCTTATGTATTTACTATTTTAAAATTACCTCCTTTCATTTCACTCCTTACAGAATTTATTTCATCTCGAAAGTCATCTTGTTCTTGTTCTTAAGAAAATTTCTGCTTGAAGTAACAAAAATTAAGATGACGAAAAACACTTACGATCTAAATAAAACATACACACACATACTGACATTTATCTTAGTTGGTGCGGAAAACATACAATTGTGGGTATAGAAATAGCCTAATGAACTAGAGAGAGAGAGAGAAAGGATATCATAATTGACTTCAGCCAGAACAATATAATATTCTCAACTTTAGTTTCGACTAAAGTCTCGACTATAGATCAGATTATAAATTCGACCTAATGTCGGACTTAAGTCTTGACTACCAGATATGACCATTGTCTCGATTAAAGCTCAGACTTCAGTCACGAACTTATATCCGACTTTATTCTCTGTGGCGACTCTAAATCAGACAACATTCTCAACTTTTAATTCGACCAAAGTCTCGATTATAGATCAGATTCTCGACCTTTTACCAGCCTGTAGTCTTGACTTTTGGTGAGGCTTAAGTCCAGACAATATGCCAGTCTATTGTCTCGACTATAGTCTTAACTAGTGATTAGACAAGAAGAGTGTTGACTATAGATCAGACTATATTTTTGGATCTGTCAGAATCGATCAGACTATTGTTTGGATTATAAATCATAGAACAGGATGTCTGGTAGCAGGTTTATATTTTCAAACTTAAATAAAAAACGTAATAATTGACGCAAAGTTTTATTAAGAGCGTATTTTTTTTGAAGGAGAATGTCATCCAGATGTCTTCCGTCGAGTTGAACACACTGTTCAAAACGGAGCCTTGTTTTTCGAGAATTTTCGAAACAAAACGGTCCAATTATCTCATGCGTGGATAAGGCACACCAAACAGCTACCCTGGGGCAATGCAACAGTTGTTGATGTTTCAATCGAGGGTTGCGGTTTCTTGGAGAGCAGTAACGGCAGTTTTGCTTGTTGACGTGGCCGTTTAAATTAAAATGAGCCTTGTCGCTCCAAAAACTAGGAGTGCGAAAACGCTCTAACATCCTTTCTCGTAACTTTCTTTTAGTTCTTGAACGATTTGAATTTTAAAAGGATGGAACTTCAGATCCTTTTTTAAAATTTCATGAATAATCGCTCTTGGAAGTCCCTGTGAAGCTGCTCTTTCATGTAAACTGCTTTCAACCAGTTCAATGTTTTCGGGAGTCCTTGAAGATCGACTGGGCACTGGCCGTGGGACATTAATAGCCGAAGCAGTTGTGCGGAATCTCTGCACCCACAAACGAATTAAATTTACACTTGGTCCATCACGTACCCCCAACGAACGCTCGATGCTCACTCGACCACTACGACATCGTGACTGACAAATCCGCACAATCGATAATTCCAGCAACGCCACCCTCCCTCCGCACTGTTTATTACTTTTAAAAATATAAATTTCCCACCTGCCTTATTAATCTTCTAAATATTAAATTTTTTTTTTATATTTATTATAAATCATACCACCGTCTCGACTGTAAATTACTCTATTGTTCAGACTTTAGCCTTGACTATAGATTGCAATACAATATCTTTTATAGGTCAGACTTTACTGTATATTAGACAACAGTCTTGACTATAGTTCAGAATAAAGATTCGATTTTATGTGCACTTTGATTTAGGAAATACTAATAGAGATGTGCCTAACACCACCAGTGGAGTTCCCGAATAGGGAAGTTTGGCATGGATCCAATGGGCCGTTTAAAGGAGGGGGGCCGTATTTAAGGACGAGTCCAAGATGGGCGCTGCCACTGGTGCTGGTAATTATTTTGCTGACACTGACGTGAAAAGGCGATTCAGACTCCCAGATGAGCGCAGAGTCTTCCAGGTGATACTGGGTCACATCGTAGGGGAATTTGTGGTGACAATTTACGTCGATAGTCAAGTTGCGCTGAGAGCATTGAAAAATTTTACGGTGCGATCGTGCCTGGTCGTACGGTGTAGGAATGCTCTGAGAACTAATAGAGGTGTTCATAGTAAGGCAGTGGTGGGCAGTCGGACATTGCAAGATGGATGGCAATGATGTGGCGCACGAACTCGCGAGATAGGATTCGATTCTTTACTTAGAAGTAAGGTAAGGTAGGGGCGGGAGGGTAAATCCCCCCTGATGTCAATAGTATAAGGTAATACGGAAAGATTCCGCGACACCGCTAACCGGTCCTGAAGGGATAGAACGGATTGCAAGCTGCCTAGGGCATTATGGCCCGGTTTGGACGCAGGGCCAACTAGGGTTCTTTAAGGATAAAATATAAGGGATATCAGGACTCTTATATGTTTCTTGTTGGTGTATTGCTCTGTTAAAGCTTTAACGAGCAAATGGGAAAATACCGTACTGGACTTCTGCAGATTATGCTAGGATGCTGGGGACCTATATACGATTAAGCATGTACTGTGCCATTGTCCGAGGATGCAGGGTCAGAGACAAAAATGGCTAGGAGAAATATCTCACGACGAACTGGGGTGTATCGCTGAATGTAATCCAGTCGATCTACTGCGATTTGTCAGGGAAATAAGACGGTTATTTCTGATTAGGGGACTGTAGGGGTAGTTTTGTTCTTTCTTTTGTCCACTAACTATCTTAAATATATGCGTTAATTCTTTTCTTCTCAGGTTCTTCTTCCTCTATATTGAAGGGATTCACAATGGACCGCATTGGTCTCCGAGTGTAGGTGTGCCCTTGGACGCATAACCCTTCCTTACCTAATAGAGATGTGCTATGTGCTTAACTGCGGCTGCTTTAATCTTGTCTTGTGTATCTTGTTGACATGCACGAGTACTGAGTTTTTAGTTTTATAAACATTTTTACAAATGTAAAAAAATTTAATACATCTACATGTATGTGGTATGAATAAATAACGGGTCGGCCATCTAACGTTTTTTTTCAATTAGTGCTTATTTCGTGAATGGTAACACTAAGCTCATGTCTGATTTGACAGATAATTAGTTTTATCCTTCCGCTGAACGAATATGGCTGTGTATACGCTTGAACAACGCTGGGAAATATGCGTTTTCGCTTCGCTAAGTGGCCTGCGATCGACTTACAGAAGATGCCGATTTTGCCAAAAAAAATCATCTTTTCAGATGATCATTTTGATCTTGGCGGGTATGTAAGCAAGCAAAATTGTCGCACAGAATTGTGGCACAGAAAACCCCAACGCATACATTGAAAAGCCGATGCACCCAAAACGAGGCACTGTTTGGTGCGGATTTTGGTCCAGATGCATAATTGGGCCATTTTTATTCGAAAATGGACAAGGAGTGGCCGTTACAGTTAATGGTGATCGTTATCGGGCCATGTTGAACGAATTTCTGTTCACAAAAATTTAAGGGGAGGATAATGGCTACATTTGGTTTCAACAGGACGGCGCTACGTGCCACACAGCCGAAGCTACACTCGATGTTTTGCGCCCTGTTTTTAAAGATCGCATTATCGGCCGCAAAGCTGATGTCGTTTGCCCACCTCGGAGCTGCGATTTGACACCGTTGGACTTTTTTTTGTGGTGTGCCGTCAAAGATAAGTGTTACGCCGACAAGCCAGAGACAATTGTCGCTTTAAAGGACAAGCTTCGTGAAGCCATTGGTGAAATACAGCTGCACACAATCAATAATGTGCTTAAAAATTGGACCGATCGCGAAGGGTATTGCATGGCCAGCCGAGGCAGCAATTTGAATGAAATTATTTTCCACTATTAACCGGAAGGATTGTACTTTTTGAATGAAATTTTTTTCCACTATTAACCGGAAGGATTGTACTTCCAAAAAAAAAAAAAATTTGAGAAAATATTCAGTAAAAAGTTATTTGGCGGACCCTTTATATGTTCAAGTGTTTGTCATTTTAATCGAGCCAGTCATATTTAAGTTAACAATTTAAGAGTCTCTAAAGGGTACTTTACACTATTACACAAGTTTTATGTATTTTGAGGAAAATACAACCCTGACATAATAAATTGTGATTGTATTTTGAGGAAAATACAAACCAGACATAAAATGTTGTTATTGGTTGTTACATTTTCAAACAATAATTAAATCAGGGAAGCATTGTCATCAAAATACCTAAGGGTTGTGTGATAGTGTAAAACGTCCTTATGTTATTTATTTAAAGTGTATAATGAAAACAAAAAAGAAAGAAATAAAATAGGAAAATTCTTCATAAAAATTTGCTGACGTATGTGTACTTTTAGTTAAAAGATAAGGAAATATGTAAGTGGGTGTGAGTGTTATATCGCATGAGCTTGTATATGTGTGTGGTTATGCTATTTAGCAAGAATTCCTCAAGTCATTTCGTATGGGTAAAAGTTTTCATGAGTTTAGTTTGTTGCTCTTCTAATCATTCTCGTCAACAACACCACTTTGTAGTGCCAACGTTAAATTCTTCCGTTTCCTGAACATTTTTTTAAAAACCAATCATTTTCCAGTAGTTTACTCCTCATTAAACTTGAAAGGGCTGTACATATTGTTACTCTGATCAATCTGCCACAAAATGATTTAAAGCAAAACAGCATATAAATATATTTAAATAAAATGAAAAAAAAAAACTGGAAGCCATAAAGTAGCACGAACAAATATTAAGGACTTAGGTTTTTGAGCTGTTGGTTATTGTTTAGCATTGCAATGGGGTGCCACACTTATTTTTATAAAATCGAATGAAATAGAAGAACTAAGCGGAATAGAAAGGAATTTCGTAAAGAACTTTGGTAGTGGGCGTTTAATGCAAAGTTCTTTCTTTGTATGTATTTGCATTTAAAGGCAAATATAAATATTACATTTTTTTCATTTCGGATGTGTGAATGTGTGTTGGAGTATCACACATATAAAATGAATCGTATAGAATTTTTGTATATTTTCAAACTTAATAAACTTCTGTTAACAAATCAATGAACAATAATTAATTCAGTATTAATAATGTTCTAAATATGTATTAAAAAAAAATATATATCTTTTAAAATACTTTCATTTCACCATCATTAAATTTTTAGACTTATTTTGAGGATTTAGCTTGATATGTTTGTGTTCAAAGGATTTAGTTTGTTTTTTTACTAATTTTAGCTGTGTGGTTAAAATCTTATTTTTTTTATATAAAAGCCAATTTCATTTATACTGCTGAAAATTTGTTGATATGCGGGTAGAAATACAATCTTGAGTTACAAATTCTGATTTTCAATTTAACTGTTGCGCATAGTTGAGCAATTCCCAGTGCAGCCAATGAAGAATTCGGAAATTATACATGACTGTACCCCGAATTATACATTTTAAAGCAAAATTACATACACACAAATTCAAAATGTATTGCGCACTCGATAGTCTCAAAATAAACAGCACAAATAATTTTTTATACCCTCCCCTACAATAAGTACTAAGTTTGTCATTCCGTGTGAAACTTTTTTATTATTCATCTCAGACACCATAAAGTACATATATTCTGGCTCCTTCAGTAATTCTAAGTCAACTTAGCCATGTCCGTCTGTCTGTCCGTCTATTGAAAACACGCTCACTTTCGAAAAACTCTAAAGAAAAGAACAATATTGGTGGCAAATTTTATATAGTTCTCCTAAGCAGCTTGGGATTAAAATCTATTAAAGCCGGTGTAGTAGGATAATAGTTATGAATCAAAATGTGAAACAACCTCCATAAAAAATTGGTAATATTCTTACAAAAACTAGGAGTTGAAGGGTCGGAGTTGAGGTTTTTGTGCTGGAGTCGGAGTCGTAGTACCCACAAAAACTCGCGACTCAGACCCCAAAGTTTTTCGGCATAAAAACTTTAAAAAAAATTTTCCAAAATAAAAATTATTGAAAATTGACGTGCAATATTTCAAATACCGATTTGAAATTTTTAAGAATAATTTGTATGCTTTATTTAGCCATTTAAAATCTAATGCATTAAAAAAAGTAAGAGTGCTATATTCGGATGCACCGAATCTTTGACACCATCCACCGACAGTTAGAATATATGTATGAGATCTATAAATTATTAAATAATCTTTATAACACGGACATCAGTATAAAAATTGGTTCCGGTTAGAACCAATTGTACGACAATCAGAAAGTGTTATGCTTTTATTTCTAGCAATTTGAACTAACTTGAATAATATATAATGGCGCGTATTCAGAAATCATAACTAAAGTCGCAACTAATAAAACAGAAACTAAAAAATAGTTCATAGATAGTTATAGCTCTTATTCATAATTCATAACTAGCTTGGCAACAGATTTCAGCTGATTGAAGAAATGCAACCATGCATATTGGCAGGTAGTGAAAACAAAATGTCGATAATATTTTGAACGATAAATACTGTAGTTAATTTAAAAGCTTATTAAGCTAATAAAAAAAACAATCATTGTTCTTAAAAAATGCATACAAATTCTAAAAAAGTAATTTTTTTAGTTATAGTTTTGATATAAATCAATTAATATGGGTGCCTGTAAAAATATAATTTTTCAATAAAATTTGGTGACTAAAAACACATCTCTAGTTTAGTTTATTTTTTTATGGATGTTTTTGGACGCAGTATAAATGGATGCAAGTGGCAAATATAATAAAGCAAGTTTATTATTTACAAAATTGTAAGAGTATTTAGAGTTTTCTGTATTTTAGAGTGACAAAAATTTTTTTTTTTTTTTTTTTTTTTAAATTTTTATTTTTATTATTGAATCTTTCTTATCGAAATTTACAATATGTATTAAAATCTTAATTCTACTTGTTGCTTATTAGTTGTTACCAGTGTAACCACTAACTGCTGTATTCAAATTTTAAAACTGTCTTCTAGTTAGTCTCAAAGTATCGGTTCTTTTTAGCCTCTGGTGACCTTCGAACTGAAGCAGACCCCGAGCGAGGTAGTTAGGGTGGGCCATTAGTTTATCGATGTAGCTTATTGAATATTTTTTAATTTCCTCCTGGATAGTGGGGACGTTGAGATCTCTGTGGATAATATCATTACGTATATACCATGGGGCGCAGGCAATTTGTCGTAATATTCTAGACTGTCTTCTTTGAAGCTTTTGGATGTTAGATGCGCATGCAGTACCCCATAATTGGATGCCATATGTCCATGTTGGTTTTATGATGGACTTGTATAAAAGAATTTTGTTGTCTAAAGACAAGTTTGAGTTTCCACCGAGAAGCCAATGTAGTTGAGCTGCTTTAAGTTTCATAGCCGTTATTTTCGCTTCAATATGACGAGACCAGGTCAAGCGTCTATCTATATGAATTCCCAAGTACTTAACATGGTTTTCTACCGGAACAGTGATGTTATTTATTTTTACTGCTGGGCACGTTTGTCTTCTGAGCGTGAAAGTTAAGTGAGCACACTTAGCCGGGTTAACCTTTATTCTCCATTTTTCTAGCCATGCCTCTAGTTCATTGATGTGGGACTGCAGATTTTGCGATGCGACTTTTGGGTCATGGTTAACACTAATAAATGCTGTGTCGTCTGCAAATGTAGAGGTATGCGTGCTCAGGTTTGTTGGCATATCCGCTGTGTATATTATATATAGAAGCGGTCCTAATATGCTGCCTTGGGGGACACCAGCAGTAATTTTCTTGAGGGGGGAGTATTTATCTTGCGACCTTACTATGAATGTTCTGCCTGTTAGATAGCTCTCCAGAAGCTTGTGAGTGTTTTGAGGAAGCATTCGTGTTATTTTGATGAGTAGCCCATCATGCCAAACTTTGTCAAATGCTTGGGAAATGTCTATAAACAGGGCTGAGCAGTATTGCTTTTTCTCAAACGCCGATCTAATAAGGGTGACAATTCTATGCACTTGTTCTATTGTACCATGTTTCGCTCTGAATCCGAACTGGTAATCCGGGATGATGTCGTGTTCATTTAGATGAGGAGTTATACTTAAAATGAATATTTTTTCGAAAAGCTTCGATAGAATTGATAATAAGCTTATCGGTCTGTACGACGCAACCTGGCTAGCATCTTTTCCTGGCTTGGGAATCATAACAATTATAGACCTCTTCCATGAGGATGGGAAGTATCCGACTCTTAATATAGCGTTAAAAATGAGCAGCAAGATTCTGGAAGCAGTCGATGGTAAGTTTCTTATCATTGACCCTGTGATGCGGTCAGGTCCGGGAGATTTTCTTATATTCACTTTTTCTATTGCAGATTTTACTTGAGTTATGTTAAATTTTAATGGATGGTTTACCTTATTAGGAATGATTGGACGACTGGAACAAGTATGTGTATCATGTGGCGTGAAAACTTTCTCAAGGTGACCCGCGAAAGCGTTTAATTTTTCATCTGTGTTTTTGGCCCAAGTGCGGTTTTCCAGTCTTAATGGAGATTCTTGGGTTATAGGGCATTTCATATGCCGTACAGCCTTCCATAAGCTATAATTAGAGTTTTTTGTGGCATCTAGGGTGTTTAGATAGCCTTCTATTGCAGACTCGTGGTTCTGTCTCAATTTGTTGCGAAGAGTTGTCAGGCATAATTGAAGTTGGGCCTTAGTGGTTGGGGAACGACTGTTTTGCCATTGTCTTCTTAACTTCCTTTTTTCTCTGATAAGGGTCTCAATATCCGCCGATGTATTGTAAGGAGCACGTTTAATTGACCGCTTGATTGGGGTTGCATTTCTTGCTGCAGTATCCAAGACTTCTGTAAATCGGTCGACAGCTATTTGGATGTCAGATGAATTTTTTAGGGGAATGCACTGTGATAGGTGAGAGCTCACATACATTTTATACTTTAACCAATTTGTGTTTCTGTTTGGATAGGAAATAAAGTTTGCAGCTGCGGCGTCGGAGTTACCTTTTAAAATGAGGATTGAAGGTGAATGATCAGACGAAAGATCATAGGAGGAACTAACTAGTACCTGATCGCGCTTGATGTTTTTGATTACAGCAAAGTCAATAAGGTCTGGTAGCTTATTGAAGTCGGTTGGCCAATAGGTAGGCTCACCACTCGATACCACATCAAAATTATTTGCAGTTACGGTATTGTATAGCTGATTACCACTAGGACTAATAAGTCTGGAGCCCCAATATGTATGTTTAGCGTTGTAGTCGCCAGCAGCAATGAATTTCTGACCCAATGTGGAGAAGAAGTTGAGAAATTTATCGTATACAATTTTGTGCCTCGGGGGACAATAAACGGATGTTAACGTTAGTTTGAAATCAGTAAGATTTATAGATGTGGCCTGGATACAATCTTCTTCGAACTCTGGCAATGGTAAGTGTCTGATGTGTTTGTGCACAATTATGGCTGTGCCACCACAAGCTCGTCCGCTGGGATGTTTTGTGTCATACGTAAGGTATCCATTTACCCTAAAGCAGTTTTTATGAGTAAAGTGTGTTTCAGAGACAAGAAGTACGTCGATTTCATGCCTATGAAGAAAGTTTGTAACTTCGTGTTTATGTTGGGATAACCCGTTTGCATTCCAGAAACATATTTTTAACTGGTTCATTTTTTGTTGAGTAGAACTTGCAGGAGCATGTTCTGGTTTCGCATCATTTCCTGAAACATGTTCTGCATAGTGGCCATGAAGTTATTCATAGTTTGAATAGTTTGAGTGACAAAAATTGGCCGCCAAAATTGTTTTGCTATCCAATTAAATTATTAGATAATATCAATCAGCTGTTCTTTGTATGTATTAGTTAGTTAACATTTAGTTACAGCTCTACCCATAATTAAGTGTAAACTTTTTCTGCTGAAAGTAACCAACTGTGAATAGCATAAATAGGTACTTAAAATAGTTAACACTTAGTGATAATTTATATCAAGTTTTCCCTTTCTTTTCTTTTCTTTTCTTTTCAAAAAATAAAAGTTAACATCACTAAATCTCATATACATTAAGCATCAAGATTATAGTAGGAATCCGAGTCGTTATTCGGAGGCGGAGTCGCACTTAAAAAATTTCAGCGTTTGGAGTCGGAGTTGGAGTCGGGGTAAGTACTTTTTTCGAACGACTCCACAGCCCTGATAACTAGTGTCGAAAAGTAAATATTGATATGAGATTTTTACACAAATTCGTTATACATATATGACTAGAAATCATACCTCACAATTTCGTGAAGATCGGTCCATAATTTACCATAGGCCCCATTTAAAGCCCACTCCCGAAAAACTCTTTGGTTCGCCAAAAACTGTAACGAATAATGCTATTGTAAAATATTTTGGTCTTTACAGTTTTATATAAATAGAAATCAATCACACTGTCAAATTTCGTGAACATCGTTAAGTACACGTATCATGTCAAAATTTTCGTGTAGAATAATCAATGTTGCTCAACATTTTTCACAAATTTGAACAGAGTTCTAGGCTCTACCAAATGCTATTCTATGTTGAGTAAAATATTGCCAACATAGCTTAACAAGTGGCAAACAAGTCAGCTATGAAAATGTTTATGTTTGCGGTTTAAAAACATGTACATTTGTATTATGCTTTTTGTAGTACAACCAGAAAATTATTCTATCCCCATCTATTTTAATTTGTTTAATATTATTATCAATTTTTTGTAATGTCCTTGTGATAAGCCAATTCAAATTAATTGCTCGCCTCTGGCTAATCCAATGTATAACTGAATTATTTTTGTAATTATATTTTCCACATACGCACGAATGCATGAACTTAGTTATATAGTTTACTTTTTATATACATACATACACATACATATTTCTGGCTTTGTAAAACTTTAATACGTATCCTGTACATTAACTTCCCTTATGTGTACGACCTAATTACTCGTATCGCCACACAGAGTGCAACAGCTTGTTGCAGGGATTATATGTTGATATTATAGAAAAACACACGCACTTCTCTGTATGCCCAATGCCAGACCTGATTACAAAACAATTTTAATTAATTTCATAAATAATATTTTCAAAAACAATTTTCTCATAAATCTGTTTGCCTATAAAACTTAAGAAAATGAAAACCTTAGTTCTTATTAAAATTGTTCATAATTAATTCCAATAAGCCAGTGACCGTTTTTTGGGTTATTTTTAAAGAGCACAGTATGTAAAAATAATTTACATTTATAAAAATATCCATATATCTATTGAGGAAATTACTTTATGGTCTACATACCCACTAAAGAACGTAAGAGGAAAAAGTTGAAAATTGTTGAAAAATCTAGTGCTTTAAGTTTAATGAACTCTTCTGGTTCAATTATACTCAAAATGTATTTGTACTTTTATACAACTAGTAGATACAAACATAAATTTATTTTATTGTGTCTGTGAATATGTGTACATATTTGGATATTTGGAACATGTGCATGTGTATGTGTGTCATGGATGAGCCTAGAATTTTTATGATGACACTTGTAGCCTTGTTGTTTACATTTTAAATAATTGTATATTTCCGTTGTTGATAGTTTCAAAAGTGTTAATAGAAGAGCTTTAGAAAAAATGCTTTTTCGCAAGCTTTTTCTTTATCGTTAATAAGCTTAACGGTTAATGTCTACACTAAGGGTTACGTTGTAAACTTTAAGAGTTGGCGTCTTAGCTGGGTAAAAATATTTGTTTTTTTAATAATTAACTTTTATATTAACTGTCATAATCAGGGATGTTAGATGTGACGATTTTAGGTCATTTTGACGATTTTTTTCGATGAATTTACCAAAATGACGATAGACGATTTTTGATGTAGAGTCACTTATGTTTTGACGATTTAATCCCGTCAATAAATTTACTTTAAACCAGGCATCAGAAATTAAGAACCGAAAACTTAAAATTTAAGTTTTTCATTTATAAAATTCAAAACTCATCCGTACAAAAAAAATTTTTTTTCTATCAGTTAAAATAAAATATAGGAAACACAAAAAAAGATATTTTTTTTAAAGTAAAATATGTATTTTGTACATGAAAAGAAACAAAAAAAATAAAAATTCAAGATCGTTTATTTTTTTTTTTTTTTGAAAAATATTTATCTTGATGTTCAAAAAATGTTTTCAGCTGTACAAAAAAAAAATTAAAATAAAAATTATTTTGTTTGATATGTTCTTCAAAGTTGAAAATAATAAAGTTCTTAAAAAACGTTTTTGAGGAAAACATTTTTTTTCTTTTTAGAAACTAACAATAAAAACTCAATTTTGAAGTTAAAATTGTGAATTTTAATTCAATTTTTAATATGAAATTGTGCTTAAAATTGTAATTGCAAAAAAGTTTTTTTTAATAGTTATACTATACTGTGTGCATAAAAACAATATAAAGTGTTACTTAGAGCTGGGTGAAAACAGTACAGGAAAGTGCTTGTTGTGTAATAAAGAACTTAAGGCTCATATGGGAAATGTCAAGCGTAATTATTCCTCATTACACAGTGGGCATATTGTTATGGAAGAAGGTGAATCTTCAAATTCGCCACAGCAAAAAAAGAAACTAAAACTTCAACAAGTTTCCATAAACATGAACAGAAGTGAATTTGTTAAATCAGTGGTTAAAGCGGTAACAGAAATGCATATGTCATTCCGCGTTTTTGACAATCAAGCGTTTCAGAATCTTCTGCAACCGTGGACAGATGAATTTGAAATAAAGTATAATTCTAAATCGATTGGTGTGACCATAAATGACATGGCAACATCTACTACTATTACTATTTAATTCTAGGATAATCATTATAATTGTATAACCACTGATTACTAATAAGCTTTATACATTTTTACTATAATTTTGTACGTATGAGTTTTAAAATTGTCAAATAAAAAAATTAAATTTTAAGTTTACGGTTCTTTTTTTTCTTTTCATGTACAAAATTGTACTGAAAAAATAAATATCTTACTTTTTGTGTTTGCTTTTATTTTTTTAAAGTGATAAAAACAATTTTATTTTGTACGGATGAAAAAAATTAAATTTTCGGTTCGTAATTTTTTGTACAAAAAAAAAATAATTTTCTTGAAAACTTTTTTATGAGAACTTTATTTTTTTTGAACTTTAAGAAACAATATCAAACAAAATATTTTTATCATTTTTTGTTGTTTGTACAGTTTAAAATATTATTCGAACACTAATGATAAATATTTTTTGAAAAACATAAAAAAAACGTTTTCCGGTCCTTGCTTTAAACTTTAAACTGGCATCAATTTTATAACACTTTAATTAGGCAAGCAGGGTTGGTAGATGTGACGATTTTTCGTCATTTTGACGATTTTTTTGAGAAAATGCAGTAAAATGGCGATTGACGATTTTTTGACTAAAAGTAATAGTGCTATCTGGCATCGATAAAACACAAGAAATATTTACAATTACATATACATATTGAAAACAGTCCAAAACTTAAAAATCAATTTCGAAATACAAAATTTTTTGGAAATTAAATAAAAAATTCCTCCCCCATCACAAACAAGGTTGATTTCATTAGAAGCATTAGTAATTCAAATTCTACAATTATAGAAATGCCATCGGTACTGCAAAAAATATACACTAGAGCCCCGAATTGCGTCAGTGTTATCTGGTACGCTATTAAAAAATTGGTTAAATCCGCTTTGCGTTTTTATGATTTCGATTTGCGTCGCTACATACGAATGCATTTTTCGATGAAGTCATAATCACATGTGAAGAATTTTTCTATTTGTGTGTAAAAAGGCAAATCCCATTTAATTCTGTTAGGTAAGTTATTCTTAGTAAAATTACGTCTTAGGATGTAACTTTTTAATAAGAAGTTGTGTAGAAAAATGAGTGCAATGAGAAGAAAATGTATTAATTTGGACGTAATAAAACGTTTCAAGTCGGGTAAAAGAACTGTTGATATAGACAGAATCCTTGGTTTTTAGATATGCAATAGAGACAGCACTAAAAGTTAATCATTTAAAAATAGCTCGACTTAAAAGCAAATGAGATTTTATTTATTATTTAATATTTTTCTGAATATGGATAAATGAAATAAAAAAATGTTTGTTATGCATTTATGCAAATATATTTTTTCTTATGTTTTCTTTTTAAATGATAAATATATTCAGCTCACTTGCTGAAATAAATAGAATTAAACTTAACCATATCACTTTCTTCATCATAAATAGAATTTCTTGCTAAAAATTTATATTTTCGAACCAATCCATGCAATAAATTGTCTTTAATTTGTAAAATTTATATAAATGACGTTTTGTTGACGATTTTGTTCAATTTTCGTGACGATTTCGACGAATTTTGTTAAAACTTTTGACGATTTTTGAGAAAAAAAGTCTAACAGCCCTGGTCATAATGTTTCTTTTAAATTTTCATAAATTTATTTATAACAAAAAGTATAAAATTCAAAACACAGTTATATGAATTACATACATATAAAAAAATTTAACTTAACAGCCATTTAATTGGCAACTGATTTACATTTTTTTTTATTTTATTTTAACTTAAATTAAGAATCCATTTCGTTGGAACTATCTTCCCAATCCCAGCCATTGAATTGGAAGTCCTTTAAAAACAAAATTCAAAAATGTATATTAGCAAATTTTTAATTATCATTAACTTACATAATCTTCCATTTCTAGATTCTCCACGGCGTCTGTGCTGGGTGAACAGGCCATATACGACACACCGGTATTATGAGCCGAACATTCACACGTTTGTGTAGCTGGTGGTATCGAGCTCTTGGCAACACGCTTGCCAAAGATGGTGGCAAATCTCTTGATGGGATATTTATATTTAGGCAATAATTTGCGGGCACTAAACACAGATCCATTTGTCTCTAAAGCCAAAGGCGTGCAAATACCCAAATTACTCTTGGGAATACGCAGTTGAGCTCGAGTAGCATTGTCACCCTCAGGAAAACGTTTGGAATACACAAAATCTCGATCCAGCCCAAAGAAGTGTCTTAATTTGCGTGTTTTTTCAAACTCAAATTCTGTATCAGCCAAAATGTGTAAATTAACTCCTTCCTCCCGCATGTATTGTAATATTGAACTGTAATCATATCTCATATGACGGGCAGCACAATCACTGCACGACAATAGTATAAAAGTCTTCGAAACTCCAGGACGGAAATTTAATCTGGAAGCAGTAGAGATGGCTTGAAGAATATCGTTATTAGTGCCATTTGTGGTATCAATGTGATTAAAATATTTTGCCATATTGTTAAAGTCATGGGTAAACACTGAGTTTTCATAATAAATGCTGCGTGGCTTGTCGAAAGGAGCTACACCACCAAAAGTAACGACGGCATAACTTTAAAAAGATGAAATGAAAAAAAAAATCAATTTTTCTTCTCAATAAAATATAAAAAAAAGAAAATCTACCGATTGTTAGTGATTTTATGGGCCATTAACTGTTCTTCCAATGTAGAAACAATGGCCATTATATTCTTGCTTTCGGTTAAATTGGTATTGCAGGGCTTAGCTTCTACTATGAACACTACATCGCTGCTGCGTGGTACATCATTGATTGTTAATTCCACAAAGGTACCCTCAGGTACATAAGAGCTATTAGCTAGTTGACAGCTAAAATAGACACACATACATAAATTACAAATCTCTCCATTTGTACCAGGTATTTCTAAACTTACTAAACACATTGATCTGGCACTCTCATTGGTATTTTGGCACTTGTGCAGGCTTCTATAAATGCTAAAGCAGCAGTACAGGCGCCTTTATTGGCGGGATGTCCAGGACGAATAGCGTTAGAATTGCTTCCCAAATCCAAGCAAATCTCATAGAAAGGTTGAATATCTATAGTGTCAGCACAGGCTGACA
Source organism: Pollenia labialis (assembly GCA_949318255.1). Lineage (NCBI taxonomy): Eukaryota > Metazoa > Arthropoda > Insecta > Diptera > Polleniidae > Pollenia > Pollenia labialis. The sequence goes on along the minus strand of OX439141.1, from coordinate 39,865,734 downwards.
GCATGCCCGATTTAAAATAGTAATCACAAACTGTGCTTACTTCCTCTGGTACTGAAGGTTTCCCCGAGTTGGGTTTCATTTTCTGCTTGCATCCTTGTACACTCCATGAATCGGTAAATTCGGAGGGATTTTTAGTTATCCGATTCTTGGATGTAGTAAATTCATCAAAGATTTCATTGTTCATGGTACCCAAAACCCCTGCGGTTTTGCCGAAATACCAACCGCTTACATCGAACCAACACAAATCGAATTGGACGTTACAACTCAAACTGAACTCGGTGTCGGATGAAATCGACAAAATATCCAAATCACGGGTTATGGTAATATCATTAAGTTTCAAAGGCAAGAGAGACTTTTGATCGCCATTAATTGTAATGAGCTTAAAAATTAAAAGAAACATAAAGATTTGTTTCTAAAACGCACAGATAAAGAACTTACATCACTGCCCAAATCAATTTCTATTAATTCACCATTGGCTATAAAATTAAGTTTTCTTGTAGCCACCGTATCACTATTACTAACGCTGGTCTAAAAATAGCAAAATTGTTGAAATATTTATAAGGACCTAGAAATAAACACTTACCGATGGCTCCAACATTAAAGTAAAATTGCTCTGGAAGAAATCATGGGTCAACAAGTAGGAACACTGTCTGTTACGTTGGCTGCCCGACATTTGCTCAAACCTCAAATTTAAACCTACAAAACGGTTGTCGAACGTCATGTAATGTCTGGAGTCGATCAATAAAGCACGAGCTAAAAGAAAAAACAATCATTAAGACTATTCGTAATAGTAATTGACTCCGAATTTGGAACTTACAATAATAAGGAGGCAGCCAGGTTTTTGGATCCAAATGCTGTCTCATGTTAAAAATGCTACGTATTACCGATGAATTGGTTGTTGTTAAGAGATTTTGAGCTTTCGCCAATAATTTATACTCTGGTATCTCCTCAAATTTAGGTGTTTCGTTGAAAGCATGCCAGGACATGGGCAACTTTTGCTCTAAGTCTATAATACCCGCTTCTGGGTCAAATATAAATTTTGTTTTGGCTTCTCTATACATATCGGCTGTCTCTAAAGCATTAGTAGCATAGTTGCGTAGCTTGTTAGCTATTAACGCATATAGTTCATGCAGTCTAGCCTCAAACTGTAATTCCTCAGCCACCCATTCCAATTTTGCCACTACTTCCCGATACTTCTCCAAAGCCAGCTCTACTTGTTCAATTTTTTGCAATTCCTTTATCTCTTCCCAGATCTCCGTTAAAACTTCATTGAGTTCAGCACCAAATGGCACCAACTTGAAATATTTCTCCTTAATAAAATTCCAAGCAATCAAAGAATATTTCTTTATATTGGTTATGGCATCATGTGATTTAATATCTTTGTACAAACGATCCAAATCTTGGGTAAAACTGGACACTTTGTTAAAGTAAGGAGACTCAGCCAATTCAGTGGTTCTCTTGTAAATAAAATCAAACAGTTCTTTACTTAAATCCCACAAAGCCGATTCCACATAACTAATAAATTTGAAAATATGAGGCTCTAAACGTTTTAGGACACCGCGCCAATAATTTGACATCATACCCCAGAACTTGTTCCACAAATTATCTACATACTTTATAAAGGAAATATGCAAATCCTTAATAAATTTATCATATTTGTGAACACCTTTTTCCATTAATCCTGATAGATATTGCAATGAGTCCCCATGGAAGAAACGACTAATGGTTTCCAAGACATTATTGTAGGTCTTCTTAATTGTTTCTATAAGCCAGACCACACTATTGCGCAAAGCCTTGCCAGATTCTCCCATAGCCTGCCATAATTCCGAGAATATTTTAGGCAAAGACTCAATATGATCCCTGATCGCAAGTTCATCAATGATGGTTAAGGTAAAGTTAACTACTGTCTTAATATAAAAGTCATTAGCCTCATAAGATTGATTGACAAACAAACGGAGATCATCCAAATCTTCCTCCAAGACACTTAACTGGCCAATGTCATCGAAAAAATGCTGATTATAGCTCTTAGAAGTATCCCAAATAACACCAATACCTTCTATGGTTTCACTGTACAAAGACTTAATCCAAAAGTCTATGCCCTCTGAGAAGGAATTGTAAACAGAAGATCCAATAGCATTGAATTTATCCTTGACTTCTTGTTTTATCTTGGGACGCCAATGGAAGCGACCAGTAATCAAACGTGAATGATTCATTTTCAAATAGGAATTAACATCTATTATACGGATTTCTTCGTAATTTCTCCAAATATCCAAATAGCCACTGCGTACATCGGGAATGGATCCAATAAGTTGCAGATTTTGGCTAGAATCTTCTGTTAAATTAACTTCAGCACGAGCAAATTTATTAAAGACGTCAACGAAAATATAGCCGGTATTATTGGTGTCAGGAGTATCCCAAATTGTGGCATTAAGTCCATAAACTGGATGGCTAAAAGTGGGTATTGCCCATACCCTTACCGAGCGATAAGGAGAGTTGCGCTTCGTTTAAAAAAATTGTTATTAGTTCAGTTAATATTTAGATCAATAAAGTACTTACAATATATTCAATTTCTTTTTTATTCAAATCTAATAAAGCCAAAAATTTTCCATGTTTTTCGGGATAGAAAGAACGTTTGTAGTTGGCATAGGACTCGGTCTTATAATATGAAGACTTGGCCGCCAAACTACCATTAACCTGTACATCCAGTTCAGAGGCCAAATGATGAGCAAAGAATTTGAATGTGTAGTTGGTGTGACCAACTTCTTGATACAAATCCGTTAGAAGGGCACCCATTACTATAGCATGATCTTTATCGTCAGAATAGTCAATAACTAAATTGGTCTTAAGCAAGTCCACATTTCCTCTATAATAGTTAGCCTTAAGGGTAACGTCTTTCTCTAGATAGGGATGACCTACGGTCATAAGCAAAGACTGATGATCTTTATCACCTCTGCCCAAAGGCTCATCTTGCCACAAGACTGCTGTTCGTACAACTTTAAGAACATCGTCGAATGACTCAGGATTTGTCCATTTGAATTCCATATCAGAGAAGAACTTTCGTTCGGTTACGTAATACCAACCTTCGGTGGATAAGGTACGTTTGGGATAAGAGATATCTATGATAAACTTGCGGGAATCATTGCCAATCTAAGAAAAAAAACGACTAAAATTTTTTTTTGAAGTATATACAAACTCTACTTACCACTGTATAATTACTCAATTCTAAATTATAGCCAATCCAAGCTGTTTGCGACAATTCCAATTTACTGCGATGTTTAATAATTTTTTCATTCTCCTCCTCGTAATTTGTGGTCAAAATCACTGTACGATTTGGGTGTATGGCCACTATTTTAATTTCCTGACCATTAGTTTTGGTTGTGGTATACAATTCTCCGGTTAGATTAAAGTTTTCGACATTTCTTAACTCAAATATTTGTATGTGCTTAATGTCTAACGGCTTTCTTGGCTTAGACCAATCCTTGCTATTAACGTAATGTATACCTAACGGTTTCATTTCATTTTCCACTGTTATGTCAGTCGTAACAATGTACAAGGGTTCACGTTGCTCTACACTTTTGTACACACCGTTAAGTATTTGTTTGGCATTATAATTGATTTTTAGGTAACCATTATCCAAGTTTGGTTTTTCGTTAAGACCATATTCAATGTCGGCTCTGTGATGAGTGGCTAAAGGAATTTCCATTTCAATATTACCCTTAAGATTATGTTCGAAACCCTGACTGTTATACAAGCTATGAAGTTTGAAATAGGAGCTATTAGAGGGCCAAGAGCCTCGGAAGTATCGATAGGTTTCGGGTCTATAAATTTAAAGAAAAAATTAAAATTTTTAATATGTTTTAAGTTGGAGCTATTACCCTTGCGTGCTAAAGTTGAAATCTGCCTTAAACCAGGTGACATTCAAGAAAGGAGTGGTGCTGTTTATAAAACCAAACATATTGGAAATTGTCTTAAATGATACATCCAAGTCGGCTACATTTCGGGTAGCTGGGTAATCAATAGTACAGCTATTTAAAATAAATATGCAATTTTAAAATTTAAAAATAATCTCAATTCAAATTTCTTCTTACGCCAAGGTATGATAAACGTCTTGTCTCAAATCATAATTTCCCTTCACAAATAGGGTATCCTGCTCCTTAAACTGGGGTGTTATCAGCTTAGCATAGAACTCTCGTTTGGCTTTGTTTTTACGCAGCATTTGGAAGTCTCCTTCAACCGTGGAGATGTTACTATCAACTCCCCACTCTACATGACCCATACCTTGCAAATCTGTGGCATTACTAAAGGACAAACGACCCAAATATATTCGCTTGGCTTCCTGTGTATGATATTTACCCTCAAAGAAAACTTCTGGTTGAGCACCTTGTTTGCTTACTAAATTTCCTTTATAATGAACACCAAAGTTATGCACATCTCCTATAGGTCGAGGTAGTTCGGTTACTATATTTGCCTGTAAATCATCAGAAGATCGAAAATTCATGGTACCATTAACAGACAATTTCCATTTAGAGTCTACATCTAATTTTGCCCCAGTAGCCAAACGCAAATAACTCTTATCAGGATTAATGTATTTGGCGCTCGCGTGCACAATTCTCGGATTGGCTTCTGGTCGTTCCATATAACTTTCTAGAGTTAGTTGCATATTTTCAGCCCAACTCCAAAACCAAATACAACTGCCTCTTCCAATATTAGGACCTATGCGATATTCTCCTGCTATATTACCGTTATTATTGCGCAAGGCTATATCCGAGTGCAGATTAACCGTGTCAATACCCAACTCCTTCCAAGGAGTTTCTAAGGAAATATCGCCTCTAATATGGCCCTTCTCTACTGGTCTTAAATTACCATTAAAATTAATGCGCTTTATTTCGGGAAGAGTCGATTGGACTAGTACCGAGAAGTCCATGCCAATGGAATTGTATCGAGAATAACCTCCAGATATTTGACACATTTTACCATCTTCTATAGCACTAAATTGAAAATTATGTCCTTTTTGGCTTCCCTCATTTTCAGTGATGCTAAGTTCAATTACACCATCACGGCCTCCTGATTTGGGCTGAACTCTTAGGCGAGTATCACTGGGATAATATTCGGCCATGCGTATGACACCATTAAGAGCATAGGTTACCATATTACGATAAAGATTGCCAGTAACATGATATTCGTTTGGATTATTACGATTTTTTATCATTGAACCATGCATTGAAATATTGCGGAAGTTTTCTATGGGAGTCCATATTTCGACATTGAATATATCATTTTTTTTATTGGCTCTAGTCCCATATTCTATGCGGTGGCCTGTTTGACTAACAAAACCCAAATCAAAACTGAGTTGGGGATTGGCGCTCTTTGTAATTTGTAAATTGGTCTCTACCATTTGCAAAGGCAGCATTGTGGTTCTCACTTTTCCCTCCACATTTACCAAATGTCCAGGATCTTTATGCCAGGCAGTTTCAATTTGTAATTCGTTAACTACATCATTATCGATGACCACAAATTGTATATCCACCGAATTATCAATTTGGGAAAAGTCCTTTTTAAAGTAAGCTCTACAGGCGTAATAAGGAACAACATTGGTATTTAGCAAAATACCCACTGAGGTCTCCAAAAAGTTTTCCTCTATCTGAAAGAAAAATAATTTAATAATGTGCGGTAATAAGCTGCTAAAAAACTTACTTCTACGGCTCCCGCTAAGGAAAGGAAAGTACTGGCTGAGCGTGAGGATATATTTCCCTTGTAAATATTACCCATTTCCATCTCTAATTTTCCCCAAATATCCATATCAGGCAAAGCCTTGAACGGTGTTTTAATATTAAGTTTAAAGTTATGTTCCTTGGGCTTTACCGAATCATCAATTTTGGTATAGTTTAGTTCAAACCCTGTAATAGAAGGTTGATCCACACCGTTGCTTACAAAGAATTGCATTTTGTCATACATAAAGTTGTAATCCAGATCCACGTGATATTCGACAATCGATTTTAATTCCTTTGCTACATTAAACGGCGTGTTTACTGTCAGAACGTTAATAATATTAATGTAATCGGGAAAGAACAAACGATCCTTGAGATCAATACGTCCCTGGGGTAACTGAAGATTACCCACAACTATATAATAATCCGAAACCTCTTGGAAATCTACAAAACCCTCTACAGTAGGCCAAACAAGGGTATCTATTTCGAATTCCACAAAGTAAGACATAAATTCTTCATAATCTATGTCATCAATATCATAATCCTCCGACTCTATTTTAGGAGGTTGAAAGTCATCATCATATAAAAGTTCCAATTCAATTTTGGTGCCACCCAATTGAGTTAACAACTTAGATTTGGGATGGCCATTGATCTTAAAGCCTGCTTTGTATTTGGAGAGTTTTCCATGTAAATAGAAAACAAATATATCTTTTTTCACAAACGTCGCTATAAAACCATTTTCTTCGAAACCGGGCAGTGGAGTAAATACTTTATAGGAATATTCAAAATCATTAATGTTGTCCATACGCCAGACACCAGTAAAACCTAGAATAGCATTATTCCACATGCCTCTTAAGTCTACAGTTTCTCCATTAATTTTGGCAAATAAGGCAGCCTGTTGGAAACTTTCTATGGGTGTGGCAACACTTAGTTTGACGTCAAATTTCATTAAAGATATAACATTGAATAATACTTCAGCTCCCAAAGCTGCAGTTGGAGCTCTAACTTCAGCTACAGCATGATGTTTCTTTTCATTTAAACCAAAGCGTCCATTAATGGTGCGGAATTTCTCCAACGGCGTCGTTATATTAATCGTCAACATATTATCCGAGAATTTTCTCACATAACCATCTATGGCTAAAGTAAATTCCCGGATTTCAAAGTCCAACGAAGCAGCACCTTGGATTTCGCGATTTTCGTTAAGCATAAACTTAGCCGCCAATCCACCCTTCCGATAACCCTCAAAAGGAGAGACTAAGAAAACCGTTCCCGAGATATTTTGTGAGCGTTCATTTTGGTTAATTTCCCACAAGGATTTTATACTATAAACGTTGAGTGTATCGTTCGGACCACTGTATCGCAAGTTCAAGATACTATCAAACTTTTTCATATCCTGCCAGTGCTTAACCTTAACATTTATAATGGGGATATCCTTGACGGTACTGTTAATGCCAAAGTAAACATTAAAACTTATTAGAGGCTCCATCCATTCATAGTCACTCTTATAGCCCAATTCTAAAGTCTGATTATCTGACCAAATAAGTGATGTATTGGCCAGTATTAGATTTCCAGCATTATACACACCGGCATTAAGACTATTTTTACGCCAACCTTGAAAAGGTGTGGAAAGTTCAGCCTGAATCCAATTATGCAATTGCTTACCGGGCATTAAGCCGGCATTGTATGTGAATATAATCATTTCACTAACACTCCAGCTGGCTCGAGCTGTACCATAATATTGAGGTCCTCCAGTAAAGGCATCGAAGCCACAGCTGATGGTACGATCTGGGTAAGTGACCATGACATTTCCTTCATAGCGCTTATTTCCGGGATTACTGAATTCAGCTAAAAGTCCTAAACGTTGTGAAGGGTCTCGATTGGCATCCCATTTCAGCTCCATTGATAACTCTTTTCTCTGCTCTATTGATAGCATGCTCAGTTTAATGTGTATATCGCGCAATTTATCCAAATGAATCTCTACCTGTAGCAATTTGGGCTGTTCAGCTAGAAGTTTGGCATTTAGCCAATAATTTTTGTCTTTGACCTTTAGACGTACCTCAGCATTAGAATTTTTGTTCGCTTCATTCTGATTGTATTGTACGGTTAAGCCATAAGGATCCGGACCGTATCTAGTTTGCACATCTGCAAATAATATCATTTGATTGCGGCGATATATAACATTAAGGGCAGTGACTTGGAAAGAAGGGCTTTCAACAATCAGTTTTAAATGATGCAAACTTTGTACACGAGAGCTTTTGTCTTTGTAATTGCCTTTAAGAGAAATGGAGTGACCAGTGAACCAGGAACCATTTAGATTAATCTGTAAGGTATATCAAAATATTAAAAGCATTCCTTTATCCCTTGGAATCTTTTAAGCTCACCATGTAAGTTTTGCTTGTAACTTCTGTTAATTTAAGTCTTGCAGTACAGGAATTGAATTCCGGTACGGTAACATTGACATAAGCATCTATAGCAAACAGACTTCTTCTAGGCAAGTGTATGGAAAATAGACCAGTAGCTTCTTTGTCAGGAGCATAACGTAAACCCAATAAAATATTGTGTTCAGTGCCATTTTTGCTTCGTTCCTCATGCCTAGAATACGAAAAAAAAGAATAACGCCACACCATCAAAATAACATACCTACTTTAGGGAAACCTTAAAATCCACCTTTGACCTGGGTACTTTAACCTCAAAACTTGCCCTTGTATGGGAGCCCTCCATCAACAGATCTTCTGAGTAGGAACGAGCAAATATTAATCTTACTGAACTAGTATGTTCAGGATAAACAACAATCGGATCATTATTGTAGGTCAGCAAACCCTCAGTGTGACCTTGCAAACTAAGCCAAGTGGCATTGGAAACAAAATTTAGTTTGGGATAAGCTGAGTTTCTTAGCTTAACATTTCCTCTGTATTCAGTTTTTGACTTATCCCCTGTATTTACAAGTTTACCCTCAAAGTTAATAGTTTCGATTTTATTCGCCTGGAATCTATAGTTGACCGTCAGATTGGTGGAAGTGGTGATTTCGCTTTGTACATAGTTGCCCTTGACCACGGCCTGTAATTTCTTAGTTTCAAATGACAGCTCAAAATCATTCTGGGTTATACCATTCTTTTCGTTTATTTTAATGGTGCCAATGAGTCCAGTGACATTAACTCCATTAATAGCCAACAACATTTTGGGCTTATATATCCAGGCGGTACGATCTTGCCAGCGTTTTAGTTCCATATTTAAATCAAAACTTCTGTTACCATTTGTGTCTAGAAAAACATCCAGTCTTCGATCATCGGGATGGCCACTGTAATTGCAACCAGCTGACACTTTGGTATCGGCGTTAACAAAGGCCACCGAGGCATTAAAAGCATCTGCAGTTGAAGTTATATTTGTTACTAATAAACGTTTAGCAGCCGATCCTGGAGTATGGAATACCAACGAAAAGCTGGAATCATTTAGCACCTGATCGAAGTTGTACTCAAAAATATATTTTTTGGCAGTCAAGTCAGACTTCTTTAAAATAACACTGAAATTTGTGGGACCGCTGAGAATTAAACTGGGATAAACCTTATCCGAAGAATTGGCCAAATCGGGAACACTAAAATAAGAGCATAGCTGTAAGCCTATAGCTTGATCTAGAACAGGCCAGGTACAGGTGCTATTAGAGCGCCTTGTCTCAATGCCCGTTTGAGAAATTTCCCTTTCTTCTTTTAAAACCAAGAGTTCGGAGCGGGCGCTAAATATCTCATTAGTATCCTGAGGCAAATCGAATGAAAGTGAGACCAAATTCTTACCCCTAACTTTCAGTTTGGCTTCTATTTCTGAGTTGGAGTACAAATTGCTCTTAACTTTTATGCCCGAAATGGCATAAAACATGTCGGCTTGTACGGTGGTTATGACATCTACCGATACCGAGGGCTTAAATTTACCCTCTAAATCAAAATGCCAGTCCGTGGTAGGTTCAACACGATCAAAATTGCCGGAAATTCGAAAATCAACTGAGGAGGCTCCAAAAACATTAACGGATAAAGGCAGCCCTATAGCCAGGGGAACACTGTAAGAGGCATCGAGTAGAACATTGGATTTTGTATAAGTAATTTCTTTTCCAGACAATATTTTGACAATTTGTTGAAAAGGATCAAATTCCTTGGCAAATGCCATAAGCTCTAAGTTTCCTTCTAAGGAATAATGACGCAAATCATTACCAAACACACGCAATCCAATTTGCGCCTTGGGATTATTGTAATTATAGTTTAGTTTGTAATCCATATCGTCGACTTGGTTTTGAAGTTTCTCCCTTCGATTAACAGTTTCTTCTGTAGCAGAACGTTTGGAGCGACTAACCTCTTCATCGAATTCATGGCCATCTTCAAGGTTTTCCAAAGAGTCATCGGAGGCGTGTCGCTTTAGGCGCAAACTGTCTAAATTCAATAAGTTTTCTAAGGCATCTAAAATTTATTAACGTTAAATCGTAAACATATAATGAAATTTGATAAGCTCAGTTACCATCGTCTTCCAAACTTTCAGTACCCAATAAGCGGTTGAGAAATGAAAATTTTTTGCTGAAGAAATCTCGATTTAAAGGACCTTTTGGTCCAAATACGGTAGAAACCATTTCTTCAAAACCTTCAGCTCGTGCTGACAATTCCCAGAAGTTCACTGCCTGACCGAACAGTTCAGCGGTAAAATTAAAAGTAGCCATGCGAGGTAAGTAGGAGTCGGTGCCAAATATGAGATTTAAATCCGAGGTAGTACCTTTAAATTATAAGGCATTATTTTGTTGGATGTATTTGAAGGAATTTTTTCTTATTGTAAACTTACCAAAGTTATACTCATCAAAAAACAAGGAGTGCTCATAATTACGTGAAAATTTGCGGATATCCAGTTTAAATTTATCCGATAGGTCATCATTAAGTAGAAGACCTTGAGCCTCTATGCGCATGGGCGAGGAAGATTTGGCCAAATTCTTAAGATGTGACCAAACAAAGGAGCCCACCTGATTGATTTCCTCATTTTCTAAAATACTTTTTATGCGATTGATTGACAAATAGTCAGGACAACGCATGGCCTGCAAGTAACTAAAAATTCTTATTTCCGAATTCAAGGTAAAGTTGGCATATGAGTCCATAAAGAAATCATGATGCATCATACAATCCACACGTCTAAAGGCCATAACAGCCTGCAGTCGAATTTCCATTGAAGTCAGGTTTTTGGTAATGATTTCCTGTAATTGGGCTGCGAAAGGTTGTGACATGACTCCAATGTTACCTAAACCCTTTAAAATAACAATCATTCGTTCGCGCGTGCGTCTCTCGCCTTTGTACATGTTAAAGAGGCTAAGGAATTCGGTTTCCAAAAGATTTACTATACGCTGGATTTTCAGATTGTCAGAGCAGTTCTCGTTGTGCCTGCAGAAACTGTGCACAACTGCCGAAGCTCCCAAAGTATACTCGGGGTCGACTTTTTTGCGTGAGAATTCTAGAATTGTAAAAAAGGTTTCTAAAGTTTCTTCATCGGGACGTTGTATAAAGGACAATGAAGTCATCCAACTGTGAGCCAGGCGCTTAGGTATGGCATTGGCTATAATTTGATCACGCATAAGTTGATATGAAGCCGTACTACCAATGTAAGGTAAAGACTCCAGGACATGATTTCTGGAAGAAGAAAAATAATACTTTTTTTATTGGTTACGGCCAAAGATTTCAAACTTACTTTCCATTTTCGCAAATACCAGCGGAACGAGCCAACAACTGGGTCAAAGCTTTGTAGTCCAAATACTTAGTAGTGTGCAGAAAAGTGGTAAAAACATTGATAAATTCTCTTTGGATTTTGGGATAACCTACAGCACACATTTCCTTAAGTAAGTCCCTAGAAGCCTTGATCTCACCATGAGTGGGCTTAATAGCAGGGGTGTGGTCGAACAAAAGGCTAGATCTCTTTTCCACAAATTCATTGTCTAAAGCGAAAGAAAAACCAAGTGAACCCATTTCAAACCCCTACTACTTTTAAGTTTTACTTACTCTCCGCCAAAAATTCTCCCACACTGAAAGTATCTTCTCCCATAAATTCCAATTTGTGGGTGGTGGTGGTCACAGCCCCAGAACTGGCATTGGAAAAAGGTACAAGTTGATGCCTTTCATAGCAACTAATATCACTGTAAATACTATTGTCAATGGTAAACTAAAAGTAAAAAAAAAAAAAATGAAGAAAAAGTTAATACAAACACTTTCTTTTTCTCTTGTTAACAATTGAAAAACTTTTTCCTTACATTACAATAACTTTGGGAATCTAAAATTGGCCAAATGGTTTTGTCGTCACGAAAGTTATACGGAGTGGTCTGCAATATTGAGTGGGTAGAATAACGATTACGACATGATTTTATATCCTTTTCCTTGCGTATAGTAACGAATACATTGTCCGTGGTTTGCAAAGTATAGTGGACATTACAAGTGCCCGAAACATCCGTCTCCGTGTTATTGTAATCCACATCAAAACGCATCATGGTGTTTTGAATGGCCGACAAAATACCCTTTTTGAAGTTCAAAACCCATGTGGGTTCCTCCAAAGTCGGACATATTTCACTTATCAAGCCATCGTGGAAAGCAAATCTTAAAAGATTCTTCTTCAAGTCATATTCCAAGTCCTTGCTTCTGGGATGTTCATTAGTGGAGGCAGCATCAGAGGCCTCGTTCTCATTAGAGTTGAAGCCAGACTCCGATTCTCTGTCTAGTTCCCCGTAGTAATCGTAGACATCATTGCCACCGGCATTCGCACTGCCTTCAGCTGTTTCTTCCTTCATGTGTTCAATTCTATCCCATAATCTTACTTGATTAATGCGCAAATAGCCCTCACAGGGTTTGGGAAAGAAGAGGTCCAAATTTGCTTTTAAGTACAAATCGGAAGTATTTTCTCCACTACCCGAAAATTCTGTTCTTAATTGAACCGTATAGTCATATTTAAAAATATTATCGTTGTATTTAAATTTTTCATTTTCGACATCACATTGGGGACGACCACAAATTTTGGGGTCTTTTAGAGGATCTGAAAAGTTAAAGGAAATAGTTTTAGATTTAGATTGAGCACCTACTAGCTTTAAAGAACAATTAAACTTTAATAAGTTTCAATTAAGCAAGTTTTTTATAGGCAATTCTTCGTACTTCTATATCCTTGCTAAAAATAACTCCCAGTAAAAAATTTGCTTAATTTAAACAAAATCACATTTAATCAAATTTACTCACTTTGTCTTGCTGCTAACGTTCGCTGTAATATTACCAGCAATATTACAAACATATAAAAGCCTTTAGCGCCTAAAAGCGCTGAACGCTTCATGTTCAGTTTCCTTCTTTTTTAATTGTAAATGTATGCAATTGAATTATTGTGTGTTGTTTCGGTTTTTATTACAATTGTTTTTTTTCATAAGTTTTCTACTTTAAGTTCCATTTGAATTTGGTGTTTTTTTTTTGCTTGTAAAAATTTATGCTGATCTGTAAAGTTAAAGCAAAATGAAATGATTATATGACATATATTTCTTATTCCTTATTATTCATTAAATGAATAAATTTGTATTTAAATTAAAAAATCATTCTTTAAATCTTTTTTTTTTTTTTTTAATAAAATATGAAAAAACAAATGCCAAATTCAGTTTCCTTTTTTAGCTCAATCTCTCTCAATTGAAATTCAATCAAAATCACTTTGTTATTCAAATAAAAGCTCATCTTCATAATATGTATACCACCCACACAAGCATACAAACAAATATATTTTGAGACACACACTCACACACACATACACAGACATATTTTTGCAGTTCCAAATAAAGATGATTTTATAAAAGTGTTTGTTGGCATATCAATTTATAACGGATTGAAATGTGAAATGTATTAAAAAAATTATTAGACTAGTACAAGTTTTCGTTCTTTGGCTTCAAAAAAAAAGTACGTTATCAAAAAGTACTTTTTTTGTAGAAATAAAAAATTTTTCTTAAAGTAAAAACAGAGGCCTAATTCTGCCAGTCGTGATCGAGTAATGATAGAAACACAACTGGGACGAACGACGAATTATTCGCAACGAATATTCGTCGTCAGAAATAGAACACATGTGTATGTAAGAAAATACACACAATCATTGCGTAGACCGAAATTCGTCCTGCGTAACGAACACTGTGATAGGTTTATTTCTATTTCTTACGCGGACGAACGACGAATAAATTGGGACGGGGACAGCTTATCGCAGCTAAATTGCTAAAGATGTAAAGAATCACAGGGAAAAATCGCTTCTATTGCGAACTTGGCTAAAATTTGCAAAAATAGCGAAAATTCGCTAAAATTTTCAATATTTCAAAAAAGCCACAAAATTGATTAAAACTATAAGGAATGGCAAAAATTCGGTAAAATTGCTAAATTAGCGGAAATTCGCAAAAATTTGCCAACAGCGGCATAATAGCAATGTCTAATATTTTTAAAAAATCGTTTAAGTTGTAAAGAATCACAACCCTTACAGATAAAAATCGCTTATATCGCGAACATGGCTAAAATTCGCGAAAAATTGCAAAATATGAAACAAACCGAAAAACGAATTTGAGTTTGCTAAATCGATATGCAGAACACCAAAAATGCTTAAGTAATCCACTTTTGAGTGGATTCGATTCTAGAACACACACATACAAATTTTGTGTTTATACCAAAATTTCTCGATATGAAAGCAATTTTATTTATAATTCTTTCGGTCTATACTAAACGAATCGAAGTTATTTTTTCAGTATTGTGAAACTCAAATTAATAATTAGATATGAAATTGCTTTTGAATCGAGAATGTACTCGATCACGACTGCCAGAATCAGGCCCTAGAAGTTTGTAAAAATTTTGAAAAACAAAAAAGAAATAAATAAAGTTCCATTTAACAAAAAGTAAACGTACTATATTTGGCTATGCCGAATCTTATATACACTTAACCATGTTACGATAAGAACAACAAATTATATTCAATTTATCTTGTGCCACGCCTAATTCTCTTATCCCGCCTTTATCTCTTACCCACAAATTCACTGTCTAAAGCAAAAGAAAAACATTGCGAACCCATTTCACAACCTAAGTATTTTGAAGTGGTACTCACTCTCCGCCAAAAATGTTCCTACATTGAAAGTATCTTCTCCCTTCAATGCCCTAGAACTGGAATTTTAAAAAGGATCAAGTTGATGCCGTTCAAAGCAACTAATATAGTCATAAATAAAAATAAATCTATTATTTTCCACGCCCAAAATTTATAAAATTTTGCCGGATTTTGTGCATTGATAACAAAGCTGCTGTTGCCTTATTTGAAAGTTTTATCTATTGCCGTTCTCCAAGTTCCCGTCATTTCTGGCGTTATCCATATCAACAAATACACCGACAGACGGACATCGATAAATCAACTTTGCTGCTTATAAAGAACCATATATCTTGACAAAAAATCTTAAGTCGGGATAAGATAGCATAAAAAGTTATAAAAAAAATCTTAATAAAAAAATCATTTTTATCAAATAATAAAATAAACCAAATTAAAGAAAAATTTCGTAAATAATACGAAATTTTGAAAACGTAAGCAAAAATGCTTTTTAAATTAAAATTCGTATGATTAACAGCATTTGCTTCAACTTTTTCAATTTGACTTAAGATGTTTTGTCAAAATGCCACAGATATACTTTGTATGATCCAGGATCAATTTTGTAAAAATTATAAACGGAATGACAATGTTATATATGCCCTTCGGTGCATAATCTTGAGTAAAATATCATGATTCGTAACAGTTTATGCCGAACTTAAATGATTTTCAGGAGGGTTATTTATATTGGAGCCATGGTAAGTTATGAACCAATCATTATAAAATTCTGCAGGGTGATTTCTGGTATTAAAAAGATAAATTTTAATATATTTCCAAATAACTGCGGTGAAATTAGTTTTAGCGTTTACAGTGAATTTCAGAAGACTGCTAAAAATGAGATCTAAGGCAAATTATGGACCGTATATCACAAAATTGCATGACATTTTTTTTTGGCCATATGAAGTTAAGTTATAAGTAATTTTACCGCAATAAATATATCTGCTACGGATTTAGGCGTTATAACCCTTGTGTTAATACCCGGGTACCATGGTATAATTACTTGAAAAAAATGTATTAAGAATTAACTTAAGAGAAAGCGAATTCAGATTCTAGATTTATTTTTTGCTCCTTTAATAACTACTCAAACAAATTTGCTTAAGCTTTAACCATCGCAACATGCACACCCGGGTACCCCGGTACACAATACAATACAATACACCTTATGCACTAAAAGAAAAATTTCAATGGTTAAACGAAAATTTTCATTGGCTTAATGAAATTTCATAGTTATAATGAAGTTTTTTTTGTTAAAACCGCTTCATTGGATTTCGTAATTATATATTATATATATTTTCATTGGATATATAAAAACTTAAGTTTGTCCAAGTTAAACAAAAAATTTTTATTGGGAACATAAAAAAACAATATACAAACATAACTTTATTTATAAATTACTACAAATTATAATTTCCTTAAAAAAATGTTTAATTGTTAATTAAAAAATTTAAGATTTAATTATTTCATAAATTAAATGTAATATGCCATTAAATTTATGAAATCAAAATTTTTTTTATAAAAGCAACATATTTCAATAATTGAACAAAAAGATTATTTTTAGCATTCAAATAACTCTATAGTCTCAATAATTAAAAGTATAAAAATATTTCGAAAAAGCATGCCTTTAAAAATTAAAATTTTCATTATGACAATGAAAAATGTTATTATAGTAATGAAACAAAAACTTTCAATCCATAAATATGTATGTTTTTAGTTTTCTTTAATATGTACATACCTACCTACATATAGTATGTAATAAGTAATGAACAAACAAATGGAGGGCTCAGAGCTGAACCTAACCAAGTCATAAAATATATCACGTGTGTATATGTATTTGAAATCTGGTGCGAAAATCTCCGCAAAATTTAACTCAATCCAGTTCTGTAATGGGGTAAATCAAAAACAGTTTCGTTCGTAAGGTAACGGTAATAAACCCAAGTCAGTGGCTCCAGTAATTAATGGCAATTTACTTACTCAAACTCAATATATTTACGAATTATCTTTTTTGACTTGGTTCGCTTCAGCTCTGAGCCCTCAAAATGTTCTTCTCTTTAAAAAACCCCACTTTATTTTAAAATGTTGTAATGAACAATTTAATCTCATATTTACGCTCTTTATTAAGTAATGGCAAAAAACATAGTTTTTTTATTCAAGAACTACATTGCCCCGGTAGGTTAGCTAGTGAGACAGTCTATCACCGCCGGGGTTGCGGGATCGATTCCCGCCAGAGACTCAAAAAAAAAAAAATAAATAAAAATAAAAAAAAAACTTGAAAGTCTTCATTAAAATAGTGATAAAAAATATTATTTTCAATGAAATTGTGTCATTAAAATCTTGGATATTTATTATCAAATTAATGAATATATTCATGAATATTATGAAATAAAATCATTGAATCTAATAAAAATATAAATATTCATCCAATGAATAATATTCATAGATCTACTGTAATGTTTTATTAAATACATTTTAATGAAACAGGTTTCGATGATCGAACGAAGCGCTGCATAGGTTCCTTTTTTAATGAAATTTTTCATGGGATCAATGTCAAAATTCATTGGTATTGTGAAGAAAATTCTTTGAGTGTGGGATAACACCAACACCTCTTAACTGCTCAAAGAATTCAATAAACTAAATTCTGTATCATACAATTACTTAAGTAAGCATATTTTTACATAAATATTATTAAACACGCTTTTAAAAAGATTAAAATTTTTATTTTTTTCATAAAAATAGTGATTATTAATACATTATAGTATATACACAGAAAAAATTATTGCCGAATTATTTTCAAACAAACGATTGTTTGAAATTTTTTTTAATTTCTACAAATTTTTTTACTGATTCAATTAATATTTTTGTTTGATTTTTATTTAACCAACAAAAATGTTGACAACTTTTCAATAATATAATATACGCGCTATTGGTTTCAATTTTTCATAATTTTGTATGAAATATTTAACGCTCTTTAATGTTGTCGTTTTTTGCATTTTTTATTTGATCGTAAGCAACACTTCTTTATACGAAATATAAGAACAACAACACAAAACACATACAGTTTATTTTTGGACACTTTAAAAAAGTACAACAAGAAGAGAGATGATAAAATAGCGCGACGAGGTTATTAGTAAAAAAACAAAAAAATAGCAGGTAAAAAAAAGGTTTCATTCATTTTTAAACAACAGAAACAACAACAACATTATAAGAAACAAAATAAATTTTTGGTTGGTTTCAAAGTTGGAAAAAAAAAGAATGAAAAACAAAATCCCGTATTCAATTTTTGAAAACTGTTTACTTAAATACATCAAATACAAAAATAAAATGATGACGAAAAACATATCGAGCCGGTCTGCTGCCGTTGTTTGATACATTTCTTCTTCTTTAGCCAAGGAAAGGATACAGCAACAGTGAGTGATGAAGAAAAACATTGTGTGTATAAACAAGACTTCGTTCAAAAATAATTCAAACAAAACATGTGTCTCAAAGCCAGCCGCCGCTCTGCTTTTGCCTTCATCTTCTCCTTCAGTGATAGCTTGGGTGCGCGTCATTGCTTGTGCAAAAAATTTTTGTTTGATTCAGCAAAATTATTTGTTTGAAATTTATATGAATTTCAGTAAACTTTTTGTTTGATTCTGTAAATTATTTGTTTGAAAAAATCAGTGTTTCTTTTAGTGAACAAAATGCAAATAAATTGTTTGAATATGCGAATTTGTTTGTAGGACCGATTTCAGACAAAAAATGTTTTGATACTACAAATTTTTTGTTTGAATTCGAAAAATAATTTTTTCTGTGTAGGTACCCGGGTACCCTGGGTGCTAAGCAATGCGGATAAAGTTGGGTATTAACACAAGGGGTAAACTAATTTACCAGAGTGGGCTTTATATGGGGCCTATAGTAAATTATAAATCGATCATCAGGAAATTTATAAATTTTATTCTGATATCATTATTTATTACGGTTTTAGGCGTAATAAACTGTTTTCCGGGAGTAGGGTTTATATGGGGCCTAGGGTAAATTATGGACCGATCATCACGAAATTTTACAGAGAAAGTTCCAATCGAACAAAACTAATTTTTTAAAAATCTTATGTTATTTCGTGCATTTTTCTATCATTTATGTTAGTTTTTATAACATAATTATCAATTTTTTTAAGGTGGTGGTTCTACATTTAGATTCATAGGTCTAATCCTACTGAACCGATTTTGCTGGATTTCAATCCCAAACTGCTTAGGATAACTAGAAGCAATTTGACACCAAATTATTTTGAGTTTTTCGAAAGTGAGCGTGTTTTCAACTTAGCATACACTCTTCACAACTAATTGTGGTGGAGAATTATAATGAAATTCAAAAAATTTTCAAATTTGAATTAATGTATTTTCTATCTATTTGATGGGATACATTGAATCAATATTATTTTAAGATTTTTTTTTATTTATTTCTTAACTAAGTAAAAACTTAAATTGCAAATTATTGAATTAAAAAGAAACATTTTAAAATCCATATGGTAACATTTAATATAAAATAATATGTTAACCATATCAGCTGATTCCATCTTTATTATGTTGTAAAAAATTTTGGTGAAAATTTATTTAGTGGATGAAGTATCGATTTCGGGTAACATGGTCACCTCTAAAAGCCAGAATGTAGTTGGCATTTTGAAGAATGCACTTGCTAGTATCGAAGAAGCCAAATTTTTACGCTATTTAAAGCCCATTGACAAAACAAACTCTTAGACAACAGCAAGTGAATCAATTTATTTTAACTCATTAAGTAGCCCATCGGCAGATGAAAAGATACCAAGTGGTCGGATGACCAATGTTTCCCTTACTTTAAGGTTAAAATTTATTTTTGACTATGGTAAAGAATCAAGTTTAAATTAACTACTGTAGAATCCTTAATTTCTTTCGATAGCCTGCAATATTTAGACAAAGCGGATTTAAGGAAGGGTATACCACTCGTAGGAATCAACTCAAAGTCCCGCAGCAAGCTCTTTGCATGGAGAAAGGAAAAGGTGAATCTTATCATTGAATGTTTCTAATCAATTGCTTTTTTATTATTTTAAATTATTTTTAGTTTGGAATTGAAGATGACGCAGATTGTCACTCAGATCTGAAATAAGAAGATGGGTGAAAGATAGCAGTCTTGGGCCAATTTTCACAACTTAGCGATAGCTTAAGATAGGATTTTATCGGCCGTATACGAAATATTCCATTATTACAACTTAACTTGAACCTTAATTTACTTAATTGCTTACTATAGGTTATAGTAAAGGTTTAGTAATGGAATACTTTTAATAAAGCTGGTTAAAGTCTACTTTTAGCAATCGGTAGGTTGTGAAAACGGGCCTTAGCCTAGAATCAATAGTGTGCATTTTAAAATTCAAACGCTTCAATATTAAGCCAAAATTGTATAACTTTATTTTAAAATTGTGGCATTCTGAGTTAAAGAATGCTTAAATTTTATTTATACAATAAAAAATATAATAATTTCAATAGCTTTTTCACATTGTTTCAATATAAATTACACTGTGCAACAAAAACAAACCGGCATCAATGCGCGTAACGTGAAATGAAACTGGACTATTGGTAGAGCAAATCTGCCAAAGGGTTTTAAAAAGATAGCTCATGTTCCCGAAATATGGGCCCAAAAAATATACTAAATGTACTTCTGAGCTAAAATAATATTCCAGATTTCTTCAGTAGAATTGTATGGCGATTCTTTTCTTAGAATATATTTACCTTTTAACACTCATTTTAAGGGGTAATTTTTGTCCTTTTTGAAATTCCCCACAAAAGTTTACTAAAACGGCACTTTAGGGAGAACCTTTCTCTGAAAAAGTACCTTTGCTTAAATTTTTCTTTTAGTTTATTATTTAAAGGTACTTTTATTCAAAAAATCTGTCGATAATATTCTTTAGTTTTTTTTATAATATATTTATTTATGCTGTCATTCTACTCCTTTTTTGATTTTTTTTTTTGTAATTTGAAACCATATCTAGTTTTCACAGCATAAACCGCTTTTGTGCCATAATATTTTTATTTTCCTTCAATTTTTTTTACTAATATAATGGGTTTAATTGAAATTTTATATGTGTGTACATTTGTTTTTATTCGTGCTGTTTTTTTAATTTGTTTGTGATACTTTCTAGTGCCACATTGTTTTTGCTTTTTTTTTTATATATTTTTGCCAATGCCAACATTTATTTGGCCAAAAGCAGTTTTTTACTCACTGAATCACTTTTAATGCCTTTTGATCTTTTACAACACACTTCATATTCGGTCTTTTAAATGCTCTCACAGATTTTATTTTTAATACAAAACCTCATACACGCACACAACTACAAACACACACACACACAACGCACTCACCTACAAACAGGGCTGCCAGGTACTTTTTTTCGTTCTCCCCAAATTTAAAAATAAATTTCCCCAAATATCCCCCGATAAAAGCAAGAATCCCCAAAAAAAAAGCCCCTGTAAAAAAATACATAATTTTTAACGGATAATTTAAATATTTATTTGAGTTTAACTTGTACCATGTTCTACAAGAGATCATTTTTATCGAAAGGAAATATGTAGTTGTTTTTTAAATATATACATATATACATATGGGGGATTTCGTGTCAAGTGACCCAACTTTTAAATCGAACTTTTAGCTATCGAAGCTACTTGGGACAAATTTTGCTAACACCAATAGGTAATAAGTTACATGGATGAGAAAGAACACCTGTATGGCTAAAATGTCAAACTTTGAACTCAGGAACTTTTTGACCGATCTGGTTGAAAATTTGTATCTAAAGTACTATCCAATAGGACTAACTTTCTTCTAAATCGGAAGATATCGATTTCAAAGTTGGGTCAATTGACGCGAAATCCCCCATATATATACAGTGAAACTTTCCTATAAAAAGTTTGCATGGGACCACAAAATCACTAAATTTTTAAGAAGTTTATTATACAAAATTAATTTTATTTTTACTTTTATTAAAAAATAATGAGGCTGTTCTAGTTTGGATTACATTCCCACGCGCACCAGTTATTCATTTGAGAATTGCTTTATTTGTTTCTCTACAAACACAGGTTTGAAGGCTCTTGCATTTCATGCTTAATTGTTTGCATTCAACATTTTAAGAATTATGCAATGTAACGTACCGTAACGTACTGTATTTTCTGTAATGCGTTTTTATTATTTGACAATTTTTAGTCTTTTGCACAAATCAAATTTAAAACTATTAAAGGTGTGTGCTCACATTTCTAGGTCAAGTAATAATTGGCACATTAGTGGTCTGGGGCATCATTTTTTACTAGTTATAAACCGATTTTTTATTTCTTTTTTAAAAACATTTCTAATTGTTAATAATCTAGACTAAAAACTTTTACGACATTTAAAAAAATTTCCAAAAACATAAATAAGTGATTGTTTTTCCTTGTACACACTTTTTGACATTTCAATCGAGTTTTCTTTACCCAATCGTCACCAAACTTCATATTAAATGTTTTTATATATAAAGGAACCAATAAGCCCATTCATTGGCTTTCGAGTTCATTTTAATTTTTTTGAACATCTCTTATACACATGAAGTTGTCCAGGAAAATGCAAATTTTGGACTTATTGAGAGATTATCTTCAAACTTATCAGATATTTTTTTTAATAATTTTTTGCCCGGTGCTCATTGATATCAAGTGATGTTGCAAAAAATCCACTGTAATGTGTATGTGACACATACTATGTGTGCATTAAACTTAGTTGTCTTTAATAGAAAAATTAAGCTCATATATTTTATTTCCCCAAAAAATCCCAAGTTATTTTTTTAATATCCCCAATGCAAACCCCAAACCCCAAATCAAATTTTCCGTCCCTTTTAGCAACAAGAAAACCCCTAATTTGGGGTCAAAACCCCTAAACTGGCAGCCCTGCCTACAAATTTTTCTACATGCTCAAATAAAAAAAAATGTTTTTTTAACACTCACTCTCTCACACACTAATAAACAGATTTACAGTTATACGAACTGTCGAGAGGCAGAGTATTTTTAATGGGAAAGTTTTTTTTTTAAATTACGAACACACACACTCTCACACACATAAATGCATTTCCTTTCACACATACACTCGCAAACAAGGTTTAACTTCCCTGCAAATAATAGGACCAGTCCAAACACGCGTGTAAAGAGTATCCCACAAGGGGCTAGGACTAGTCCAAAAGTAACCCAAACGTATGGAAAAAACATGATATATTTAACATTACGATGTCCTAGGGCAGGACCATATAATCCATCTTTGGACTACAAAGGAGTAGTTTAAAAACTACTCCATTGTATACACAAGAGGATTAGTTTTAACTTCGTTTAAAAACGAAAACATGTCGTTAAAAAACGAAGACATGTTGTCCCACTACAAACACTTTTTAACAATGACATGGTCAATGCTTGCATTACATCGGACCAGTCCATGGAGTAGTCCATTTCATGAAATTGGATCAGGTGGTCCAATAATATTTGCAGGGTTTAGCAAGAGTAAAAGCTTTGTGTTAAACGTGTGTTGGTTTTGTTTTTTAACTTTAATATTATTTTAAGTTTTTTTTTTAGTTTTATAAACAAACTTTAATCCATTAACTTTACATTTTGTGTAAACTAATTGTTTAACACTAGTTAAATTAAAATTTAAATAATTTATTTATTTTTTACTTAAAGGAAAATCTTATCTTTTTCAAAAAAAAAAAAGAAAAACAACTTTACCACTTCTTTTTTCTCACAACTGCTTACGACTCTTAAACTTTAACAACTGATAGTCCTCTTGGAAATAATCTGTAGCTAAACCTAGAATTTTGAAAAATAAGAAAACATTTTAAAATTAATATAATTTCTGTATATTCTAAAACGCTGATAAGAATTATCAGTGGTCGTCGCCACTGTCTCTATCGTCTCTAGGAGATTAAAAGCAATTTGTAAATGAATATTTTAAAAGTGATTTGTCAGTAAATCATGATTTAAGAATTATCTGTGAATTTTTAAAACGCGTTGAAAACCGAGATTTCTTGATTTCAGTGACGTGACTTTTCTTATCAGCTGGGAAAATTGTCAACTATTGCACAAAGCGTAAATATGACTTTGAAAAGGCTGCTGATTGAGATAAACACTTGGATGGTGATTTGTTATCAGTGTTTATTTAGGATTATTTACTGTCAATTGATTGTGTATGAAATAATTATAATCTTAAAATGGTGTCGTCTATTTTATTTTCTATTAAAATTAATTTTTTTCTTAATTAATTTAATTTAATAAAATTACATACGAAAAATCTTGATTTGTACTATGTAGCATTGCTTCGCCATTCGATCGGGGTTACCCCTAAATTTTCACTTTGTTGGAGAGCGCCAAACAATTTAAATATTCTAGGATCTTGGAAATTCTCGCTTTAAGAAAACTTTACAAAATAATTTGATATTTTTGAAAACAATTAAAAAAAAAAACATTTTGTGATTTCAAATCCTCCAGTCTGGCAAGGCTGTCAGCTATTAAATACCTGCCACCTGAAGTATGATTTATTTAGTGAAAGGTTTGCCATTTACACGAGGTTTCCACCTGACAGTTCTTTGTCATAATAAACGTGAAACTTCATATAAAAAAACGCTGACAAAAATATTAGAGTTTTTTTATATAGACTTTGACGTTTGGTATGACAAAAAATTGATAGGTGGAGACCCTAAAAATTTTTGTGATTTTAACGCGGCAATTTTTCGAGCATAACTTGGTAATTATGGTCTTCATAATCGATCGGCTGTGAAGGGAATTAGCAAGAATTAAAAAAAAATTTGAAGAGACTAGCAGAGTTACGGATGTGGTCAGGCCTGTGCATCATCGCAATGTGTGCACTGCCGAAAATATCGCTTCTTTTAATGAAAATATGGCCGATAATCTGAATAAATCGATTCTTTTGCCCCAAATTTACATTTTTTGCTTGCCACCTTTATGCTTAAGAACATAGGTTTTGAGTTTGCGCAAAATTTTATTGAAAAAACTTTAAAGTTAATATTTTTGTGTGTCCCTGGTTATAGTTTGAGCATAAAAATAATAAAACTTCTCAAATGTTGCAGTATAAATGAGCTTAAATAAAAAGTACCTAAAATTCCCTATTTTGCCCACCTTTACCCCCTAAAAGTACGACTTCCATAATGTACTTTATAGTTATAGAAATTCATACACACAAAAATTTAAACTTTATGTTCGCAAAAATG
The DNA here is from genome assembly GCA_949318255.1 of Pollenia labialis. NCBI lineage: Eukaryota > Metazoa > Arthropoda > Insecta > Diptera > Polleniidae > Pollenia > Pollenia labialis. The sequence goes on along the minus strand of OX439141.1, from coordinate 39,840,663 downwards.
TTTGAATAAATACGCGTTTTTAAAAAGTACCAAAAGTACGAATTTAAACCCTGTTTTTCCCTGGTGGCAGTCTAAGCAAAAAATGCAATGAATTTTAAAATTTGGTAGTTTAACTGGAGTTGATTAAAACGTAGCGTATATTCTGCTTTTTACCCACTAAAAGGCCAAAATTTTAAATGTAATTTCTTGTGACTGCCGATTTAGCTATAAAAGCACGTACGAAAAAGGTTTTGGATTTAAGATAAAAAGTTACTTCAAAAAAAAAAAAGGTTTAAATTTTGTCGATTTTTGGCCATATTCGCACAAATGCGATTTCTGATTTTAACCAAATTTAACATGAATATCACAATACCTTCCGTGTGAACAGGGCTGCCAGCTTTATTGTTCCGTTTGCCTTTTGCTGATTTTTTTCTAAAACGTGACGATTTGTTCAGTCTCCAAATTCTGAATATAACATTTAATTATCTACAACGTTCTTTTTTTAATCTTGAAATCAGCCGTACCTTAACAAGAGCAGAAGGCGGAACGTTTTCTTTCGCCTAGCTTTTACGCTGATATGCCATACCTAAGCAAGAGCACCAACGTTGTATCACGGACAGTAGTGATAGATGTGGTTTAATAAAACCCTCAAATTATAAATAAAAAAAAGATAAAAACGCTAGATTGATAAAAACAAAAATAGCTAAATTGCCATTATAAATTAACAATAGCGGCAAACTTCACTATTAAACGATCTGTCAAAATCGGTTTTTCCAATTGCAAAGCGTTGAGGCCGCTCTGTTCAAAAAACTAGAAAACGCATTACGCTTTTGTTAAGGTACGGCTGTAATATGCAAGTCTTAAGAAAATCTTTAAATGATTAATTTCAGAGTACAAAAACAACAATGTTACACTCTGTTTAGCTTGTGTCAAACCATCATCGAAAAACCTTTTACGACTCTCTGTATAAAACATTTATCCAACAATTATACGGCGAATATTTCACGAGTTGAAAGATAATATCTACATGAGTTTTATACGATTCTTGACATGAAAGACTCGTTAGATAATCTTTACCCACGTCTTAAACGATTGCCACAACGATTGAAGAAGCATCTTACGCTGTGCTAAGGAAGAATCTCACTCATGTTACAGTTTTTCACGTGTGAGGAATAAAAAATGCGGTCATCGACGATCAAAGATGTCCCTGTATCTGTTACACGATTGAAAATGCTAACTGGGTATGAAGTAAGTAATTATGTTTTTGTTTGAATGTTTGAAAAAAAAACGAACAAAAGTTGTTGAAAAAACAATATTTTAAGTTGCCCGATTTTTCGAAACGTGAAAGACGATTTTTTAATTTTTTCCTCACAAATGTATCTGGCAGCCCTGCTTGTGTATAAGTTTGTTTGAAATCTGTCGACGCGTTTGAGTTGGATGCTTCGGCATACACGACATAATCGCCTCCTTTCTTTATGTCTAGTGAATAAAGCATATTTGCATTAAAATCCCATTATAAAAAGTCCAAAGGACCATCAAAGCCGTTGCTAGCCCTTACAGTATTAATCGGTGATATGCGAAATTTTAGCCATTTTATGCTTTTAATGTTGGGAGATTGCAAGCAAGGGATTATGTTGTATACTGAATTATACCAAATTGAGAAAATTTTGAAGCAACTGTACTGTTATTACAATCTGGTCCTACAAGCCAATTCCTTGGGGAACTGGGAAATTGTAGGGATAAAGAAGAAATTAGTATGCCAAGCTGAGAACTTGGAACAAACGCGAATTAGTTGTGATTCGCTTGAAATTTTTTAAAAAATAACAAACATTTTCAATTTAAATAGTGGTTACGCGTGGGCGGTCAAATATTTGCTAAATGTGACCAAGTAATCTAAAGAAAGAAAAAACAGTAAAGTTTTTAACAGGACAATTTCTTTGAAAATTTTAAATATTCTAATGATAAACAAATACATATCTATTAAGTGAGAAGGATATGTGAAGCTTAGACTTTGGTTTAATTTGGACAAATGTGTGCTACCTGGGTTTGGTAGGGACCAGATAAGGACAGCTGTGATATCGATTTACATGAGCACAATCGGATGTTGATCTATTGGTGGATCTCAACCACATGATATTTTAATATGCAAAAGTACTTTGTGTGAGAATAGGAGTTATTAGTTAATATTTAAAATTTTAATATATTTTTAAGGGACAATATCTTTAAAATCCTTCAAAGATAAGCAGATCGATATAAACGTTTAAATTTAGTGTGTACGAGCGGACGGCGACTAGATAATTTCTTAAAAGCCTTAATTTCACGGCCTTTAGTTTGACTAATTGGAAGATTTTTAAGCAAAGGATGTTGTAATTATTTTTTAAAAAATATTTTCAAATTCGTTTGTATTAAACAAAATTTAAATGCTTCCCACTGTCTTTAATAAGCCAAATTACCTTTTATTCTACCCTTTTTCAACTAATTAATTAACTGAAAAATTTTCCTAATAAAGATGGAAAACATAAAATATCTAATATCTTGACTCGGCATACAAATGAAACTATTTTCTATGACAAGCGTACATTGATATGTATGTACGTACGTACATGAAGCAGAATGTTCGTTTATGTAAAATATTCACAGAGTAAAAGTACAAATACTCACAGACAACACACACAGTCAGTCATAGCGGAATAGTGATAATACAGAGATTGTTGCTATTATCAGCATTAGAATTCAATACAAATATTTTGATGACCCTCATAATACCCAGGGTTACCAGGGAATTTGATAAGGTCTGTAAGAAATAGTTAATGAAAGAGCAATGTACTCTTCTTATAAATACTAAGTACTCGAACTGGAATTTATGGTACTTCATTAATGAATGTGTACGTAATTGCCACAATATTGCAATGTGTAAAAGGGGATCTGTTGTGTTCATGTTTTTCTAAAGCAGATACATGTTGGCCAGTTAGTTAGTTGGTATTTCTACCCACATCACAATAGTGGAGAGGGTATTATGCGATTGTACTGAAGTTTGTTACACTTTAAAAGAGTAATGCCTGAAAACACACCTTCACGATCATATACACGAAGTTAAAATTCCGAGTAATTTAAAAAAGGTTTCACAGCAAGATGTAACTTTAACGTTACCGGAATGGTAACTTACTCATTCGATTCTCTTTGTTAAAATGTAAACAAAACAATAGGCGAAATTTCGTCATCGGCATTCATACGAATAATATTTTAGTGTACTTGTGACGAAATCACTGCAACAGTTTTTTTGCTTTTTTGCTAGGAGTCACTGCCTTAAAATATTGGTCCTTAGCCCAGCTTTTACTATACCGATCGACTTGGAATCACTTTTTAAGTCGATTTTACGATATCCGTCCGTCCGGCTGACTGACAAGTTTAGAGATAATTTGCTGAAATGGGTTCTAAAGGCCACAAGGATCTAGCCTACAGAAAATGGTGAGAGTCGTTATATAATTTCACATAACAACCATACAAGCTTCTTTCCGGAAAAGAGTATTTGTGACAAGAAACCATCTTATTATGTTGGTATATATGTATCTCAGCAAATTTTTTTTGAAATCGAATCCGGGAATTCCAAGGATTTTTAATTGTTTTCTGCCCGATTTCCCGGGAATTAATTGCGGAATTCCTAAGAAATTTTGAAGAAAAACTTTTTTTAAACTCGTGTCTTCAGTTGCTTTATCCAACAAAATTTCGCCACAATATTTAAATTTGCTGCAGTTTAAGGCATTATAAGCTGATTTTTGAGAATGGGCTTTATTGTGTTTTATATACGGTATTTCGAGTCTTATGAAAGTAGATTATGCTAAATTGCACCATAAAAGCATTCATTGCTCGTTAATCTTTAGCCATACTAACACAATTTTCGAAAGTGGTCTTAACATGAGGCCATAGGTTAATTATGGACCCACCTTCTCGAAATTTGTTAACATATAAAACGAATTTGTTGAAATTTTATGACAATCGGTGCAATCTCGCACAAATCTATGTATGTTAGATTTTGTCAAGCTTTTAGGGAGGTAGCTCCACAATTGGATGTAGAATTTTGTTTCCTACTGAAGCGATTCTGCTGGAATTCAATCCCAAACAGCCTATTAGAACTATTAACAATTTGACACCTAAATAGCTTAATCGACTTGGAATTACTGAAGGGCCCATAATATATTATACTTTAACGACTTTTTGGGACCACACATGAATATGAAGTATACCTTCATACAGTACTGATGATTAAGGATATACAACTGTTTTAGTATAGTAAATTTAATTTCTCCTCCATGCTAAATTTGTTAAGCGTTGCAATTGTTTCAGAATTCCAAATATCGTAGTGGTAAGCTTTCAGTTCCTATTCGTCTTTTTAGAAATTACACCAATACCCCGGTGTTCGTCGCTCCAGCTTGCGTCGTTTCAAAGTTGCGTCTTTTTAAAATTTCTGTGATTTCGAGGTTGCTTTGTTAGTGCTTCGATTTGCGTCGTTAATCGTTAATAAAAAAATGTTTGTACAAAACTAAAACCGAAAAAGGGGATTTCCCGTTTAAGTCTAATGTAAATATGTATGGGAAGTTGTAGTAGTTTCAAATTAGATTTGCTGAAGTGAAGTTAAATCTAAATACATAATTTGCCACAATAATTCAATAAAGAAAGCAAATAAATTTAGAACAAAAACTGGACTTTTTGTATTAGCCCCTTCTACAATAAATATGAAACCGCTACATCATTACAACCAACATAAACGGGTTACAATGAGGAGTCCTTTAATAAACAAATAAAGCTACTTTCTTTCATTTGGATTGAAGATCAAAATCAGCCAAGAATGCCCTTGAGTCAAATAGTAATTGAAAAGAAAGCGGTAACTTTATTTAAAGTTCTTTAAAAAATGATCCATTACCAAGTCTATCAAGTCAACTTGTATTTGTTTAGCTAATATTATGAATCTCGGAACCAATTAAATAAAAATCAATAGAAATGTATGGAAAATCGTGGTGTTTGTTCCATTAAGACGTCAATGCTGGTATTCTAATTATGCAAATGAGCTCGGAATTTGTTAATGTTTATAAGTTTCATTGGAGAAATAATTATATATAAACAATATCTCATATAGATGGAGATATAATAATATTCGCCACAAAGACCTCTTACATGAGTCCTAACCTTCTAACGTAATTTAGTTTTGGCGGGACCATGATTGCCAATGGGTTCCCAAATAGGATACTCTCTTGAAAATTTACTTTCAAATGCTGTGGTTCAGGGTATCTTGTGGATGGGCTACACCGACAATAATTTTCAAGTTGCTTTTAATGCTGTATTGAAGTAAAGAGCAATAATCCTCAATACTGATGAAAGCAGCAGATGCTTTGTATACCCTTCACCACAGGTGAAAATAAAGGTGGGGAAAAATGGTGGAAAAGTATAGAAAAATAATCCTGAATACTGATGAAAGCAACAGCATATTTTTCTAACCATAAAATTTTACTTACAGAAGCAGGACTTATGAGCAATTTTTTGGATTTATATTAAATTAATTTTACCAGAATTATTAAGAATATGGTATTTTTTCCTTTTTAACATCTACAGGACTGTTGGCTGCTCTATGACAAGATAAAATATTTCTTTGACGTTTTGTTCGAATATTATTTGTACATAAATTACTAATACAACAACAAAAACAACAAAAACTGCAATCGTTATCGAAAGAAAATGCACAAAAATTTGGAAATAAATAAGAGAGAAGTTAAGTACATAAAGGAAAAGTCAGAAATTGCAATATTCTCCGAAATGCAAGAAGAAAAAAGTCTTTAAGTTGTTAAACAAAAACAAAAAAGATATTTAAACTCCAACTACATAAATACAGTTGGCAGGCAGGCAGGATTTGGCGGGTCTTCCTTCATATGTTCTCCCTAAAATTTAAAGAAAATATATTTTATAACATACAGAACATTCTAAAAACACACACCATTATCATTATCAAGAAACCATTTTTATATTAGTTTAACAAACACTTTAAAAAAAACACATTTTCCTTTTCATTTTATTACACACGCACACAAATGTTTGTTGTGTATGTGTTTTTGAGCATTAAAGGTAAATTGTATCCTTTCATAAAGATTTCACTGAAAAACGTAAATGCTTGAAAGAGAAAATCCCTAAAACATTAAATGTAAGTTCCACCAACTGCTTTTTGCAACTAAAGAAAAAAAAATATATAAATAAAATAAAATAAAAAATTTTTTGACTGCTCAATTCTGCAACGTAAAGGAATGTGTTTGATTTGTTGGGATGTTGGTAACAGCAGAACGTTAAAAAACATCTTTCTCAAGTAAATAAGTACGAAAATCCGCAATCAATTTCCTTTAAAAGAGATTAAATAAAATATTTTTTAAAGCAATTGGATTTTACAGAGTTTTAAAGGGATATTTAAAAAATCAATGAAATTTGACAGCAGATCCTCTCAGTCCCTTTAAGGAGACACAACAAAAAAAAAGAGAACTTGAATAGAAAACTATGTGTCGGTTCACACACGTCAAGTTTGACTCGTCAAGTCTTGAGTTTTTGGGAGAGGGAGGAAAAGAAATGGCATTCTCTGTTCCCTTCTCTCCTAAAAGCTAAAGACTCAAAACTTGACGTGTGTGAACCGGCACTTACATAATTAATTAAAAAAAAGAGTTCTCTTTATTAAATAAAGAGTGGCCACTAGAAGCTAAACATACGATAGCCCTAGAAGCCAGTAATGTCAGAGTTTTTTTTATACCTTCATCGCCAAACCAGATGTCAGAAAATCGCAAAAAAAAAACAATTTTGTTTACTCAAAAAATGGCAGCATAATTTTTAAGTCAAAAATCGCAAAAAAACTGAGAAAAAAAACCAAAACTAAAAAAAATCTTTAAAATATATTTAACAACTATGAATTATTTATTCATTAACATGATTTTGTTGTGTGCTTGATTCCCAATTTTTATTCGTGATAAATACACTGACATTTGTTTTTGCTAGTTCCTATGCGCATTTTACTGATTGCTTTGGTCAGATATCAAGAAACCTTTTTCCAAAGACTTCAAAAAAGGTGAAGAAATTGGGCACATTCACAAGACGCAACAGTTGCGAAATATCACATAAACACTCGAGGGTTGCGCAACAGTTAAAATTTATATATACATTATACAAATAGAACTGTAAAGCGATTGAGAATTACAAACATTCAAGTTTTATTTAAAACGATATCAAATCTTAGACGAAACACCAACAATAAACAGTGATTTTATCTTTTCTAACTTTATTTCTAAATTGCCAAATTTTATACTGGAAAAAAATCGTAAGCTTTTAAAGCCTTTACTCATGTTTAGGTGAATCCCAAATTTCAAACATAAAAATAACAGAATAAAAATTATTTTTTTTTCGTATTGACTTTAACAATTCTAACAACAAATTAATGGCTCATCAGCAATAGCCAACGAAAATGTCAACTATTTTACCACCAAATTTAAAATGTTGAAATCGCCATATCTGACGCCCCGACCACTGCTTATGTTTTTTCTTCAGTATTTGCTCAAAATATATCAGATAAGAGCGAAACTTAGTGCGAGTTTGTGCTACAAAGCAGGTTGTGTAATGGTTTTTAGCACGTTGTAGTTTCTTCACTTTTATTTTTGTTTAATTAAATTAAGTACATAAAAAAAAACTAAAACCATATAAAAGTCACTGTACAGAAAATCGATACCGAAAAATTTATAAAGCAAGTGTTTACTTGTGCTTTGCTTTGGGATCAAACCAGCCAAAGCAACCACAACAGCGTTGCGGTGGATAATTCTTGGAAAGATATTGCAGGAGAAATTGAATATCCAACAACAAACATGAGTAACTACGCATGTTTTTTTTTTTTTTTTTGTTTCTCCATTACCCTCCTTGGGAGAATATGGCTTCCACAAAGCGACTCCATCTCACACGATTTGTTGCAGTTGTTTTCGCGTCTTCCCATGTAAGATTTCACCGTCCTTATTTTGGGAGTATCGATCTATTCAGTATTGTTATTTTTCCTTCTATTAGTTATGTTAATCGTTTGTCGTTCCAGCTAATTAAGTAGATTGGTCTACTCTATCAAGTCCTAGCATAATGGGGCTACCATCTGTCGTTACCTAGAAACAACGCTGTTCGTATATTTTGGTGTAGTGGTGGGGAACATATCCAAAAATCAAATTTTACGGGAGAGAGTTTTTTTATTTTATTTCTTAAAAATTTTGTATGAAATTAGTCACTTACGATAAAATTATTCTTGCTATAAAATCATAATGGTGACTTATGTAACCTTGACACTTTAGGAAATGATGCAAGTCTTGCCAATAAAGTCATTAAAAAAAACGAAAATTGAAAATGATGTCGCTTACGTTATTTTCGCGGTTAGGGTCGATATGTATCTAAGCGCATGTTGCATGTACATATTATTTTATTAACAATGTGTCTGACAATGCAAAATAAAAATCATCTCTAACAAAGTATCTCCTCTTTAAATAGATGGGATTTACGGGTCTTGATCTCTATATTTGTAAATTGGACGAGTTTCTTCTATTGCGATGAAGTTCTCTTCAAGGTCTTTAATGGCGTTGTAGAATACAGATTGCTTTAGCGATAGCATTAGCAAAATAAAAGGCTGTCTCAATGGGCTGCCAAAGTAAGCGCCTCTTTGCGGCTATAATGCAAAAGGCACATTCAATGCCTTTGCGCGCTCGACAAAATCGACTATTTAGATATTCATTAATGGGGGGTTTAAAAGGTTTTAAAAGGGGTTTCAGCAATTAAAACAATTAATAAATTGCTTGGTTTTGAATTGTTGATACAGTTGAGATGAATTCAATATTCCTTTACCACTTTGTTTTTAGTATCATCAAACTTCGGTTGCAATAAATTTACAATTAGCAGCTGCCACCCCCTGCAACACCCATGAAAAATACCTTTTGCAGTTTTAAGCAGGGCACTTTTTGCGAGTATAATACATACAATCAGTTTGAATTAAATTTTTAATCAAGAAAATTAAACGTTCACTTATATCAACAATATTCTGACACTGATCCTAGCGATCTGAAGAGCGACGGAGGTAAAACTGGGTCACATCATAAGGAGTCTGAGCTGACAATTTACTTCGACAGTCAGGCTGCACTCAGAGCATTGACAAAACGGTTATATCGTGGCTGGTCGCACGGTGTAGGAATGCTCTGAGAGAGCTCATGGACACTCGGAAACTGCAAGGTGGATGGTTATGAGGTGGCGGACGAACACGCGGGAAAGGGTTCGAGTCTTGACTTAGAAGTAAGGGACGGGGGTAAAACCTGTCACTACTATGACGTAATACGTAATAGCCTCCGCGAAACCGTTAAATGGTTCTGTAGGGATTGGATTGGACGCAGGGACAACCAGGTTTCTATTAAGATTGGATAGGAGTGATCTCAGGACTCTTATAGGGTTCTTGACGGGTCGTTGTTCTGTATTATGCTAGGATGCTGAGGAGCTAGATCCATTATCCTAGGATACAGGGTCTCAGGCAGAAGTGACACGACAAACTGCAGCTTATTGCTCGGTGTAATCCAGTCGATCTACTGGGTTTCTCTGGGAAATAGGACGGTTGTTTCTGATGAGGGGACTAAAAGGAAACTTTTGTTCTCTCTATGGTCTACTAACTTTACTTCTTGACTTCTCTTGTTCTTCTTTCTCAATATTTAAGAGACTCACAATGGACGGAGGAAATCTTCAAAGCTAAAAGTCTAGATGGGATTTTCAAATCATGCAATGAAAATTCTGATGAATCTCACGCCTCAGAAGATGTGCCTTTATAATGAAAAAGAAAAGAACACATAATTCTAATGGAGCTGCAGATATTTCGGCTATTAAAGAAATAAAATTGCATTGATCAAGAAAAGAATGTCGGAATTAAGCATGCAACAAAATCTTGATAATGAAATAAGAAAAATTTGTATTCCCGAAAATAACTTTGATAATAAATTTGTAGGTGCTTATTGCTTCAAAGTGGCAACTCACCATATAAAATTCATTTCTTCCGTAAGCGAGATGGTAACCGAAACTCTTACATTTCTCCCTTAAAAACCTGCTTCGTTTGAAGCCCAATTATTTATTGGGAAATTGAGAATTAAACACACAACAAAATCTTGTTAATGAATACAATATACAGTGCCAGCTCGCTAAACCGAAGGAGTGTAATCCGAATTATCCAGTAATCCGAATTGAATTTATGACGTATTACATACAATATAGTTCGCATTGATTGCAAGTTCGCTGAACCGAATTTCTATTTATTTTATTTTTCTGTTTTTTTTTATAATTTTAAGAACCGATTTTCTGTGCAAACTTTGAAAATGTGCAACTAATTTTACCGCAATAATGGCGTGTAAATTTCTGAATAGGAAATTCTTAGCTGGATTATTAATACTTCTTGGGAGCATGTGCACTGCAAGAGAAGCAACCCTACATAACAAATTATGCCTGTTAAAAAAAACATAACATTTAAAAAAAGCTTTACTGCGTATTCATTAAAAACTAAATTGGTCTTGAAATATATTTTCAGCAAAAATTGTATAGAAATTTTTTTTGAAAATATGTTTGATACAAGGCGAATTCATTCAAGTTTGTCTTATTTTGAAAACGTTTACAACACTGTAAAATATTTTAACGTTGTGTCCAATATTTAAACAAATATTTCATTGTATTTTCAATTTTAAATTGTGTGTTTTGAAATATAATAACTTAAAACAATTTAGCCAAGATTCCCCAGAACCACCATCACACAAGGTTATTTATCAGCTGTTGCTTAGGTAGCAAGATAAGGTCACCTGGTGTGAATACGCCTTGGTTTAATATCTAAATTATTTTTTTAGAAAACAAAACTTAATTTTTTCATTCTTGATTAATAAAAATAATATTAATTTGTTTTAAAATCCTAGTCTGTGTTTTATTTTCGGATATAGTGAATTATAATACATAATAACAGCACATCCAGTAATCCGAATATCTCGTTAATCCGAATCAGGGTCTGCAATCATTAATTCGAATTAGCGAGCTGGCACTGTAATTGTATTCCCGAAAATAACTTTGATAAGAAAATTTTAGTTGCTGAAAAAGGTTAATTCACGCAACGATTATGAGGCATATTTTTTTATAGCTTGGTACCATATGCATATTGCTCATTTGCTGCAACTTCGTCATAACTCAAAAAATTAAATTTTTGAGTAAGTGATGCAGAATTTTAAAGAGAATGTTTCGGTTTTTTTTCTAAGTAAATAAAAGACTTTAAACACTTTTATTTGGAAATTTATTTATTTTTTTGACTTAAGACGACGTTGCAACAAATGAGCGATATGAGAAATATGGATATGAGGCGGAGCATGCTGGGCAAAATGAAAATACAAAAATCTATTTACAAATACGCTTTTTCCTAAAATTTTACTGTAGCCAGACAACAGCCAAGCTTCCTCAGAAATGTTTAAATTGTTGATGCCTCGAATACGACGTGAACAATGTATATGTCTCTTACCACTACCGATTCTTCAATCTCTTATGAAGAAAATATTTAAATTTATTAACATTAACAATCAGCCCAATTATGAATACAAATTCCCCTGGAGTTTTTTGCCCTTTTCTCATTTTTACAATTGAATTTACATAGGAAAAATGGGAGAAGGGAGAAAACTGCAAGGGAATTTTTATTCATAATTGGGTTGATTGTTAATGTTAATAAATTTATTTATTAAAAAAATTTAAAAAAATAATAAAAATGAAAAGACTGGGTTTTGGTGTAAAATAGTACTTTTGGGAAAAATGTGGGATTTTGCAAAAACTATTGATCTTTTGTGGAAAAATTTGACTTTTTAATGAAAATGTGGGAATTTGCACAAAATGCGACTTTTTGTGAAAATTTTTGAGGAAAAAGGTGGGATTTTGAGCAAAATGTGACTTTTTGTAAAAATTTTAGGAAAATTGTGGAATTTTCTGCAAAATGTGACATTTTGTGTAAAAAGTGCAATGCTATGCAAAAAAATTACTCTTAGCAAAAACGGGTGATTTTGCACAAAATATGAATTTTTTTGTAGAAAGTGAGGTTTTGTTCAAAATGTGACTTTTTGTGAAAAAGTGAAATATTTTGTTGCTTAAAAAAAATATCTAAAGTAGAAATAAATGCACAGTTTAATAAATTCATTGTCAATAAAGTTTAATGCTTTCTTCACTGCTTTGTGTTTTAAGATCAATAATCCCTTTTTTAAAAAAAACTTATATTCACTTATAGCTCTCACAAAATGCGTTGCAAGCTACTTAGGAATTCAAGTGACTATTTAAATCTTATCCATTTTTTTTTTTGCAAGCTTATATTGCACGTTTAGCTGAAGATGACAGGGATATAAAAAAATCTAGCAAAACACATGAGTAGCAGAGTTCTTAAGAATAACAGCAGTATCTATAAAAAAAATGGTGCTACAGAAATATGTGTTGTAATACGAACATTTCGTTTATTAAATTTGCATGCGTTCAACGTCATTATCATCATAATCATGTTGAATATTATCAGCATCATTATTATGTTGTCTATCATAACTAATGTTGCCGTATGCTTACCTTTTACGCTTATACGCCTGCAAGGCTCCACAAAGACCGGCAATTTTAATACTCAACTCATTTCGAATGCTGCTGCTGGTGCTGCTGCTGCTGCTTTTCGTGCTACTGCGACTTATGCTACAAGCAATGTAGCAGCAGTAGTGGTAGCAACAACAAAAACACCGAAAAAATAGCAATACTCGTAGCAATAAACATTTTCAGTCACTAGCGTAATTGCATTTGGTGAATTTATGTTTCTTTCTTTACATTTGCTTGTTTTTTATTTTATTTTCGAAAGCACGTTTCTTCTTGTTACTTACATCCAGGCTATAATTTTGCTTTTCCCCTCCCTCTCCTTCCCGGTATCCTACAGAGTATTTTCATTTCGAGTGGCAAAACATATATTTGTGCTACTAATGTAATTGAATGTGTGATTGTAGGTATATGCAGGGCTGCCAGACTCCAAATTAAGTTGTTCGAATGAAAAAAAATAAAATTTTCTTTTGGGCTTGTCATTAAGGATATTTAAATGAAAAGAGTTTTTGGCGAAATTTCTTAAAATATGCAGTTTTCCTTTTCTATTTAAAAAGGTAAAATTACTTTTTAATTAATGTCCATTAACACCTGGGCCCTGTTTCTCAAAACTACAGGTTACAAATCTACAAGTAAAATAGAATTAATACTAAAACCAAAATTGTAAAATTGTTGATTTTTTAGAGTATTTTACTTGTAGTTTTGAGAAACAGGGCCTTTTTAATTGGATGTGCTTAAGCATATGTTTGTTATTTTGACCCTAATAGTATGCACTACATTTGTGTTGTTCTCATGAACAAAAATATATTATATTCCGTTAACACCAACGCGAAAAATATGATGATTCGCTCATTAATTTCTTGTAGGGGAGTTTATTTGACAGTTTAAAGCGGGAACTTTCTCACAGAAATTTTACAGACACACCTTTTCTGTAAATTGGCGAGTAATTTCCTTACGTGAAAGGTTTTACTCTTCAAAAATGTTATATACGCATTTAAGTGAGAAAAACAATTGTTTGTTTCAATTTATGGCATTTTTGTTTCATTTCTCACATTTCACAAATTGGCAAAGTACCAGTTGAAGAAAAGTACCAAAATTTTTCATCCTATAGGTTCTTATTTGCTGAGGACCCAGTACACATAATTTTTTTTCAATGTTATAGAAAATTCAAAAATTGCCACATGCAGCACGCAAAAATAAAAGTTAAAAATTTAAATTCCCGTATTTCCCCTTTTTGTTACTTTTTTTTTAACATTGAAGTTCAATAATTTAAAAATTGTATTAGGAACCCATAATTTAATAAGTATATGTCTGTGAATGGAGAAAAGTGTGTTTTTAAAGAAAGTACCAAAAATAGGTACGAGCGTTCGAATTTCGAAAAAGTACCAAGACCATTTTTTTTTAGATTAGTTACGAGTTTGGTATAATCGTCATTTCTATGTTTATTGGGTTAACATGTTTATAACTTTCAAGATGCATCTGACACAAAACACTGGGGCATGTTTATCAATATAAAGTCAAATTAAGATCGAATAAATTTTAAATGAAAGCTCAAAAAATTATACTTTTTATATATGTACCTAATACTTTGAGGTCAAATTATCTTTACAAGATCAACACTCAAAACTAAGAAAAACTACGGTCGCTTGGTAAATAATTTAAAAAATTGAACTTTATTTCGTTTTCTAGAGCATGACCACCTAAAAAGAATCGACTGAGGCTGTACCTAAAATGCTTTCAATACCACTTAATTTTACAAAGGCCGAAATTCGCTGTATTGTGCTAAAGTACGTTAAATTTTAAAGACAAATGTATAATAGTTAGAAAAAATTATCCACACTAATAAATAGTACAAAAACATATAATTAATAAATATACTTTAAAACATTTCCCATAAAAAATACTATTTTTTATGAAGCGATTTCTTAGGGGTTTTTGTTTTTTGTTTTTAGAGGGGATATTTTGAGGACTTTGTTTTTCTAAATTTGGGCAGAATGAAAAAATGTATCTGGCAGCCTTTGGAATATACTTAAATTGCTGAAACCATTGCAAGGAAAGAGGAATTTAAATTCGTTTTATTTACTGCTCTTCCATTGGCATGGAATTGTATTCAAGTAGGTACTTTTTATGTTCGCTGCTTAAAAAGCCAAGACTGAAAATGATACGTGAAAATTGACAAAAGTGAATTAATACCAGAGATTTGGGGATTTTTCTATTACCTTTTTATTAGTTTGTGTTTGGTGTAACAGCAAGAACTTTATTGGAAAATACCCACTGTAAAAACGAATTAGTACCTTGTGCCCTGTGTATTGAGGAGTAGGAAGAAACCCAACACATTTCTACACTTCAAATAACGTTAATTTTTAATTTACCCACGAAAGTGTGTTTTAGAAATAATCAAAATACAACTGTTAATAATAGCGGTAATTTAAGGATAAACCGTGTTTTTAAGGATAAAACAACAGTTGCTGCTGCCTGTTGCATGGGATGGATGTTTTTGGCTTTTAAAAAATACGTGATTTAATTTGTGTGCTTTTCGTTTTGGTCTGAATAGAGTTTAGAAAACATATTTCGACGAAGCATAACATTTTGTTTGGCATTTGTGATTTTAATTATGATAAACGGGTTAAAAAAAATAAATTAAAAAAAAAATTTCTTGAGGTTTTATTATAGAGCTGACAGTTTTTTTTTTACAAGAAAATTAAATTTTGCTCAAAGTCGACTTCGTTTGGGAATACACCCAGAGAAAAAACACGTTACCTCCAACAAAACTATTTTAAAAGAAAATTTTAAACATATCATATCATGAAGCATCAACCATATTATGGTTGCCTCCGAAAATGTTTTGGTAAGTATTAACTAAAATATGTTTAACACTTATATTAATATGGTTGCTTTCCAACCAAAAAAGAGGGAAATTATTTTCATATTTAATCGTAACATTTTTAGAAGCAACCATAATATGGTTGTGGCTTCTTGATGGAGTACTAATTGAAACATAATATAGTTGTCAGTGAGAATAAAATGGTTAAATTAAACATAATCTGCCGTATTGTGTTTTAAGAAAAAATTTTATGAAAATTTTACCTCAAAACACATTTCAAACTTATTTTATTTTTTATGAATATGGCAGAATACGTTTAAAATTTTCTTCAAAAATAGTTTTGTTGTAGGTGACCATATTTAAAGATGTTTATTTTTCTGCGTTTAGTCCCGTTTTAAACAAAATCAATCTTGTTATACAAAAGGCTACTTTCTGTCTTTGAAAAATTTTTTTAAATTGATTTTTATTTTTAAGTCTTAAGACGTTTTTCATTACGTTGCCATTAACTAATTTAAATTATTGCCTGCTCTCCAAGTTATTGATATCATTAAAAATGAATCCTTGCATTTAGTACTTTTAAACACTTTGTATCTTTTCTGGAAGGATTTTCTCGAAAATCAACAAAAACATTTATGAGGGTTAAGTAAAAAAAAAGTAGCTAAACTGGGGTTCAGCCAGAAAATGTAATTGTTAAACTTGAAAGAAACACATAAAAAACAAACGTTTCAAGGAGAACATTATTGTTAATTTTCCCCTAAACACACAGCTCGATTTATTTTTGTTTTATTTTAAAGTTTTATTATTTTTTTTTTTAAATATTTTGTTTGTTTAAAATTTCGGGTTTTGTTTTTTTACAACAAGAAAAAAACGACATATAAGTGATTTAAGTCTATGTGTAGCTTAGGGATAAAAAGTAGCAAAGATTTTAAAAAGAAAAAGTATTTTATGGGAAATGAAAAAAGCATGCTGTCGATTATGAGAGGGATGAGAAGAGGCAAATTGCTGTTGTTCTAGAAACTTGAAAAAAGATGTCCTATCGAGACTCTGCAGTTGAAAACAAAAGCTGTCGAGCAAAAAACCTAAATTTGTGCACAAATTTTTTTCTTTTTGAGTTGGTTTGACAGCGACTGTTTACATTTAATGAATCGGAAGTAAAATCAACAGTTTTTATTGGCCAATGACAAATGACATCGACTGCAGTTTTTAAACGCTGGTGTGACGTACCAAGTTTTATTACGATAGCATTATTATTTAGTACGGTTTTACGCGTACTTAACTGTTTAACGGGAGAATGCTTTATAATGGGCCTATGGTAAACTATAGACCGATCTTCGCGAAGTTTAACAGTATGATTTTCAGTCGTATAAAAGAAGTTTATACGAAATCTTATATCATTCCGTGCATTATTCAAGCATTTATGTTAGTGTTTGTAAGAAAATTATTAATTTTTAAGGGTGGTGGTTCTAAATTTTGTTTCATAGCTGTCATCCGTTCTGTAGGAGATTTTGCTGGATTTTAATTTCAAACTGCTTGGGAAAACTACAAGCATTAAGGTGGAGGGTATAAAAATATTGTTATTTTTGTATGGATATCGCGATTTATATTGATTTAGTTTTCTAAGTAATTTGCAGTTAAATAAAGCTCATTTGATTCGAAATTTGTTTAACTAAGGGCTAATAAATTCGAGCAATTTAAACTCTATTTTTGGTTTAAAATGTTTTTAAACCAACAAATCTATAACCCTACGTTTCCACATGCAAGTAATTACTTGCAAGTAGTGTATACGTATTTTCAACAAAAAAAAAACGAGGAAACAGCCGATTGGCTGTATGTACAAAAATTTTGTGAATGGTTGTAAAAAAGTGTGAGTGTATTGAGCTTTTTTGAACGGGGAGTTAATCAGTAAACATATAAACCATCTTCAAACGAAAAAAAATTCAGTGTTTAAACTACAAATACAATACAAATACTTATTTTGTTAAAATTTTGGAAATATTATAATAAAAGCATTTGTTAACCACAAGAAAATAAACCAAAATAAACATGTAAATGCCATACAAGCACATATAAAAATTCAATTTCAGAAATAACACTGTGACCAATTGAATTTTTTTCTTTTTGGCAAAAACACTTCTATACTTCTTTTAATCGGGAGACAAAATATATTCCAACTTCGTATTTGATTTTTCATTTCCTCAACTTTTGTCCCTTTAAAAGAGCTTAATAATTTTCAAGAATACCAGGGGTGTTCTGGAAATCGAAAACACAAAACGCAAGAATTTTAAATGTCGTTTTTTAATAAGATTTCTATAATAAAAGAATTTTATGGCATATATTTTACAAATATTTCTCTATTAAACAGAATTGTATAACAAAAATTTAAAACATTAGATTAAAAGTGTATTAAATAGAACTCCCAAATTCTAGCGTTTTTGATTTTCTGAACACCCCTGTCCGTATTGAAACTTTTTTTTTAATAAACAAAGGTATCTAATTATTTTTAGCAGTACAATTTTAAAAAATAATTTCGTCAGTTCCCCTGAACTTAAATATAAAAAAAATTTCTTTTAAAATTACATCCTTTTAAGGATAAGGAATCCTTAAAAGTTTTCATCACAATTTTTTTTAAAAATACGAAATTGTATTGTTTTATTTCTTCTCTTTATTTAGAAGGTATGATTGTTTTTTTTTACAAATTTATTTATATGTAGAAATTTCATTCATTAGATAATCGCTTTTAATATTCTCTTACATTTTAGCGAATATGAGTACGAATGCAAATAGCAAAAATAAGTGAATAGTTCGCAAATGAGAACGCGAGTATTCGTAGCTCTCAAATTCATAGAATTTTTAACACCATAAGATATGCAGCGTTTGAAATTTAAAAATTTAATAAGAATTTCTGTAGAAAGAAACAGCAAAATTATTAAAAATTTTTGACATTTGCGTTTTATATTTTAATATTAATTAGAATTGTGGTTATATTGATGAACTGTTCTATGGTTTTTAATCCAAATTTTGATATTTAATGAGGCTTAAGTTCATCCAATTTAATTTTCATTAAATTATTTTTATGAAGAAAGGAATTTTAGAAAATGAAACTAAATAAAATTTATTGATAATTTTTCATTCTTGACTGACCTGAGGCTCGAACCCAGGCGTTTTTACGGACAGGTTACCCTTACATGTTTCAAATGCAACCACTCAATCTCTTCAGAGGGGTTTGCCGCAGCCATCGACGACTGCTGGCAATCAATAGTCAAACATCAATCTTTAAACCAAATTGTATTTAACCTTTGGTAGATCGAAATTCCTGCCAAAGAGGGAAAATTCCCTACTGTTGGCATCACTGCTACCAATACAGACTGTATGAATTTGACAACATTTAAGTGCTGCCACATGTTATTTTTTAACTACATATAATACATGCGATACTGACTTAAGGCCATGTCAGATAAAACTTTTACTTCGCGTTGCGTACGAGATTCGCTTTGACATCCAAGATGAAATATTCATACTCATACGAAATATGTCACATATAGTACTTTTAGAGCATAGCGAAAAGTTAGGCAACTCTCATCTTTTTTCGCGCTCAGACAGTCTTCTAGTGTAATTTTTTTTATTTATATATTTTTAATAAACAGTTCGTGTGCGTTATGCTTTTTTGTCAAAGTTAGAACCGTCACGCAAAGCGTTTAAGTTTTATCTTGCATGGCCTTTAGACATGGCTGTTGAGTTTAAACTATAATCATATGCAGTTAAGCGTTTTAACTTTCACGGATATATTAGCCATAAATGTTTTTAACCAAAATTGTGATTTTTGTCGCATTTCTATTTTTAATGAATTTTTAAAGAACAACAATTTTTGAAGTTTGTTATTTTAAGAAATTGTTATTTTGTTAAAAACTTCAACTATTTCTCTGAAACAAACGCCTGGGCAAATTAAACACCAATGTAAGCACGGCTTGAAAAAACATCGTTGACGATTTTTGAATTTTGTTGATTGAATACGGTGAAACGTTTTCAAGTTATTGCAATATTTGTGGCGGAAGTGCCTTAATTTTGGACATAACGTCATATCTCGAAAAGCCGAGCTAATAGAATTAAAACTAAGTGCAGATTTGGATTCAGCGTTTCAAAACAACAAAGAGGATTTGGAAACGTTTCATTCGGCCAGAAGTGTTTAACTAGATGTTTAATTAAGCTTGCCGAAAGAGACTTATCAGCTTTAAACAGTTGCATTCCATCTATTTTTTAAAGCGTTTCTACTTAAGTCCTTTCTCATGATTTTTGGTAGGTATGCTTTTTATTTTCTCTCTCCCTCTCTCTAATCAGTTTTTTTTTTAGATTCGCGTCTTAAATTCCGCTTAGCTTTGTTCGTTTGAAGCTATAAGTACCGATCATCGCTTTAAAGTAAACTAATTATATAAGATATTTTCCTAAATCTTATTCAAAGCTTTAAAATCTCACCCCATCCCCGAATTTAATTTGTATTTTATCCTAAAAATTCCCTACAATCATATTTACAGCATGTGTTGAGAAGGACGAGTTGTTTAAGAGGAGGTGCGGGAGCGGGGAAGGTTTATTGGTTTGCAAAATGTTAAACCATCTAGTGGTGGAGAACTGTTCGTTCTATGTAAGCAGTACGATTTGTGTACAAGTAACAATTTTGTTCTGCTTTTGCCAAAGGTGATCCGCTTATGGTTGCCAAAGCATTTTACTTTCATACTCATTTTACGTGACATTGCAGTCATTCATTCTCTTTGTTCTGTGTCTGTTTAACCTTTAGAATACTTTACATGTGTTTGTGCCAAAAACGTCTAACAATAACAACCCAGCGGGGAAAAGAAGGAGTACGGATGCCTGCTAGAAGGCCTCTGTACCCCTTCTTTTGGATGTACAAGGCCTGCTCGCTCCATACCATACTCATATCTTTTTTACACACGTTGTAATTGCGAAATAGGCCTTCCGTTCTCGCTTCTTAAGCAGATACATAAGAATGGTAACGGAATCAAAAACAATATTATTTTGTATTTCCTTGTGCAAAAAAACAATACAAAAAATGTCACTCCTTCGATACTCCCTTCTCATAGAAGCGAGTTTGGAAGGTGTATCTTATCTTTTATACCAAAGAGCCGAGGCCTTCTATGAGGCTTTCTTAAGCATTTAGATAAAAACAGTAATTGAATCAAAAAAATGTTAAACAGGCCTTTCAAAAGGCCTGAAGTAAAAAGGTCTTCTGAGTTTTCTCGCTGGGAAACTGTGTGTGTGTGTGTCTGTGTGTTAATGTGAAGGTATGTGTGCTTGTTTGTATGCATGTGAGTTAAGTTCATTATGTGCTACGTTTAGAAGACATCGTCAAAATATTATGAAGAAATGGGTGACACATCAGGGATTTACTTGCGGGCGTATGTGGATTATATTTTTGTTCTTTTTTTCGGTTCTTTTTATTTGTGTTTTTCTAACTTACTTTTCTTTAGTGTGAGGTTTTTTTGCTTGTGTTTGATGATTTTTTTTTTATTTATTTGTTTTTCTTTTTGTTGTTGTCGAACAAATCCCTAAATTTAAACTATTTAAGAAGGAGAAAAAGTTACAATGAGGTAATGAAATAAAAAAGGAAATTATTATGTGATTTCTCAAGATATTTCAAGCATTTCCATCTTCACATATCTCATCTACCCAGATTCTTTTTTTTTCATATAACAATTCTTTGTCCTTTAACAAAGAAATAAACCTTTTTTTTTTGCTTACAAATGGAATTATCTTAAAATGTTTTTTTTTTTTGTAAAATTACAGTTTTATACAAATGAACTCGTTCGTAAACTTCTTTCTTATTTTATTTATTGTTATTGTTATATTTTTAACACATTTAGCAGAAAAGAGTCCTTATGAGTCTATAAAATGAAAATGAAATTATGTACGACTACGGTAAATATCAAAGGAAAAATTATGCTTCATAAAACATTATTTACGAAATTATTTTTAAAATTTTTTTTAACTTAACTAAATATTTATGATGTTGATTTGGTATTTTTCTTTTGGCAAGTGTAAATAGGGATGAATGTAAAAAGATGTCTGTTGCAAATAAACAAAATCCTCATGAAACTTTTGATTTCAAAAAGATGAAGACTGAGAGTTGTGAAAAGACTTTAAAGTAATCGAACAGAATTCTAAATAGAAAATAGTCGTATCCTTTGAGATCAAGAGCCAATGTTAAATAAATCTTAAGAACTGTTCAAGTGCGAATGCTCAAACTTGGTAGAAGTTACTCTTATAGTTAACAACACCTTTGAAAATAATTAAGGTGGTAGGCGCAGGGGGAGCAATGCCTCCCGTAGGATACATATATGTATATAATATCGCGTTACTGAAGAACTGTTATAGCTAGAGTCTTAAAACGTAGTTAAAGTTACTATTATGGTATATTTTAAATTTTATAATAAAAATTGGCGGGGTTGACGGACGAAAAAAGTAAATACTGAATATCTGAAGCAAAACGTAATATTTAAATGAAAAAGATTATTTTTGGTTGTTCCCTGTAGACTCTTAACTACTGAACCTAAATATTTTCCTAAAATTTGCACAGTAATTTTCTGATTAACCGGCGCTCAGCATAGGCTATTAATTTCATTTAATTTTTAAGTGAGCATAGTACCTCCCATACAATGACAATAAAGAATTTTACATATTTGGAGTACTATAACAGTGAAAGTATTGCAATTTTGTACAAATAGCTTAGATAAGAATACGCAACATCTTTTAAAAAGTAGGTTCAATGGGAAAAGTAGGCATGGCTCCTCCTATTCGAATACACTTGAAATTTCTGTATATCTGTAGAACGGTTAGAGTAAAAGCATTTTAATTTAGTTGTTTTCTATTTAAAAAAAAAAAATTTACCAATTTTATTTCGATGGGGGTAGCAAAGCGCACCGGGTTCAGCTAGTTATTTATAAATTTTAAAATAGTTTAACATAGTCTGATAGAAAATTCTCGATAACTCTTAATTTTCTTTAGAATATAGTCTTTAAATTAATTTTTTACCTTAAATTTCTATAAAAAGTAATCGATAACTTTTTATTTTTTTGCAGAGAATTATCGATAACTTTAAGCATTTTATAAGTTCAATGAAAAGTTATCGAAAACTTTTAATATTTAAAAGCTTTTCGATTACTTTAATAGGTTCTTGTATAAAAAGTTACTTATTGTTTCTTATATTCTATCGAAAATTATCGATAAATTAACGTTAACGAAAATTAAAAAAAAAATTGGTAATACTTAAAAGCTAGATTTTTACAAAAAATTTAAAGTTATCGATAATTTTCTATAAAAAATCAGCGTTTACAAAACTGCAGTCAATGTAGAAAAACTGTCATTTCATTTCATGAAATTTATTGTTGATGGGATAAGCTATTCCTATGCGCATTTCACTGGTTGATTAGGCCAGATCATCAAGAAACTTCATCCATAAAGATTTTAGAAAATCTAAAGATATTAAACCAAATAAAACAGTTAAGCGTATAAGAATTACAGTTAAAGTTCTACATGTAACAATATCAAAGTTTAAACAAAATCATCAACAATAAACAGTGAGTTTATCTCTCCTTACATTCCCCATTTTCTACAGAAAACTTCTACAAAAAATTTTAAGTTATCGAAAGTATTCAATAAAAAAAATTTATAGTTACCGAAAAAATTTTTGGAGAAAAATTGAAGTTATCAAAAGGCTTCTATAGAAAATTTAGTCATAAAAATTTTTATTAAAAATTTATTTTAGAAAATTAAAAGTTATTAAAAATTGTCTATAAAAAATAAAAAGTAATCGAAAATGTTCCATTGAAAATTCTATAGTAAATTTTAAGTTTAAGAAAATTTCTTATAGAAAATTTAAAGTTTTAGATAATTTTGATATTTTTAGTTAGGCTTGAGTTCATCAAATTTAATTTTCATTAAATTATTTTTTGCTGAAGGAATTAAAATTAACAGTTCAACTAAAATCAAATATGAAAAACTGGGAATTTAGCACAAAATATCTATGGCACAAGCTCTAATGTTTACATTTGTACTTCTAGTTGTACAAATAAAATGTCGACGAAAGTGGACTAAAAACATAATAAGCAAATGTACTCAGGTTTTCAAGACAAAGTCTTGACAGAAAGAATACGATAAAAAGAAGAAAGGAAGCAACATGTGAATAAATTAAAAATGATAATTCCAGCAAATTTCGAACCACCAGTATCACTGGTTAAAGATTGTTGTTTGACCGTTGGCTGGCAGGCACCGCAGTGGTTAGAACTCAAAGAATTCTGATGAAAGAATGTGGTGATTCTTGAAACATGTAAATTCAACCCAGGTTCAAGCTCCAGCACAGCCAAGAAAATTATCAATAAATATTAATAAAATTCCATTAAAAATATTAAAAAATTTGGATTAAAAACCATAAATAGTTCAATAAAATAACCACAATACTAATAATTGTTAAAGCTAAGGCACGAGCTCTATGTTTGCATTTGTCCTTCAAGTTGTGCTGAAAAGGTCAACAAGAAAAAGAAAGACAAAAAAAAAAAAAAAAATGAAAAAACAAAAAATATATGTACTTTGAACTTCAAGAAGAATTCTTGACAAAAGTACGAAAAAAGAGAAGTTAAGGAATAACATGTTAAAATAAATTAAAATAGATAATCATTCAAAAGCAAATTTCGATCTACCAAAAGGTTGAATACAATTTGGTTTAAGGATTGATGTTTGACTAATGACGTCAGCAGTCGTCGATGGCTGCGAGTGTTAAACGGCAAGCCCTCTGAAGAGATTGAGTGGTTGCAATCGAAACATGTCAGGGTAACCTGTCCGTAAACACCTGGGTTCGAGCCCAGATTGAGTCAAGAATGAAAAATTATCAATAAAAATTTTAATTAATTTTCATGTTGTAAAATTCCTTTCTTCATAAAAATAATTTAATGAAAATTAAATTTAATGAACTTAAGCCTAATTAAAAATATTAAAAAATTTGGATTAAAAACCATAAATAGTTCAATAAAATAACCACAATACTAATAATTGTTTAAGAAAAATGTTAAAAGAATATTTAAACCAATCAAAACTTTTCAATAGAAAATTGAAGTTAGCGTAAATTTTCTATAGAAAATTCAAAGAAGTTTTTCCATAGAGAATTTTCTATAAAAAATCAAATATTATCTATAATTTTCTATAGAATTTATATTATCGAAAATATTCGATAGAAAATTGAAAGCTATCGATAGTGTAAAGTTATCGAAAACTTTCTATAAAATATCTTAAGTTATTGAAAATCTATCTACTTATATAGAACATTAAAAGTAAAGTAAAAAATTAATGAAAAGTAGAGTAAAATTTTATTTTACGAAAATTTCCTAGAGAAATTACATATAAAGTTTTTGATATTTTTTATAGAAAATTTCAAGTTATAGAATATCTATTTAATATAAAATTTAGGGCTATCGTAACTGTTTTCTATAGAAAATCTAAAGATATCGAAAATTTTCTGTAAAAATCTAAAGTTATTGAAAATTTTCGGAAGGAAACTTAAAGCTATCTAAAATTTTTTATAAAAAGTTATCGAAAAATTTTTATAGAAAATCTAGTTAACGTAAATTTTTTATAAAAAGTATAAAGTTATCGAATGTTTTACAGAAAAGTTACAAATATCAATATTTTTGAACAAATAATTTAAATGTTATCGAAAATATTTAATTGTGACTTATGAGGAGTAGAAATTTATCTGTGAAAATCGCTTAAGTTGTAGTTTATTTTTTATGAAAAATAGAAAGTTGTAAATTGTTAATTAAAAGTTGTCAATACATATTTAGTTAATAGAAAATTGAAAGTTAAAATTGCGGCTTATAATTTTATTTTTTTTGTCTGTTTTAATTTATTTTTTTTTTTATTTGCCCTAACAACAGTATATTTTTAAATTTAACCCTTATTTTAATCAATCACATCAAACAAATCCTCCTGTCGAAATTTTATTTAAAATTTATTTTCTTGCAAACAACCAACATGTTTTCAGCCATTAAATCACTGCGACTATAACACGGAAAAGAAATAAAAGTTGCTCGAAATAATTCATGCAGTCGATTCTTTTAAACATGTTACAAATATATATTTTTTTATATTTTTTTTTGGTTGTTTTGTTTCAAAAAGTCATTCCGTAAATTTAATCAAAAAGCAAGTAAAATTCCATTTAATCTTTGTCTAAGATTAATTACATGAATTACATTTAATTACGCTTTAACTCTATTAAAAATGTTACAAAACATACTGTGTGTTAAATGTTTTTCCTCTTTTTCGTGCAAAAAGAAAAAAATCAAATGAATCAAATTGTAAAACTTAAAATTTCTAAGAGAATTTATCTATTATGTTTGAGTCTATCTGTGTGTTAGTGTGTTTTATATTCCCCATTGAAATTTGCACACACACACACTTGCACATAAACTTACATAAAGCTTGAGAGTATTTAATCTCCTTGAAACCTAAAGTCAACAAAATTCCCACTCGTCGCAAATGGTGGAATGTTTCTTTGTGAAATCGAGGTTGTGTGTGTGAAAAGGCTTTAATATCTTCTAAATATGCTTAAACAAATAAACATGTGTTAGTGTGTTTGTCTCCAAGCTTTATTTACATTATCAACATTCTCTTACTCAAACAAACTTACACATTCACATACACACACATCCTTTTGCATACATTTACATTTGAATTTGTATATTCCCATACAAATCATCTCATTTGTATAACACTTTTCGCGTTTTTAACATGAATGCTGATCTGTGTCACTGTGCCTTTGTGTTGCAATTTATTACAAAATCTTCCAAGAAGGAGTAATAAGGATCTTTTGGGTCGTATGTATCTTTATCGTTGCTGTACATAATTCTGCTACCACGTAAGTATGCGAGGGTAAACATGTTTTTGGCTGTGTGTACTTTTTGTGCAAGAATATACAATTTAAGGTTGGTTTGTACGATTTTGTATCGTATGAATGGCATTCATATACTTGAAGACGATGTCAACATTTGTGTTGTTCTCATGTTGCTTGTTTTGTGAGCACTAAGGCAAATAAGAAGGTCTATTATATTTGTTAATAGATTGGTATCTTAAGAAACAAAGAAATAAAAAATTGATCGATAGCAATTAACAGAAAATTTTTTAATTTATTGTAAAAAATCTTCTAGAGATCACTTTATTTTATCGATAACTTTGGTAGAGTGTTTCAGATTGTTTTTGACCAATTTTTTTCTGAAAGTAATTTCTTTTCTCCCTTTTTTGCTTTATTTTTGACGATGATGGCTTTAATGTTGTATCACTTTGATGGCAGTTCAGCTGTTCATGTATGCAAGTTAAAACAGGCAGGCGTCTTTCACAAAAAAAAAGAAATACATGCGAATTTATGTAAAACAAACCAAGACGACATAAAGACTTTTACAAACCCTCACACAAAATTTACAAAAATACACGCGCATTCTTACATTTAGCACAATGTGCATTGTGTCAACACTATTCACACAAAAACATACGCACACACATTGTCACACAGAAACATTCATTCGTTCACTCATTCATTTATTTACATTCAAACAGAAACAAAACCAACCTGTAACAAAAAAAAAAAAAATTAAGTCCTACACACGTACATGCAATAAAGACAACAAAACACCATCGCAACAAAGGATACTGTGTTAAAACTCTTAAATGTAAAAGATGGTTGTGTGATTGTCCTGTGGGTCAACGTGTGTGTGTTTGGGTGCTTTATGGAATGAATACAAAGCTGTTTTTTTAAATCTTGGGTGGATATGTTTGAGTTTCATACAAACACAGAGAGAATTCAAAGTGGCAAGTTTTCAATAACTCGAATTTTTCTATAGAAAGTTATCGATAACTTTGAATTTTCCATAAAAATTTATCAATAACTTTTAATTTTTATAAAAAAATTTATTTTTTATGAAATTACTTTATTTTTTTTTTTTTGAATTTTCAATAGAAACTGGTCGATAATTTAAATTGTGTATAAAATTTTGTCAATAACTATTAATTTTCTTTTGAAAATTTGCAATAACCTTAAACTTTCTGTAAAAAATTTGTGATAACTTTAAAATTTGTAAAGAGAATAATGTTCGGTTGCATTTAATTTTCTTTAGAAAACGTTTAATAACTATTAATTTTCAAAGGCAAACTTTTTATTACTTTAATTTTCTATAAAAAAGTTTCGATAACTTTTAATTTATAGAAAAGTTTCGATAACTTAAAATTTTGTAAAGAAATTTGTCAACAGAAAATTTAAGATAACTTTAAATTTTCCAAAAAAAGTTTTTTAACTCTTAGTGTTCTACAAAACAATTTTCGATAACTTTAAATGTTCTAAAGAAAACTTTCAATAAATTTTTTATTTTCTATAGAAAACTTTTAAAAACGTTCAATATTATGTAGAAAGTTTTTGATAACTTAAAATTTGCCTTAGAAAGTTTTCGATAACTTAAAATTTACCTTAAACATTTATCGATAACATGAAATTTTGTAAAGAAACTTTCCTATAGCAAATTTTAGATAACTTTACGATAAATTTTTTATTTTCTCTAAAACATTTTCGATAATTTTAAAATTTGTAAAGAAACTTGTCTATAGAAAATTTTAGATTTCTTAAATTTTCAATAAAAATTTTTCGATAACTTTTAAAAACCTGTAAAAAAATTTCGATAACTTTCAAAGCCTATCGAAAATTTTTGATAGCTTTTTTTTTTGGTTTCTATGGTTTTTTTTGCAGAAAATTTCTAGGTATCGATAATAATTTTCTATACGAATTTTTTTTATTAAAAAGACAAATTTTCTGACCTAAAATTACAAAAAAAAACTTTAAAGAGACCTGTAAACAAGTAACATTTTGTCTTAAAAAACCCTGTTCCATTTTTCGCAAACACACACACACTCATACACATCTATCCATTCAGGCATGTACGTGCATGTGTGCTTGTATTTGCATTAAAATTTGTATGCAATAGAATGTTGTCGTGTTTATTTATCTACAAACACTTTTTAAAAATTTCAATACAAAATACAATTCTGTCTGCTTGTCAGTCAGTCACTCTTTTGTCATACTTAACAAATGTATGAAATGTATTTTCTTTTTTTCTTGGTTCTTGTGCCAAAATGTGTTTGTTGGTCTCTGGGAGTGAGATTGTGTGTTTTTGTATGTCTCCTTATAAAGTTCCTCCTTGAAGTATTAAAGTCAATGAAATGCAGTTAAGTTAAATTTACACATGTGTATGCATTACGCCAACAGCAATTACGAAAAGAAAAATTTAAATGATATGAAATATTTTGGAAGACAGACACTAACGAAATTCACGTTTAAATATTCGGTAAGGGGAAAAGTAGAAAACAAGGAATCTGACAGATTCAGGGTTTGTAGTAAAGTATTGGATTGGACTTAAGTGTCTATAAAAAAAATTCGTAAAAAGTTTTAATTAACACATGCGAAGTTGAAAGATTTTCATTGCCTTAAAAAAAAGATAATTAAGTTTTTCGTCTTATCTAGAATTATTTGTTAATTCCTATTCTAAATTGCAATTTTTTTCACCTGCTTGTAATTTTGGTAAGAATACAGTTTATTCCTTGAAATCCTTTCTAATAAATTTTCTAGAATTTACTATTTCTCTTAGCTAATACAAGTGTCAGCACACTCATTCTAATACGGCAGTAAGTCATATATTTTATGCTGTTGATTTAGGTATCTATGCAAAAGTGCTAAGTACTTAGTACATACGTATGCATATTGCTTGCAGAGAAGAATACAAATGTAGCACAATTTAAAATGAAAATGCAAAATAAAAAAAAATTAAATATTCCAATTTCTGATCCGATTTAAAGAATGTTATTAAATATGTCTATAGTTCGACTTTACTAATTTCTCCAACTTGAAAACTAAATATTGCAGGAAACCCCCTATTCAAAATTTGATTTATTGTAAGCACCAAAGTATTCCGGAATAGACCTTGTCTTGGAAATTTTTGCAAAGAATATTGTAATTGTAAAAGTAGAATATTATTAGACTTTTTAAAGTATTGGTTATCGTTAGCCGTCCCCATCTTTTTCACGCAAAATATGTATTACGCCCTGAACAAAAAACTTTAAATTTTTTTTAGACCAGGAACGAAATGAGCCAATATCGAAAACCCTGTTCTTAAGCTTTGAACGTTTTATTTAAATATTTCGATTGGGAACATAAACTAAGCTTTTTACTTTGATAGTACAACAAAGTAAGTAAGTATTAACTAAGAAATGCAGGGTTGACAATAGATGGCATCCTTTCACACACGGTTTGTGTCTTAAATAACTTTTATGGCATTTTGGAGGATAAAAATCTGTCTCACTTAGTTATTGAACGAAATTGGTTGATTTTGTGTCAACAAAGCATAGGTTATGTAAGGTTCCGATTCCTAATGAAGAGAAGAGCCGACCTTAGTTCTAATTTAGATAGATCCTCCAAACACCGGTTCGCCCATGTGACTCCAGGACATTTAAAAAGAAAGTGAAACACAGTTTTTCCTTCCTCCTCATCATGACAGCTTCTACAGTAGTCATTGAATTGAAGCACCATTCTCCTAGCATGAGTCCCTTCAGGCCAGTACCAAGTTACAACTGATACCACTGTTCTAATCTGGTCCCTATTAAGGGACTTAGTTATCTGTGCATCAGAGCCAGGCCACAGTGCCCTGGATATGGTAGACTCGTAAATCCATCTCATTTGTGCAATTTTATAAGACTCGAGCTTGATAAGTAACTTATAGTGAGCCATTGGAGGGCCAATGAATTCATCAATGAATGTGTCGTTCATGCGACCACCTCGCTTGGTTAGTTCATCTGCTATCTAGTTGCCCGAGTAGCGCGTAAGCCTTGGAATTCGTATAAGCGTTACCCTTGAATTCTTCGCAATCGCATTCAAAGACATACGGCATTCTACAGCTAACCTAGATGTCGTTTAGACATCCGCTAGGGAAGCAATGGCAGCCTTGCTATCAGTGAATATACGTAAATGCGATAATACCTCAGCCAGTTAGCCACCCGCCTTAAAGCAGAGATTTCCACCTGCAGAAAAAAGCTTTTATTCTTCAATTTGAAAAAGTTCAGCCTCAGCCAAAAAAGTTCAGAGAAAAGCTTTACAAAATTGCTGTCAAACTTAAGAAGAATTTGCTAAATCATTGAGAGCTACTCAAAAAACCATTTCTTAGCCTTTGCAAACATAAGGATTCATCCAAAAGCAAGGAGATTGAGTATGACGCAAGTTGAAGCCGAGAGACGATTTTGCATGTCCGAAATGCTGCTCTATATTCGCTGGTTATAAAAGGGTTCCATCTATGGAGAGCTACTAATGTTAAGCAAGACGATCACTGGAGACATGTACTAAACACAACTGATTTAGTTGAAACGAGCATCAGCCAAGAAAAACACCCGAATATGTCAACAGTTCATCTCTGTCATGCCGTGATATTCCATTATAAAAACTCTCGGCTACATTTTGAAGAAACAGCTAAAACTTATTTGGAAAATAGTGGTTAAGTGGTTTGGAGGATTTTTGGCTGGCCTGAATTATATATCATTTAATTACTGTTAGCACCTGCATAATTCTTACTTTGACTGACTGAAGTCTAAAGGTAGCAGTAGCGATAACAAACATTTCTGGCATTGTTACAGTTTGCTTGTTCGCCAGCTACCTCGTTTGCTACCTCGTTTGCTACTTCTTCTACTTGTTTTGCTTTTTAAACAATTCTTCTGGCTACATTGTTTTTTTATTTATTAAATATTTTAAGCTATAAATACTACTATTTAAATGCAAAACTAATGAATAATATTAGTACTATGTTTTTCTTCGGCTTTCTTAATTGCTATTTCTGGCTATATACATATGTATACTAATAATAATTTTTTACTAAAAAGATAATGTTTCCGTAATAATAAGAAAAACTAGTAACTTTGTTAATTTTATACTTTTTTCTTGTGCTCCCTTAATTGCTACTTTTTCTTTTGCTTTGATGCTTTGACTTTATTCACATTTTTATAGTTAAGACTAGTATTGCAATATTTATATAGAAAAAGCTAAAAAAATCGAGAGTCTTAACTACTATTATTCTTTGATATTGCTCTCCCATTTTCGGAATTTTGCTACTTACATTGCTACCCGAATTGTTAACTTTTGCAATGTATATTGTTATGTGTACTTTTACTTCAGTTCATTTCATATTTCGATTATTTTTAAAATATTTGCTATTGAACAAAATTAAACCTATCTTAATTAAGCTTAAAACCAGTTTTTCTCTTTTATCAATGGGTATAACATTCTGTGCTATTTAATTTAAAATTAGTAACTAAGAATTAACGATCAGGTTTAAAAAATTTCCAACAACTCAAATGCATTATTAAAACAAAATGCCCTGCTACTTTTATTTATTTATCACCTGAATTAATAATATTGCTAGTCTACCACTAAAGCTACCGCTTCTTAGATGTCCAGGTAGCAAAAGAAATACTCTTTTAATTTTTTGTTTGTTTTCAGACTGGTTTTAAAAATGTTTTGTTTTTGTTTGTGTGAAGAGCTATCACACAAAAAAATTGTTTACAATTTTTCACCAATTAAAGCATTAATCAAAAATAAATTAAATTTGAATTAAAAATTTAATCAAGTGAATTAAACGTTTAATTGATAATATTAATTTGTTTTGTGATGCAGATTAAATTATATTTTTAATAAATATTAAAAATTTTTTAATTGAAATCTATTTTTTTTGTGCATTGTTTTCTTTAATTAAGACATATAAGCTGAACTTTTAATATTCCAGTAAAGTTTTTTTATTGTTTGGCTCTTGCTATTTAGACAGAAAAGTAGCAATACTGTGTTCTTAATGTTCGCTTTATTTCTAGAGCTGCTTTAAAAAACTCGTATTGCTACCTTAACTAACTTTCTTTAATATTTTCTTAAAAATTAGGCATTTTTAATAAAAAAACTTCTGAAAAATAAATATAGCAAAACAACTAAGTTTTTAATTGAAATCAATTAATATTTTTTTCTGTACATCGTTTTCTTAAATTTAGGCTTATAAGGTGATCTTCTAATTTTTCAAATAATAAAATAGTAGCAGAACAGTAGCTACCATTTTTTCACTATCTATCAGCCACGTTTCCTATTTTTTTAATTTTAAACTCCTTTTCTTCTTCCTTTTTTTAATAAAAACTTGAGTATTTTTTATTCTTTGGTTTTAACTATTAAAACAGAAGGTACCAAAAGCTTGTTTTTAATTTTGTCTTTTTTTTTATTTCTAAAGCTGTTTCAAAAACACTATTATTGCTACCAGTTTTAACAAAAAGCAATAGCAAAACAACTAACGGTTATGTTACTCGTCATCTAACGGTATTTTTGTTTATTCGAAACTTTAACAACCTTTTTTAATTGGTTGCTTATAAAGCTATCGCTACTGAAATGGCAAATTAGCAGCGGAAGTGTGTTGCAAACTTCTATTTCTCAGCTTGTTAACCTTAATTTATACTTATAAGCCATGTTACTACTCAGTAGCAGTAGCAAAATAAAGCTTTTGAATATATTTTATTTCTTTGTCCTATACAAACTGCTCTGAAAGTATGAGGGTAACAATATTAGTAAAAAAGACAGGGATTTTTGGGGCTGTTGCTATTGCTACTTGCAGCTCCCTGTGCATTAAAATTTGTATTTTGTGTTTATTTTATTTAAATCCGGTTTCATTTCTTTTTAATTAAGACTAAATTCTTACTTCCTTCTGTAGCTGTTAAGGAAACTGAGTCTTGTATTGCTAAACATTCAAAATTATAATAACAAATCGTAAAAGAAATAATTAAGTTCTTTAGCTATTCTTATAAGTTTTTGAAATTAAAAGTTTAAATTTTTTAATGTACAAACTTGTTTTTATTGTTATTTTTCCAATAAACTTTCCACTTAATGATTCTTAATTCTCCTTTAAACTGCAATTTTTTTTTTAGTTACAAAATTTTAATTTTTTTTTTTTAATAAAAATTGCTTTTCTTTAAACAAACAACAGACACTTCCGTTACGATAAGCCGCTTATTTTTAATATTTAATTATAAATTTTAAAAATTTTCATTGATAATGGCAACCATTTGAAAGTGCTAGAGTTCACACGAATACACTGAAAGCACTAAATTTAATTATTTATGTTTAGAGAGTAAAATTGTGCTGCTAAACAAGAACAACAACAAAATATATTGATAGAGATTATATTTTTATTAAATTCAGTTACATTTTTTTCGACATTTAATTTACTCTTAACAACAAAAAATTGTTCTTGCTTGTATGTGGTTCTTAACTTCCGTTATTTATTTTTTTAATTTTTACACGTTTGATTACTTCCGTTTTGAATTAACTACCGTTAAAACGGTAACAACATTAACTGAGAACCACAAATTCAAGCTCTCACACACACATTAACAAATTTACGTAATAAACACTCACACAAACTTAAAAAGGCCACGAGTCTGTGTTGCGAGATGACGAAAATATTTTTGTTATTCGTCGTTCGGATGGAAGCAAAGTCGTATAATCAACGTCCGTTACATACGAAGGCGAAACTACGAATGAATAAAAATTTTCTGCAGCATCAGTCAACAACCAGCTTTTCTTTGCTGTCTGTGGCTGTGTTGGAACAATGGCTGCTGGATGAAATTTCTGTTCGATAGTGTTTGTGAGTAGTTGTGTATGTGTATATATTACATGTTGGTGTAGGTGGTTCTGTGCGGGTGTGTGCATTTATAGGATTCTATTGCCTGTATTTATGTAGTTTTTATTATTGTTGGACAAGGAAAATGCGCACATTTTATTGTCGGCTTTTATTTACAAGTGTTGGTTGTAGTAGTATAGTACTCGTACATACTATTAAGTACTTTCATTACGAAATACCTCTAAGAAGTTACTTAAAAAAACAACATCCAAACTCGTTTGCATCAAACCTCATGAGAAATAACACAACTTTTGTAAGATAAAGGCGCATGGCTCCTAAAGACTTAACACGATGAAACTATTTCCTTTTAAAATGGAGATACACATCTCTTTAAATAAGCACAGCAAAACCTTCTTAACATTATGGTATGATCACTGGATTGTAGCCATTTGAAAAGAAGAATATAAGTATATATATGTACATATATATATATATATATATATATATATATATATATCTAACTCGAATCTAATGTTTAATACCAAAAAAGATAGATTGCATTCGTAAAGAAATTAAAAAAAATAAAAAATATGGTTGCCGGTGAAAATTGAATTAACCATAATTTGTTGAAAATTTTCTTTAAAAATTGTTTGTTTGCAGGTGATCACATTAAAACATGTTTTTCTCTGCGTGTAGATACCCAGTTTTTCCGATTTTTTATGAAAACTACAAGTTTTATTTTCTGGTTCATTCTTGTCCGTACTTTGCTGTCTGTAACGTAGATCCACATTTCGAAATCTTATAAAAACTTTCACAGTCCATTCTTCCTTCTACCGCACAACTTTAATAAAACTGACCATGTATAACATTTAATGAGCCGTACTCTTGTCCCAAAGTTAACATCCTGGTTGGTCAGAAAATTTGTATATATAAAGAATACATCTCTTGCCACCTCTATCCGACATTTATTTCCTTGGAGAAGTCCAACTTAGCGTTTGTTAAAACCCCGAGGTAATTAAATTTCGGTGCTCTCTCGACAAAAGATTTTTTTTATGTATTTTAAAGTGGCTTTATTGTATTTGTTTTTATTATGAGGTGAGTTTAGTAATCATTTTTTTAAAGTCAAGATATACTACCAGCGAGTACAGTAGTCTCATCAGCATATCTTATGCTCTTTTTATTGTTTTACCCCTTCTTTGATCTTTTCGAGGGATTCTTGGATAATTCTCTCTAGGGTACTCAAACGATTAACCTTTGTTCGATTAATAGAATAATTTTGGGCGATTAACTCTTCGAAGAATTTAAAATTACTTTTTTTCCATTTACAAATAACTCGAATAATTTATGTCGATTAATCGAATAATTGTTTTTTCACAGTATTAGTTTTTTTTTCTTTAATGTAAAAAACAAGCCGGTAAGTTTTAAAAACCCTTTTATTGTTTCCCAACTGAGGAAGATTTCCTTCAAGTAAAGAAAAGCTTGAGAATAATTTATTTTTAAGAATGTTTAGTACAGACTTTTACCACAATGATTCAGATGAAGATGAGGATTTTTTTGAGACGAATGAAAACAACCTTCTGCCAGACCATAACAATAATTTTAAAAGTATTAAATCTGTTAAAAAAACTAAAATAGAGAGTCAGGTGGTACAATGGAAGACTACTAAAATTTAGAAAATACACAGAAAAAGAATAGAGAAACGCTTTACTTTCAATCTCTCCAACGTCAACAATAAGTGAAAGAATCTTTTCTAAATTAAGCTACATCAAAACAAAAAAAAGAATTCGTTTGAAACATAAATATTTAAACTGTATATTTTAGAAAGATTATTTTAGAAGATTAGCTTAGATTTTAATGCTATTTTTTATTAAAAAAATGTTTTCCTCTTTTATTACATGAAGTACCTTTTGTTAAATTGCTGTACTGTTTGTAATAAAATTTCTGTTTTAAAAAATATATCTTTGGTCTTATTTTTACTAGGCAAAATTAAAATTATTCAATTATCCGAAAAACCGTTCGATTATTTTTCGATTAAATTCTCACCCCGAATAATTATTCGAGCGATTAATGTAAAACATCGAATAATTAAATACCCAAATTGCCTCCATTTATATATTAAATAAAAGAGGAAATAAAATACAGCCTTGTCTGACACCTCTTCATCTGCCAAATTTCCTTTGATATCAATCCGTGCAGCTTCATTTTAGTACAGACTTTGATGCATTTTATTACTTTTGCATCTATTTCGACGAACGGGAGTACTTCTATTGGCTTATCACTTTGTTGAAAGTTTTCTCATAATCGGTGAAACATAAATAAACGCCTTGTGACCCCCTCTACAATTTTTGTATAAGAACCTGAACACACAATAGTGCTTTCCAACCCTTTTTAAAACCAAACTGATTTGTTCCCATAGCTTGTTCGCAATTTTTGTAGATTCTTTGAATTATTTTCAGAAATATGTTTAAGATCGTGGCTTATTAAATTTTTTGGCACGACTTTTCTTAGGAATTGCTATAAATTTTGATTTTAGATAATCTTGCGGGTAATGAACCGTATCAACCTCGGAAAGGGTCCACTGTTATTTTTATCCATCAGTTTTAATTTTTAAAAAAACCTCCTTAATTTTTGATAATTATCGGTTGAATATTTAATGCTGATATGTGTTGTCAAATTTTTCAAGAAAAAAAATGCTTTCGTCCAAAAACAGATTTTATAATAAGTACTTTTTTTGAAAAAGTGCTTGCTCAAATAACGTTTTTAAAAAAAGTACCTTTTTATTTAAAAATAGATTATAAATAACAGGTTCTATTTGGATAAAATTATCTTTTTACTTAAAGTATCTTTTTTACTTAAAAGTATATTTTTACTGAAAAGTACCTTTTACCTTTAAAGAACCTGTTAACTTAAAAGTACATTTTTACTTAAAGTACCTTTGTACTTCAAAGTACCTTTTTACTTAAGAGTACATTATTACTTAAAAGTAGCATTTTACTTTAAAGTACCTTTTTACTTAAAAGTATCTTTTTACTTTAAAGTACCTTTTACTTTAAAGATACTGTTTACTTAAAAGTACCTTCTTCCTTAAAAGTACCTTTTTACTTAAAAGTACCTTTTTGCTTAAAAGTACATTTTTACTTAAAAGCAGGGTTTAAAAAACTGCAGTATAAACCAAAAACTGTCGAACAAAAAACGAAAATTTTTGTACAACTTTTGGCTTTTTAAGTTGGTTTGACAGCCGCTGTTTACATTTAGTGAATCAGAAATAAAAGCAACAGTTTTTTCTGACCAATGACAAATAAAGAAGTGGAAAAAATGACAGTTTTTCTACTTTGTATGCCGATTTTTAAACGCTGCTTAAAAGTACATTTTTAATTCATAGTACCTTTGAATTTAAAAGTACATTTTTACTCAAAAGTGCATTTTTACTTAAAAGTACCTTTTTACTTAAAATTAAATATTTCTTAAAAGTACATTTTTACTTAAAAGTAGCTTTATATTAAAAAGTACCTTTTTAAGAGTATCCTTTTACCTCCGTTTTGACTCCACACAATTCGTCAAGATTATGAACCCCAAATTAAGCGTGATACCAGAGCAATACTGAGGTGGCTAAACCAGCCCGTTGCGTTGAGATCTTTCATCAAATTGTTGAAATTCACCTCAGAGAGTCCTTCTAGAAGATAATTCCCAAATAAACCATGTCGTGTTGAATTCAACACTGAACAATCACATAGGAGATGAATTACTGTCTCCTCAGTTCCAGGGAGACCGAGTCTCATAGCGTGGTACGTACGCCTAGTGACCAGTAAGTACGTATTCCAGTCTCGAAATGACCTAGCGACTGAAGTTAAGGAGGCGCTGCGAGCGACTCTTGTTTGTAGGTCACGTTACTTTGATAGTCCTGCAGCCATGGTACATTTTACAAAAAAGTGTTTTTAGTTCTTTTTAAGAACTTTTCATGCTTCTTTTGTATTTTGGTTTTCTTTAGTTAAAAAATGTGTTGGTGAGAGAGTCTTTAAGTACCAATGTGTGTGTGTGTGTGTTTCTGTGTGTAAAAAATGTTGATGATGAGTCCACTATCAGTATTATTTGTTTATTTTTTGTTTTGCCATATGCATTACATATTTTTTTTTATTTTTTTTTTCTTGAAAAAATAAAAAAAAGAAAACATAAGGGCGAAGATAATTTTTGTTAGTTCATAAAACAAAATAAAATGTATTAAAGGGCAAGAGTCAGTTAGAGTAGAAAATAAATAGAAACATGTTTGTTGGTTTTTTCAAAAGGTGCTACTTAAGGCCGTTACACACTATCCCACAAAGTCTTAAGTATTTTTCAAAAGTGCTTCCCTGATGTAATTATTCTGTGAAAATGCTCAAAAAACAGTAACAACTTATCATGACGTAAATTACTAAAGACTTTGTGGGATAGTGTATAACGGCATTTAAAAGGATTTTAATAGTTCCTTTTAAAGGTTAAATTTAAAAAATGTACCTTTTACAATAATCTAGCTTTAACAACAAAGTATCTTTTACAAACAGTACCTCTCACACAAAAATACACTTTCTAAAAAGTGGCTTTTGTATTTTAAATAAAATTACCCCAGCTTAACTAGTCTCCCTCCTCAACTAATTGCGGTTTTTTATTATGTCTTTATGTTTCCTTATCGTGTTCATCATCTTAGTTCGTCTTTATAATTGTACTTGTTTCTATGTGCGTGTGCCTGTGTGTGTGCAAATGTGTATTTGTATGTTTTTACTATTAAAAAGAAGAGAGTTTTATGATAACAACTAAGTACAAGTATTAAAATAGCAGTCCATCTATCATTATAAGCTTGTCTCATCTCAAATATCCAACCGAATAAGTACCACCAGACGAGCAGAAGAATAGTTTTATCCCAAGGAGATTATTTTGTTTATTTATTAGTTTACTTTGAATATTGTGGCAAATTTATTATAACATTTTAAATACTCTACTTGCCACAAACAAACACACAAATATACTCGTACATGGCTTAAAGCGTTTCGAAAAGGAGGTATTATTGGTTTTAAGAGTATAAAAGTAACTGAAGGCCTCGATTAATAATTATTAAGAATTTCGATTAAAGTGCATATGAGGTCGTTGTTATTTAATTGAATTTAAGTTTTTGATAAGAAGGAAATTGTGCACTTAAAAGGCTTTAGATTCATAATTTAAACTTAAATGTATAGCGAATAGATTTCCTTTTTGGGTTAAGAAATTATAATATTTATAAGGCAAGTGCGGATCCACAAAGAGAGAGAGAGCGGGGGGGGGGGGTGTCGTGGGTCTCGCTTGGAGGCTGCCTTACTGAATTTCTACCAAACTGAAATCTGAATCCGCTTTTGAACTAAAATGTTCTTGGTTAAGATTGAAAAGCTTTTAGATGATAATTTAAGAATTCTTTTTATATTTTTTCCTTATCAGCTTAGGAATTGTTTCATGCAAAAGAAATTTTTTATATAAAATATGGATATCTTTCAATAAATTATTGCAAACTATCGCTTAACCCTCGAACGGTTCTGGCTGTTGGTTATTTTAATTGAATATTTTATTTAAACGTGAGTTAAATAGAGAGCTTATTAAACCTTTTTCCCAAAACTTTTGTTTTTAATTGAATTTTTGGTAACATAAAGTTCGGAAATGCATTTCAAAAAATTCTCACATCTCCGATCGTTAGGGGGTTAAAAGAAGTAGATATTTATAAGAAGAAGTGAATTTCATTCGTTTTGCGATTAGAGAATCAAAATGAGAGCAATATTACTTTCAAAGCATTAACCCTTGGGCACTTTTTTGGGTAAGAAGATTCAAATGACCCTTATGGTGTTTTCTTTTCTAAAAAATAATAATGCATTATAATTCTGTAATATACAATTGTTATTGATAATCCTTCATTCTTGACTGACCTGAGTTTCGAACCCAGGCGGCTGGTTACCCTGACATGTAAAAATTCCTTTCTTCATAAAAATAATTTAATGAAAATTAAATTTGATGAACCTGATCAAAAAATATTGCAAATTTGGATTAAAAACCATAAATAGTTCAACAAAATTACCACAATACTAATTATTGTGTAATATTTTAATCAGGTTACACGCACCCTTACAAAGTCATAATTTTTTCTTAATTACAATGGAACTAACAAATAGCTACGTTTTACACTCAACACTTATTTGTATTAACCGTGTTAAAGGTTGAATGCAAAGTTTGTACTAATAACCGATATTCACCACGGTTGTAGCAATTTTCAACATTAAATTTTCTTTGAATTCCAATAAGAATTAACAACACTGATTTTCAATAGTCAAAGTCAGCTGTTGTTAAAAATTTTGCGCCAAAAAAAATAATTAGTGCCGGTTTACTTACGTCAAGTTTGACTCGTCAAGTTTTGAGCTTTTAGGAGAGAAGGGAAAAGAGTATGCCATTTATTTTCCCCTCTCTCCTAAAAACTTAAGACTTTACGAGTCAAACTTGACGTGTCTGAACCGGCATTTATTAAAGAAAAAATAAAAACATACGACAAACAAAAAGTTTTTTATA
Organism: Pollenia labialis; assembly: GCA_949318255.1. Classification (NCBI taxonomy): domain Eukaryota; kingdom Metazoa; phylum Arthropoda; class Insecta; order Diptera; family Polleniidae; genus Pollenia; species Pollenia labialis. The sequence continues at coordinate 39,799,926 of OX439141.1, read as the reverse complement.
TCCATCACTATATAACCAAAAATCACAATTTAACACAAATTGTACGCAAACACAAGAAAAAAGTTAATAAAAAAATACTTCCTTGCACAAAAAAGTACTGAATGCAGATGCAAAAAAGGGTATTATTTCACACTCAATTATAACTGGGGGTAAGAAATGGAACAAATTTGCCATTTGTTTTTAGAAACGACAACTTTTCACGTTTTTGCATGTATTTTTAAAATAGAACAAAAACGCGCGCAAATGGTAGCATACATGGAATATTATTGTCCGAAAAGAAAACTCCATTAGAGTTCTATAAAGACAAACGAGAAATCAATAATTTTATTTCGAAATATTTACTTTTTTTTTTATAATATTTAAAACTTTAAGCATTTGGGTATTTTAAGTTAAAGTGAACGATGTCATTATTCTTTTTGGAATTCGCAAAATTATCGATTTAAAAATACAGCTAAAAGGCTTTCAAAAATAAACAACTTATTGTTTTTTAAGGACTTTTAAGAACATTAACCCTTAATAGTTTTGGCTATAAATTAAAAAAAAATATTTTTAGTAAATTTCACAAAGTTGCATGTAAAAATATTTGGTTTGAAGTTCAAAATTTTGAAGTGAAGTATTTTAAAGAAATTTCGGACCATTAACCCATGTATGCTCTTTTTTTACTCGTCATTGTTTGTGTTTCTTGTGCAATACCTTTTTGGTATATTGTTTGTAATAAAGTATTTCTTTGCACTAAAGTCTCCAAAATAATATTTAAAACAAATTTAAGTTTTTAATATTTTAAAGGTTAAGGGTCAATAATAACCCTTAACAAATTGTATATCATTTGATATGGATTCTGTTAGCTTAATGATATCATGCAATTGTTGTTTGTGTACAACAACAATTTTAGGGCATTTATAACAGTTAGGGATGGGCGAGTTGAAAAAATATATCGATATATATCGAATCGATATTTTTTAGAGTATCGATATTTATTATTTCAATAATATCGATATATCGAACGTATTTTGCTGAAACTATTAAAAAATTCAGTATACCTTTGTACAAACATATCGAGCGCTAACCGCGAAAATAACGTAAGCGCCAAAAATTAAATTGTACAGGAGAGAGTTTTTTTTATTTTATTTCATATAAATTTTCTTTGAAATTTGTCGCTTACGATAAAATTGTTCTTGCTGTAAAATCGTCACGGTACCTTATGAGACCATGAGATTTTAGGAGATGATGCAAATGTTGCCGATGCAGTCATTAATTAAAAAAAAGAAAATTGAAAATGCTGTCGGTTACGTAATTTTCGCGGTTAGGGCTCGATATATATATAACAAATTAATTATATGAAATTAAATTGTTACTTTTTATTGTTTCATTTTATTTAAAAAAAATTAATAACAAAAAAATTTAATCAAAACAAAAAATTCAATTATAACAAAAGGGAAGAATACAAAAAACCATAAGAAAAAAAAATAAATTACGAAAAGTTTAAATGAAAGTAAATAAGTCATAGAAGTATCAACTTTCCTTAAAATTTGAATTGCACCCAAAAAGTACCAACTGGTTTTAGTCAAACCAGTAATCATCAGATATGGACATCAGGAGCACTCTCTGTTTTATGTGCACTCCAGACAATCTGCTTCTTGTATCCGGCACTGCTTCTTATAAATGCCAATTATTTTAGATCTTCATATTTGTTTAAAAAAACATATGATGCATGCAATGATTCCAATTCTTAAAAAACATATTGTTTGAAAAACGGCTAAGATTTTGAGTTCTTAATGAAGACTGACTTTAAAAAATATCGAATTCGATAGTCGTATTTCAATATCGATACATCGATATATCGGTATTTAAAATATCGGCGATATATATCGATTAAATTATTTTTAAATATATAGCACTGTTTTTTTTTTGTTTGTTTTTATTTGTGGTTAATATTTAAAATCCTCTACAATCTGAGTTCTAGAACTGTTTTTGTTAATTTTTTATTAAAAAAAAGTTAATAAATTCTTCTGTGTGAACACACGTGCTGTATTGGTTAATTTTTTACATAAATTTATTTGTTTTATTATCAAAAAGTAATTTAAATTTTTGGGAAAACAAAATTTAAATTTTCAAAAGATTTTGTTATTCGTGCTTAATTCCCAGTTTTTATTATTGATAAAAACACTTGAAATTTATTGTTGATGGGATAAGCTATTCCTATGTGTTTTTATCAATAATAAAAACTGGGAATTGAGCACGAATAACAAAATCTTTTGAAAATTTATTTGTTTTATTGTATTTTTATTCCCATAATGGTAGGGGTACCATTATGACCCCGATTTCGTTAACTTTATTAATTTCTTATCAAACTGTTTTCTTAATTATGTATGTCGACACTCGGCTTTAAAATGACCCAAAACTTTTATTATTTAAAAAAAAAATTAAGTTGGGCGTATTTTAATTGCACGTTTAATAGAAAAAGCGCTTAAATGGTGGTCAGGGGACAAAATTGACGTCAAGTTTGTTTTTAATTTTGCTAAATTTATAAGTTGCTCTAAAATCTGTATTTAACATTTTTTAGCTTGTTTTTTTTCAAAATTGAAAAATTATCCCTTTAACGTGCAGGGGACAAAAATTACTTAATTTTTTTTAAGTATAGAAAAATATAATTTCTTTTAGTTATTCATTACGCTTGAAGAGCTTTCTGGTTATTTTTTGAAATTTTTTTTAACCCTATTAGGCACTTAAGACCAAATTTCTTTTTGCTAGAAAAAATCGAAATGTTTGTTAATATTTTTGAAAAGCTGATTACTGTTATAAACTTTTTTACTTATTTGGCCAAAAATTTTTAATGTTTTTAAAAATTTTATAGTGTTTTACACAATTTTTTTCTAGAATTAACCCATTTGAGCAATTTTTGTTCCATTTTTTTTTTATTTTAAATACTTCTTTCCTCAATTGCTGAAGAAATAAGATTTTGTACAGTCTTTTAGAACTTGAATAGCTTCAATAGAGTTTTTGTTAGAGTTAACCCTTTAATGTTTAAATTGTTTGTAAATTTAATTTAATGTTAATGATTTAATTTTCTTTAAATTAAGAATTGTTTTGTTAAAAAATTTTTCTTTTCTGTTAAAATTTTCCATTCAGTGCTTCTTCTTGGTCGCTATTGATTGCTTTTTAAGTTCCGGTGACTTGATTTTGTTTTTTATACTGTCTTGTTGCTTTTTTCATAACCGACATGATTCTTTCAACATTAAAAACAAAAAATTGTTTTTATGAAAACTTGTTTTTATGTAAACGGTTTTTTTGTTTTCCCTTTTGAATTTCAGCTCTTTTGGTTGAGAGTGCCTGGATGGGGGTGTGTTATTGCACCCAAATACCCAACTATCAAAAAACTAAAAATAAAAAAATGCTGGCATTCTTAAGTCAAAGCAAAAACATGGCAAAAGAAAAGCTTAAAAATAGAAAGAACTAGGCGAATTAAAGTAAATATTTGGAGCATAAAAATAAGTTCTTCATCAAAAATATTCGTCTACAAGAGCATCTAGCAAAGGCATCATTAACAGTTGGAATTTTCACTCTCTCAACTGACTGTTAAGAAATCTGGCTTTTTGTCGTTTGTTTTTGCAGTCTATATAATTTTTTTGTTCAAACTATTTGTCCGACTGTCAGTCTTTCATTTACAAGTCCTAATATTTTTTTTCCTTTTTATTTCAGTGTTTATAGAAAGTGATTTCAACATTTGCTTTGTCACTTCCTTTATCTATACCTCCTTTGGTTTTATTTTTTTTTCACAAAATTTTTTCATTTTTGGTATTTTTCTCTTGTTATTGAAAACTGTTTGCTGAAAGTTAGTCAGTCAGTTCGACTTTATATTACATTGACACTGTATAGTTGTTGCATTCTGAGAAATCTGCAAATGAAAAGAAAATAACTTAAATGGCACAACAAAATGTTTAATAAAAGCTACAAAAAAAATGTTTCCTAACTTTTTTGTAAAATACTGAGATTTTTCCATCTTTATAAAAAGTTCAATAATGCCTTCAGTTCATCATAGAATTGACAATTTGGACGAAATTTGCATTTGATCATGTGTAAAAAGAAATCGTTGATGACAATGACGATACTGCAGCAGCAACTTCTGCTTGAATGATGAAGCTGGTGTTGATGTTGATGGCGATGATAATGGATAAAAAATGAATGAATTCATTCGTATTGTTTCTGTCCATCGTTTCTTTTCGTTTCTCTTATACAGTTGCTTCAACAATGTTGAAATGTTAAAATGTGGAAGGAAGCATCACCACGTAGCGTATGATTAATAAATTGTCACAACGTTAAAAGCAAAATAAAACAATACAATTCTTTTATTATTATTATTGTTGTTGTCGTCGATGTTGTTGCTGCAAATTATTGCAAATATATGCTGTTGATGTGCAACATACAATGAATGCCAAACAAAATAATAATATAAAGCATGAGAAGAAAATTTGTTGCAAATAAAACCTGACAGAAATTTCCTCAATATGAAAATATACATAAATCGTTAATTGATTTTTTTCTTTGTTATCTGCGTTTCTTCCATAAAAATGTTCGTTTTCAAAATGTTGCGATATCAAAGGAATTTTTGGAACTTTGTACGTTATTAAACGCTAGGAATTTTGTGGTTGTCGTTTAGGAAAATGTAAATGTAAAGAAAGGGTTGGTCTTAAGAAGATAATAAAGGAAAGAGTAACAGATGGGCTTAAGTATCCTTTATATAAATATGACTGCTTAAAGGACATGTATCAGACAAGTGGATTGTGCATTTTCATAAATTGTCTTCGGAGACTTCTATTTAAACAAAATTTTGCAAAATATATCTTTTAAGGCTTGTTTTCACAACTTACCGATAGCAAAAGGTTGGGTTTTATCGTCCGCATAAAAAGTGTTCCATTATTACAACTTTACTTTAACCTACCAGGTATGGTGTACATTAGGGTGGCCGTTATTTACTTTTTTTTTATTTCTTAGATTCTCGCCCCCCAAATCGGTTCAGTTTTATGTAAAAAAAAATACAAAAAAATTTCGTAGCGAGAAATTGTGTTTTAGGGGGGGCGTCCGCCCCTCAAATGTAATTCAAATGTAATTTGTTTGCATATTACTATCTCTTAAAAACAACATTTTACAAGAATATGATATATGGCAATATTTTAGCTCTTCTAGTCAACAACATTAGCTTCGAAGAAAGTTTTTTGCTAAAATTAATATTTTAGAAAATAATTAAGAAAATAACAACAAAATACCAAACTTTTTATATACGTTTTAAATATATAAAAGCCGGATTTAATGTCATGTGACAAAATTTTGAAATCGATGTCTTCCGATTAGGATGAAATTTGCACCAAGGTTAGTCCTATTGGATGGTAGTTTAGACACAAATTTTCAACAAGATCGGTCAAAAAGTTTCAGAGTTAGAGGGGGTCAAAGTTTGAAATTTTGGCCATACAAGTATTTTTTCTCATCCATGTAACTTATTACCTATTGGTGTTAGCAAAATTTGTCCCAAGTAGCTTCGATAGCTATTTTATCAATCTTTTTGAAAAAAATTTTTTTGTTTTTTTAAAAAATTTAAAAATTTTTTTTTTAATTTAAAACTTGGCGGACGCCCCCCCTAAAACACAACTTCTCGCTACGAATTTTTTTTGTATTTTTTTTACATAAAACTGAACCGATTTGGGGGGGGAGAATATAAGAAATCAAAAAAAAAAAGTTCTCCATACAACTAACGGCCACGCTGGTGTACATTACTTTATCTAATCGTTCACTTTAGGTAAAAGTACAATTTAAACAATGGAACACTTTTTATGCGGTCGATAAAACCCTAACTTTTGCTATCGGTAAGTTGTGAAGACAAGCCTCAAAGATATATTTTGCAAAATCAAAACACGGCTGCCTCTAATTTTTCCCAAAAAGTGTCTTATTGTTGTTGTTTTTTTACATGCCTCACCGAAAATAACATTTTTTTTGTTTAGACTTTTAAATAGAGATGCGATTTCTATGCAAATGCGTGTTTTTTTTTTGGTAGTTTAAGAACGATGTCGACCAATTATCTTTCCGAATCATTTAATTTGCGGTAAAATGGCATCGATTTGTTTTTGCATATTGTTCCATATTTTGGTGAAAATGCATATTTAGGTTTTGAATGCATATTTTGACATTTTCGAGAGATTTTTTTCTTTAATTTTCATATTATAAAAAAAAAATCTTACAAAAACAATATTCGAAAATTTGTTTGTAGTGAGACGACATGTCTTCGGTTTTTAACGACATGTTTTCGTTTTTAAACGACTTCAAAACTAATCATCTTGAGTATACCATTGAGTAGTAGACTACTCCTTTGTAATCCAAAGCTGGGTTATATAGTCCTGCCCTATTAAATCACAATGTTAAATAGATCATGTTTTTTCCATAAATTGTGGTACCTTTGGACTAGTCAAGTCCCTTATGGGCTCTTTATGGTTATGCAATGAAAAAAGTAAAAGAAATATTAAATTTCAACAACATGTTCAGAATTTTTGTTCTTTATGGCAAGAGCTACAACTTTGTCTCAGAACGTAAATCAAAATTCCAAACGGTTTGCAAGATATGAGCCTGAGAAAATTATCACTTTTTTGCAAATATGACACTGAGGCCCAAAATTTTTGGGGCCCATAAAAAAAGTGCAGGTTTTTTTTTTTTGTTTATTTCCCTTAGCTGAACTCGCGAAGCTCGCCGCTTGTCCGCAGGAACTAAACCAGAGTCTCTGTCGGACCCCGGCGCTGATAGACTAGCTCACAACCAGCTTGCCTACCGGGGCTAGCAAAACTGGGAGATACGGTTATTTTTTTTTTGGTCTTTTATCACGTAGTGGTGTCCGTATATGGTTATTTATACATGATTTAAAAAACTACACAAGTCTAAGTTTCTACACTTTCTACAGATGTTGGCCTTAAAAAGAAAAGAGGATAATATAATCTCTCGAGACTTTCACTTTTTCACCACAGCCTAAAAAACTAGAAATTCTTTTTTTTAAAATTTAATAATTATCTTTGAATCGAATCAGCGGTTTCGGTACTAGTTGGCTCATTAAAAGTCTTCTTAAATGTTAAATTTTTCAGTTTTTCCAACAACTCTTTCATAAGATGTATTTTTTTTTCACGAAAAACACTTTTGGGGACACGAAGAAAAATAAAAAAAGGGGCTTAATTTGGAGGCGTGTCATAAAAGTAATAATATTAAAATCTGTACATACGTTTTTTTAGAAGGACTTTCTTGGCATGTAAAAAAAATTGGACATTTGGGGGACGGATCCAAGCTGGCATAAGTGGCGCCCAGAATTTGAGGTCGGATTAAAAAGTCATCCAAGGCAAAAATTAAGCCCATGTCAAGCCATGAACAACGATATGTGATATGATGAGATCGGACTTTAAATGCCAGCGCTATACATAAAAACCCAAAAGGGCTGTATTTTGGGGCGTGGATTTCAATTCCATCTTGCTTAGGATAACTAGATTTCAATTCCATCTTGCTTAGGATAACTAGAACCAATTTGACAGCAATATTTGCTTTTGAGTTTTCCAGAAGTTAACATGTTTTCAAAAGTAGGGTAGACAGACGGACATGGCTTAAAGTATCACATGGTATGATCAACATAGAATACCCTCTTCACAACTAGTGGTGGAGGGTATAAAAATGCGTCCTCTTTTATTTATCCTCAATTTTTTATGTTATTGACCGAATATTTTCTAGCTGTGTTACAAAAGTCGCACTCCTAACCCCTACCAATCCGCCCCCAACTGTGCCTTCAAAGAGTTAAAACACATAAATTTGTTTACCTCTATAATAAATTCTTTTCTATTTTTAAGACTTGTTTCTTTAAGGATTTTTTTTTCACCAAACATTTATGAATAAATAACTTTTTTTTGGGTGTAGTTTCTTGATTTCAATTCTTCCCCTCCAAAGAATAATATCTAAACTTTCCACTGAAACTTACTACATTTTTATTGCTTTTGTTCATCATCATCATGCTCATCAGTAGCACAAGAAAAGCAAAAACAAAAAAAAAGTTTAAAAAAGTTACAGGAATAAGAAACATAAATGTGTCACATTGTCTGAAACGAACGTTAAATGCCCTGCATTTAAATTTTTTTGTTTTTTATTGTTTAGGTTTAATTATTTTTAATAAACAATTATTTAGTTGTGACAATAAGGAATTGTTTCTTTACTTAAAAAAAAAATTGTTTTTGCAATGATTGCAGTGCCAAAATTTTATTTATACTTTTCATGCCGTCATTACAATGTGTTACAACTGTAATGGGAATAGGAATTTGTACATAAGTTTACATAAGTTTTTTGTAAGTGTAGAGGGGAGCAGAGCATTGTCCTTTTTCCTTGTCATATTCCTTAGAAACTTTCAACATGAGTATGCACTTGTCTGGTTGAAGGACTTGAGTTTAAATAGGAGGCTTGTTCTGAAAGTATTTAATAGAACAATACCAAATTATACCATGGAGCAAATACTTCCTTAAAAGTGTAGCTAAGTTTTCTTGTTTTAGCTTGAATTTTAGGTCTTTACAAAGGACATTTTTGGCTTTGATCCAAGCTGTTTCAATACTACAAGTATGACTCTTTTTTAATGGACAAAACTATTGGCTTCAATCGTTGCTAAAATTTCGCTTCTAATGATAGTCACTATAACATTAGTTCTACTCACAGCTCTTTGCTGCACACAAGTTGAATACAAATATGTATAATTTTGCTAAAATCTTAGCTTAAATATGGCTACAGTTTTGGCTTCAATTAAAGTTTCAATTGCAATTATGCTAGCAGATTTCGGCACCAATATCGCATTTTTTATGCTGACTTTTGGCTCAAGTCGCAGCTTGTAAAATACTAAATTTTTAGCTCTAATTGAAAATGTCTTAAGGATTAAACTGTAGCTGTAGCTGGAACTGCAAAATTTTAACAACAAAAAGAAATTATATTTTACCTCGAATCATTGCTACTAATATATCTAGATTTAAGCACTACTTGGGGCTCTTAATGGACTATAAGTTCAATTTTAATGCAAGCATAATATACACTATACTCTAGTTTCTATCTTTGGACTTAATGTAAATTCAGTTCGATTCGTAGAGAACCATATTGATTCTAAATTGGCTACGATTTCAGGGCTAATAATATCTTTTAATATATATTGCTTTTGTAAATAGCTTTAAATAAAATAGAATTTGAGCTCCAAATGCACAATATCAATTCTTCACAGAAAGAAAAACACTCGGGATAAATCAAGTTTTTTGGGATTACTTTAAGTACGAGTCGTACTCAAAAATTCAAGTACTCAAAACAATCCTAAATGGGATTTCTTTCGAAAATCAATTCCTTTTCAAAGTTTTTTTTTTATATTTACAACAACACAACACAAGTTTGAAAAAAACCGGTTTGCTTATTGTGTGTAGAAAAAACAAAACAGGAAAAACACACACATCTGTATATATTAATTTCATGTTTAACCCTCCGGCTTGCGCATGTTTTGATTTTCTTTACACATGGAAAAAGGTCTGGCCAGACTCATGTGTACAACGAAGGGTTAAAAAGTAAATTTGAACTCATGCTACTCATTTAGTCTATATTTTTGGTTAAATATGTACATAAAATTTCTAAAATAAAAACCATATCAGGCATGATGTTGGTGTTTTATCATTCTGTAATGTGTAATACGGGTAAGTAAATCAATCATAATCATTTTTTCTTTGTAATTTCTTTTTTGTTTGTTTTTTTTTCAATCATGAATTCGGGATAAAATCAACTTTATATTACTTGAAACAAGCTTATTTTGAGATTTATTCAATCTTAGTTTTACTAAAATCAATCTCATTTTCGGATTATTTCAAGTACGAAAACGGGATTGAATATGGATAATTTAAGAATTTTGGGATTACAAATCCCTACTTGAATCCATCTTTCTGTACTTGATTCAAGAAAATCCGTACTCACCGTACTATTAATACCGCTCCGGATTGATTTGAGTACGGATGGATTGATTTTTCCTTTGAGTGTACGTGTCGCTTAAAATTATTTACAATCGTAGCTTTTGTTGTAGGAAAAAATGGACTACAATTTTGGATGTATTTAACTATAATATTAGCTCTTGCTGTCGTTAAATATCTACCACTAGGCTATTTCTAATAGCAGCTATATTTTAGGTTTGCTTGTATTTTTTTGAGCAACGAATCGACTCTAACTTTAGGTTAATTTTAGCTTTAAAAAGAATCAAACCTCAGCTCAATTTTTGGCTTTAAATTGACTGATTAAGAGCTCTAAATGAAAAGCTCTATTTTCTTTATTTGTATCTCCAAATGAATTACGATTTTTAATTTATTCCAATCAGCAAATATACTCTAAAATAAGCTTTTTTCGTAGCTCTAAATCAGTGACAACCAAGCCCCGAACGCACGCACCCAAAGATATTATGTGCTTGTGTGCGTGGTGGTGCTTTCACAAAGCTTGAGCAGAGACTGATTTTGTGAAACGAACAAAGTTGTTGTATACATGTGAATTACCAACCGTGACTGTGAAATACGATTACTGAAATACTCGCGAGTCTATGGAGTGGTTATGACTGCTCTAAATATACCAAAAATTCAACATTAATCGTTGATTTAAATAAACTACAATTTGTTCTGTATTAATATCTTTCTATTTATATTTGTTATTCGCTTATCGCTATTCGCTTATACAATGTTGACGCCAAACGTTAACATTTAGATTTAAATTTTAGTTTGTTGAATTTTAAACTATCCAAGCCACCCTCGTATCTAATATTATATAGAACATTGTAAGTAAAAGTATTGTTGCACTTAAACTAATTTTACCGTTGGGTTCAAGGAAAACTTTAACTTTATTTGCATTTTAAATTTGACAATACATATACATACATACATCTCTACTAACACACACACAGTGAAAAATCCTTAAAAACATACAACCCTTAAGTTCTGACGAAAGTCGCTAACTTATTTCTATAACTCAGCAAAACTAGTAGCACATTAATATGGGTTAAATGGGTTTGTAACGAATTATTATTTTTTGGCTACCAGATGCTACTTATTTCTAGAATTAGCTCGTTGGTGTTAAAACTAATTGCAAAGTAAATAAACACGCCACAAGTAGTTTTAATAATAAATAATGCATATATTATAAATGCTTAATCTAGTAGCCTATCAAAGTAGCCACCAAGATTAAAAGAAGCCAAGTAAGATTGCCTGATAATCTGTGAAATGATAAATGGACAAACATAAAGCTGTAAAAAGAAATTGGTCAACCAAATTTTCATATAAAGTGATTTAGTTATTAACATAACTTTCAGAACTACTGGACTTGGTAAAAAAAACATGGAAAAACATAGAAAGAGTATCCATTCAACTACAAACCTACAACTGCATCGAATTTATTATACTCTGCTTCATTTGGCAGTATGTGGTTTTTACCAAATGAAAATATTTTTGTATCCTTCAAAGAAAATTATTTTCAAAACCAACTCTAAATTTTTAAAACATTTAAAATCCTCTTACAAGAATTTTTAGTTAAAAAACACAAAAAAAAAAAAAAAAACTTTAAAATATTTTTATTGCTACTGACCAAAATTTTCCAAAAGATTTTGATTAGCACAGCAACTCCAAAGAATTTCATACACTAAAGACTCCATAAGCTTTTGTTTTATGTCCTTTACTGGAAATGATGTTCATCTTTAATGTAGAGTTGTTCTTAAAAAGTGAACAACAAAAAACTAAAGTTAAATTCTTTGCTACTAAAGACAATTTGCTATTTATTTTAAAGTTTTTTTTTTTTTTTTTATTTAGGTTCCACTATGGACCATCATCATTTCCAGCGCTCAACACACAACAAAAACTTACATAGTAACAATCCAACTTTTTCATTGCTTTAATTTTTTTTTTTTGCTATCGTTATCAAAAATGCTATTTTTTGCTGTAAACCCAGTGTTTTCGTAAACAGCTTTTATATTGTTGTTTAAATGTGTGTATTTATGAGGAAAACAAAAAATGTCGAAAGAAATTTTCTCCCTTACATTTCTTTAATTTAGCTTCAATTAAACAGCAACAGCAATAAATTAATATTCGGAAGGGAAATTAAGTGAATAATGCAACACTACATTTCGTTACCGTTTCTTCGTTTTTCATTTCAACAGAAAAGTGTTGTTAAGTCTTGTTGTTGTTATCGTGGTTGCATAGCCATTATCCAGACTTGCAATTTTTAAAAATTCTGCTTAGAAATTGCATTAGTGTCCAGATTATGAAATTTTAGTTTTGCAATTTTTGTATTTTTTTTTTCAATACACCTACTGCCAACAACTTCATGTTGAAAAGTTTGAGACTTACAAATAAAACAGAATTGCAGACTACATGGAACTGAGTGCCCCTTCCCAATCTTCTCCTCCCCCTCTCACCAATAAAATCAAAAATTGCTGAAACAAATATTGCAAGTCTGAATAATGAAATATTAAGCAGAGTGTTTAAATGAAATTGTTTAAGGACACCCCAGCAGCAAACCGTACTTTTTCTCCTTTGCATTGCAAATTATTCTTTTTTCATTATTAATTTATGTCTTTCTCTACATACATAAGTAGTTAATGTTGTTAATTAGTTTAAAGGCATCTTTCCTTTAAAGCATTTTTCCATAGCGGTTTTCTTTGTAAAGATATTGCCAAGTGACCCAAATTAAAGGGTTACTTCAGAGTAATTTAAACAGGTTTTAACGGACATTGCAATACACTTTTGAATTTGTGTTTTTATGTAGAAACAACTGGCCAAAGACATAACTATTGATTAAAGAAATAATAAAACTCTTTTAAATTTGGAAAAAAAAATTACGCAAAATTAAACTTATTTTCAAAACTACATATTGAATTTAAACTAAAAAATGTGCAATTTACATGACAACATTTTTAATACAAAAGCAGACTTTTTTACATAAAAACTGACATTTGAAGCGGCTACGTATTTTTGTGTTTTACAGAAAATGTTACTTTTTACACAAAATGTTACTTTTCTCATAAAAAGATACTTTTTACACAAAAAGATACTTTTTACACAAAAAGCTTTTTTTTACACAAAAAGTTAAATTTTACACAAAAAGTTACTTTTTACACAAAAAGGTAATTTTTACACAAAACGGTACTTTTTACACAAAAAGTTACTTTTACACAAAAGGTTACTTTACACAAAAACTTACTTCTTACACTAAAAGTTACTTTTACACAAAAGGTTACTTTAACACAAAAGATTACTTTTGCACAAAAGGTTCCTTTTTAACCAAAAAAGTTATTTTTTACACAAAAAATTACTTTAAACAGAAAATGTTAATTGTTTTTAAAAAGTTACTTTTTTCACAAAATGTTTCTTGTTACACAAAAAATTCCTTTTAACACAAACTTTTACTTTTTATACAAAAAGTTACATTTTACACAAAATGTTACTTTTTACACAAATGGTACTGTGTACATAAAATGTTACTTTTTACACACAAAGCTACTTTTTACACAAAAAGTTAAATCTTACGCAAAATGTTAGTTGCTACACAAAAAGGTACTTTTTACACAAAAAGTTACTTTTACACAAAAGATTACTTTTTACACAAAAAGCTACTTTTTACACAAAAAGCTACTTTTTACACAAAAAGCTACTTTTTACACAAAAAGCTACTTTTTACACAAAAAGCTACTTTTTACACAAAAAGTTAAATTTTACACACAAGGCTACTTTTTACACTAAAAGGTACTTTTTACACAAAAAGCTACTTTTAAAAAACAAAAGGTTACTTTCACGCAAAAGGTTACTTTTTGCACAAAAAACTTACTTTTTACACAACAAGTCACTTTTTACACAAAAAGTTACTTTTTTACAACTTTTACAAGAACTCACTTTTAACATTTGTTTTAAATCTCTTTACTTATTTTTCTTTAAACTTTGCCTTGCAAAAATTGTAGCGTTTAAGAAAATATTGCAAAAAAATTCAGGTGTGGTTTAACCTTAATATGCGCAATTCTTCCATATGTCCCCTTTATTAACCTTGTAATGTATCTCTTTCCTCTTACACAAAATGTTAGTTGCTACACAAAAAGGTACTTTTTACACAAAAAGTTACTTTTACACAAAAGATTACTTTTTACACAAAAAGCTACTTTTTACACAAAAAGCTACTTTTTACACAAAAAGCTACTTTTTACATAAAAAGCTACTTTTTACACAAAAAGTTAAATTTTACACACAAGGCTACTTTTTACACTAAAAGGTACTTTTTACACAAAAAGCTACTTTTAAAAAACAAAAGGTTACTTTCACGCAAAAGGTTACTTTTTGCACAAAAAAGTTCTTTTTTACACAAAAAACTTACTTTTTACACAACAAGTCACTTTTTACACAAAAAGTTACTTTTTTACAACTTTTACAAGAACTCACTTTTAACATTTGTTTTAAATCTCTTTACTTATTTTTCTTTAAACTTTGCCTTGCAAAAATTGTAGCGTTTAAGAAAATATTGCAAAAAAATTCAGGTTTGGTTTAACCTTAATATGCGCAATTCTTCCATATGTCCCCTTTATTAACCTTGTAATGTATCTCTTTCCTCATGTGTAGACATCTAACGTCGAAAATACCTTTTTCCATTTACCAAACTTGCTAAGCTAAAACTTATAAGCAACGGAATGCACCCTTCACTGCTGTTCCTTTAATAAACTGGATCATAGTGGCCGGGTTAAAGGGCAGCATAAACGGCAGCAGCTTGCAACAAACATTTGCAGCAGCAATCACCTTTGTTGCTGGTAATATCACAAGGTGCAACAGAAAAACAAAAACCAAAGTGTAATTCATCTAACTAACTCCCTTGCTATTCTAGACATCAACACAGCACACAACGCAGCTCAGGACTTTGCCGGGTCGCTGGCGTTAATAAACAACTATTTCTTTGGGAATTTTGTTTGGCACCCGTTGGAAACAACACTGCCACAGGGAGCAAAAAAAAACTAGTGGAAATTGCATTAGCTCACCACTTCTTACCACCATCATCCAGTAGTTTACGTTGTTTTGCATTGTTTTGTTTTAAGTTTTTGCTCTTTTTTACTCGTTTACTCTTTTTTTTTAAAGTGCAATAAACATCAAGAGCAGGCGGGCAGTCAGTCATTCAGTAAGTCTGTCATCTACTTGTTTAGAGACGGAATGAAGAAGGCAAAGTTCCAGGTTCAAATTGTTTATAAAATTAACATTCTATATACTTGACTGCTTACTTTAAAGCAGCAATAATGACTATTTATAAATAGAAAAAAACATTTTTTCTTTCCTAATTTAAAAAGGTGTGAGGAAAGATTTTTTAATTTATTTTACATTTTTAAACACAAATTGTGGTTTCAGAGAACAACAGTTTTCCTCTATTTTATCTGAAGTTAGCAAATTAAACCTTTAGTTACTCGCTAAATTATCATTGGTTATGTGGCAAGTGGTACTATACTCTTGGAACCACATATCGTCCAGGTCCGTATCCTCAATTTCTGGCCACAAAAAGCCGGATATCATCTTGCGATAGCGAACACCATTCACGGTAACTTCTTGGCCGACCTTATTTTCGAAGAAGTACGGCCCATAAGCCGCACCAAACAGTCACACTTTGTGGATTCATCGGCTTTTCAACAATCACTCGTAACTTCTCATTTGCTCAAATACGGCAATTCTGCTTATCAACGAATCTACTGAGGACTGAGGTGAAAGTGTGCCACGAATTTTGCATTTTGCTTTGAACGCTCATTTTCGTAAAAGGCTTCAACAATCTTAAAGCGCTGCTCAATTGTGGAGAGGAACCATGGTAGAATTTTTTAATTAATTTTTCATATTATAATTTTTTATTTTAATTTTACAATATTTTCATTGTTCGATTAAAATAACGAAAAAAAAAATTACGAATTAACGTGGGGACCGAAAAGTTTGGAGTTATTGCGATTTAACGCTATTTTTCAAGAACCAACAATTTTATTTATTTATTTGCTAAATTTCATTAACCGGCTTCCGAATTATTGAGATTTTCGATTTAACGGGTTACGAATTTTCGCGATTCTACCGTAGTTCCATGTACAGCATTTATTAAATATCTTTAATATCCTTTATGTAATTTTTAAAATTCCCGCATAAATAATAAAAAATAACCAAGAAATACACAGACCTTTAAAACTTACCTCTCCGCTTTTTCCAAGTCATTTTTTAAATTTTGAAAACAAGTTTCCTTAATAAAAAAACCATTTCAAATAACTTTTCAAAATCAAAAGTAATTAAAAGAATTTTAAAACGAAAAGTTTGCCCTTTTCGTACCTGAAACGCGCAAATCCACCCTTTTTGTTATTATTGGGTGGTATTATTGATTCCGTCTCGCAAGTGCGGAAAGCAATTTTTGTGCGGAAGCCAAATTTTTAATAATTCATTCCGTTTGTTCGGTACATTTCTTTGATAATTTAAAATCTAAAATGGAGCAGATAATTCAATGCTGTATTTAGTGATTATTCTGAGCCGTAAACGAGGTAAACAAGAAGGACTTTAACGTCCAATATCCAAAGATGATTTGCCATTAGTAACGTTACATGTGGATCAATGAATGCTTCTTCTTAATATTTTAAATATTTGTCAGTCTTACATTTTATCTGTAATGCTTTTTGGGATGTCCTGTCATATCCTACTGACAAAAGCGTACTCATACATTCAAACTTATGATCATGGAAACAGTAAATATGCAATTGCATGGTTTGTCTTGTGCGACCAATCAAGGCGGAAACAATATGTTTGTCCGTTTTAGAGCTTTTTATGCATATTGGTATCGGTATGTTTGCGGATAATTTGCATATTTTAGCTATTGCTGCTTTTGTTTTTTGCACACATATTTCACGTTTTGAAGCATATTTTAATGCATGTTCAGCAAATAAAATATTTCTAAAACTCTGGTTATCAGATATTTTGTCTGTTGCTTTAATTTCGCCATCTACATTCAATTTTCACTCCACAATTTTAAGCCAAAGCAAGTTTTCGGTAAGAAGATAGATGTTATTCCAAACTGTTGTGTTTTATATATGTATATGCAAAATTTAGGGGAAAAAAGCAATTATATAAATTTGTTCTGCTACATAGAAATCTAGACGCATCGTTTAGTAAACCGATCGAATCAGAAACACTGTTTAAAGTGATCTCTTCGTGTCCGTTCGTTAATCTGGCTGGTTGTCTGTCCATGTAAACCTTGTGCGGAAAGAAAAGTAGCTGTTTTTAGATAATTTGATAAAATTTGGTAACTACGTTTTAATTGTCATAATAACGAAACCTATTTTAATTGTAAGAATCGCTCTATAATATCACATGCAAACTTCTTTCTTTATGTCTATAAACCATTTTGTTTTGGCCCAAAATATCTTACTGCAAATAAAATATGGTTGAGTCGGTTCAGATTTAAACATACAGCTTCTATTCAAATATCAATCCCTAAAATATTCAAACTATTTCATCTTTTCAAATATTAATATACATAATTTAAAATTTAGCTACATTTCCTTTAATCCCTTTAAGACAAAATATCTTATATACTTATTTGGTGTATCTAGATAATATTCAGCACAAATAACTCTTATATGATTCTTTACCTTATAACATAACTTTATTCTGGTGAGCCCTGAAGAAAGTTTATTTTAATGCAAATATTAATTTTGGCCATATTTTTTGGCCATATTTTTTTTAATGTTTAGTGCATATTTTCAAATTATTAGCATGTAATCTTAATAGCATTACTTACTGTGTTGTTGCCAAATAGTACTGAGGCAATTAAACGAATGAAATTAAGGTGTAATTTTGTTTTGTGAGTTTAATTTTTAAGGCAATTACCCGAATTGGGTATTTAAGCGTAACGCAATGGATTTTTGTGTGAAAAAAGGAAGAAAACAAACGGGGATTTAAAACTCAAGGTAAATAAGCGTGAAAGGCATTTAGGCGTGGGGTTATTACCCGGGTTATTCTGTATGTACAACATCAACTTCATGTGACCTCATGAAAATGTAAAATATCTAATCAAAGACCGATAGAAGTCAGGATTGGCCGTGCGGATATATATCTACTTTGTAATTTATTACTAATACCAGTTTTAAAAACGTAGTAGCTTTGAAATATTTCATTTCGTTTTAATTTTTGTTAAATGATTTTTTAGCATTCTTTCTAAAAACTTGAACGAAAAAATATCTTTTAAATACAATATGTATGTATGTAATATCTAAAATACCAGAAATCAATATATTCATAAACAATTTTATCTACTTTATTTACGTAATTACAATAAGTTCTTAAATGAATGTATTTCGCTTATTAAACAACACCAGTGGTGTTCTTTAACCAGCCCAAAAAGCTGGTAACACGGGTAAAGCCAGCCGGATTGCCAACTTCACAACCATCTTGAGATACGAAAGAAGTTACACCAATGAGAATCTTGCTTGATTCCGTAACCAATGGGCCGCCAGAATCTCCATTGCAGGTTGAAACATAATTTGGAGTGGACATGCAAATAATAGAGGAGGTAATGGTCGAACCGAAATATTGGGAGCAGTCAGTATTACTTATACCTTGCATGCGGCCCCATTGTAAATAAGAGTAACTACCTGTAGAGCTGTCAGAAATACGACCCCAACCGGAGGCAATAGCATAACTTCCAACATATAACGAGCTGGCAGTAGCGGGCAATATCACTTTGTTAATATTAGAAGTGTAAGTGGTGTAGGGGATCCGGACCACCGAAATATCGTTAGCCACGGTTTCTTCATTATAGCCAGAATGGATGATGATTGCGGTTCTGTTGACAGTGTATGCAACTTCAAACGATGCACGTTCATTGGCACCCAAGTACAAAATAACCTTATCGACACCTTTTGTACAGTGAGCGGCTGTTAATACCCATGTATTGCTAATCAAACAACCGCCACACCAGAATTTTTGAGTACCAACAATTGAAGCCAAACCAACTTGATAAGGAAATTGACCGACAGCAGCATCATTGCCATTTGTAATACGACCTTTAGTTGCGGAGATGGGTACAGCAACGCTATCCGACTCGATATTATCGTCACGCAAATCGAATGCAGAAGCGGTAGCCAAAGCCAAAGCGAAAAATATTAACAATTTCATGTTACTCTTGTAAATTATACGAAGAACTAATGTTTTCTTTAGAAACTTCTTGGGTTTAAATAGTTATTTAAGTTCTCAACATAAAGTGCTAACTGTAATAAAATAATTAGTACACAAGTTAATCTGTATGATAAGAAAGGAGTTGGCATGTTATTGTTTCGAAAACTGTTTGTTTACTTAATTTTTATTTTAGCAACACAAATCAACTTTTTATATTTTATTAAAATAAACATGCTTTTTGGCAAATACGCACTTTTGAAATTTATTTGCTTAGGATTTATCATTATTTTTTTAAGTTTATATCAAAAATACTTTTTATATTTTGGATTTTACTACCTTAAGCTGACGTAAATCTGTGGTCCATGCAATGTAGAACATTTTTGTTTTCGAAACTTTAATGACCGATACGAAATCAATTGATATTTTAAACAGATAAACAATTAAAGGATCGGACTAACGAATGGGATGTTTTATCCGATACATTAGAAGTTAACCAATAGACAGAAATGCAATTACATTAACCCATAAACGAATAACCAGCCAATTATGCAAGAGGTTTAATTGTGTTATCCTAACAGCCAATTTTTAGGTTTAATTTTAAATCACATTTATATTTTCAGTCGTTTTCAAATAAACACTTAAGGCCCATCTATAATATGCTTAAGTGGCGAACCATATTGAACTTAAGGAAACTTGTGTTAAGTTTAATGAATCTATCAGTTGCTTAACCAAATTGCGCAACGGATCGTACCTTTTGTACGGAATCAAATTCTTTTTGATTTTCTTTTCTTACAGGCATTTGAGAGGCTTTTTTTTATTTTTTTTTTAACAGAAGCTTACGCAAGCTTACGCAAGCTTACGCAAGCTTATGCATATTACAGTTGTGCCTTTAAATGAAACTTAATTCACCAATCTTGTACATTTAAATTCAATTTAAGTTTCCAATTTGTGTAACTTAGCAAGTTGACCTTAACCCTTTAACGTCCATAAGAAAACCAGGGTTATTTTTTAATATCAAATTGATTTTTTTTTAATTGATTTTTATACAAAATAAAATAAAATTGTAAAGAAATAAAAATCTCGTGGTTAGATTTTGTGGAATTTTTTGGGAAACATTTTTCCCAATGGACGATAAAGGGGGAAAAATACTTCAGCTTATTGATTTTTATGAATGATATTACAACTAAAAAAATTCAATGTAAAAATAGGTTATGCGTTCTATTTTCTACACGTTTCTTTGCGAAATTAAAACAGCTCTTCATTTTGTTCCCCTTTTGCATATTGTACGCTGGTATGTTACGATTTGGGCTAACCTCAGCATTCGCGTCTTCCCTTTAAGAAGGATTTACTCTCTGCCTTGATGTTAAATCTCATATCAGATTTCGTGCTAATACTTGTCGATACTCTAAACTGGTCAATAGTGATCCCTCAACCATATCTTGCCTTTCAGAAAAGATGTTTACACGATTAAACTCATAATTACTTTCATAATTTGTCTGAGATGTGGAGCCACTTGTCCATCAGAAAACAGGTCTTTCTTCCTTATGAAGAGCTTTACTGGCGTCCACAGTAATGTTTGAACCAGTTAATTGAACTAAAAATTTTAATTACTATTGTGAACATAAAATACGAAGAGTTAATTTCCCTTCTGGTCCATAGGGAAAAATGTTTCCCAAAGATTAAATATAAAAAATTGGAACACTATTAGCCACTTATTAATTTTTTGTTATTATTTATCATTTCTCTTTACTCAAGACGTAATATTTATCACCTATTAAACTTAGAAACGTAACTTTATGAGCGACAAAACGAGTCAAATCAAAACGATCTTACGGTGGAGAAAAATTGAGTTTCCCTTCCTTGACTGATCTATACACTTTTAAGTTTTGCCAACTTTTTACTTTTATTTGCAATAAATCATCGCTGCAGTACGACATCTGATTGTCAAAATAAATATTTAAAAAAAAATTCGTTACTAAAATAACCAATTAAAATTTTGGGAAAAATGTTTCCCATTGATGTGAAAGGGTTAATATCACAACAACAGGCAAAGAAATAACAGCCAGCTGTTTGTTGAGACCAGTGAACAGGGCTGCCAGATTTGACGATGTATCGTCATTTTGACGATTTTTTTGTCCTGGAATTAGCAAAGTGCCGATTTGCTGATTTTTGTCTGAAAAGTGACAATTTTTTCAGTCTCCAAATTCTAAATAACACTACACGTTAGTTTTTTAATCTTGAAATATTTAACAGCCGTACCTTAACAAGGGCGGAAGGCGGAATGTTTTCTTTCGCTTAGTTTTTTCACTGATATTCCATACCAAAGCAAGGGCGTCAACGCTGTGTCACGAACAGTAGTGATAGCTTTCTTGTTTAATAAGACCCACAAATTATAAATAAAAATAAAGATATAAACGCAAGATTGGCCAAAAATAGCTAAATTGCCATTATTAATTAACAATAGCGGCAAACTTCACTATTAAACGAGCTGTCAACATATGTTCTTCTTATTGCAAAGCGTTGAGGGCGCTCTAGCCGTAATTAGGTACGGCTGTAACATGCAAGTGTTAAGAAAATCTATAAATCATTATTTACAGAGTACAAAAGCTACAATGTTACTATTTGTTTATACTTCGTCAAACCATCATCGAATGAACCTTTTACGACTCTCTGTATATATCATATGTTTAACAAACATTTCACGGGAAGTAATATATTGACATCAAAGACTCGTTAGATAATCTTCACCCACGTATTAAACGATTTAAGAAGCGCCTTTCGCTGTGCTTTGGAAGAATCTTCTACGATTAAAAAATGCGGTCATCTATGATCAAAGACGCTCTTCATGGACTCCTTGCTAGCTGGGTATGAAGTAATTATGTTTTTGTTTGAATGTTTTTTTATTACAAAAATCTAACAAAAGTGTTTTAAAAAAAACTAAATTTTAAGTTGTCCTGCCAGTGTCCATGTTCTGTAACTTCCGCGTCGAGAAACTTTTCGATTGAAATGTGAGAAATGAAACAAAAATGCCATAAATTAAAACACACACGACTCCTTTTCTCATTTAACTGCGTCTGTAACATTTTTGGTGATTTTTAGCTGCACTGCTGCCAACTTTTTATTTCGCTAGTAACCGCTAAATATTTAATTTAGCGGGATTGTTTTAAAGATACCGCTAAAACCTAAAAATTTGTTAAAGGTTTTTTATAAATCTAGATATAAGTTGCTTTTTCAAGGGTATATGAAACTCAATTACGTTACATACTAAGGTTTCTAACTTACTTAGCTATTTTATTCCAAAAAAAAAGTTGAAGTGATGAATTGGACTGTGCCGAATCTTTGATACCCTCCACATACAATAAGAATATTTCGAAATTTAAACAAGTATATTATAGTCTTTTAAAACTATGACCGTCCAAATTTTATTATAATAAAACACAGGACCTAATTCTGGCAGTAGTGACCGAGTACTTTTTCGATCCGGAAGCATTTTTATTTCAGTGGATACTGAACTATTTTTTCAGCATTGTGAAAACTTAAATATATGCTTTACAACACTGAAAAAATAATATCGATTTATTCAGTATCGACAGAAAGAATGAGAAAAAGAATTGCTTTCGAAACGAAAAAGTATTCGATCACGACTGCCAGAATTAGCCCCCAGATTGAGAGCATAACAGTTTTACGCGTACTAAGGTTTTTTCCGAGAGAAGCTGTATATGGGGCCGATGATAAGTTATGGACCGATCTGCACGAAAGTTGAGAGTGTAATTTCTAGTCATATAAAACTGTGACAGATTAAAGGTTTATTAGTATAATTTTTAGTCAAATAGAACGAACTTGTGCAAAATCTTATATCAATATATGCATTCCGCCACTACACAGAGAAAACAGATTCGTGATCACAACCGAATTTGGCGCCAATCGAATTTCGTCGGTTGCATGTACTATCACACAATTCGGTTACAATTACTGAAAATTTCGTTGCTAAGCATATTATTTTTGATAGCAACATTTGAATTTTAGTACACTATCAGTTATAACAACAGATATTTTCAGTTGTTAGTATGATTATTAGAAAACAAAAATGTACTTATATCCGAATATATGATAGATGCAACTGAATTACCATATAATTGGTGTTCATAACCAAAGATTTTATTGACTTTATCAAATTTTTTTAAAGCTGTTGCATAAACTATTTTCCCGACTAATAAGATATAAAATCAAAATAATTTCAATAAACTTTACGTTTTGTTAGTATATTTATTTATTAATATTTTTATGTACAGTTTACAACTTATTTAATTTTCTACAAAAACACATACATGCAGCTTTTCACATCATCATTTGGCTCCAATTCGATGCAATTTCTTTAATCAATGTCGTCTTGTTCTAGTGTCTGAAGTAAAACAGAATAATTAACATGTGGTTTTTACAATACAAAAAAATCACTAAAATACTGAGCGATTTTCATATAATGTATTTATAACATATGTATTTGTTTGACCAATGTACACGCGGAGGAAAATATAAACAATGTGTACATGTATATACATATATTGCACATATGTATGTATGTATGTATGTCTGAGATATTGCCGAGAAAACATCGTATGTTTGTTAGACAATTGTGTAACTACTCAAAGAATCTTCTGATGATTATCTGATGAGTAACAATAATAAAAACATCTAAATTTTTATACCCTTCACCGAAGGTAGAAAGGGTATATATAACTTTGTCATTCCGTTTGTAATTTCTACAATATGGATCCTACACCCTATAAAGTATATATATTCTGGGTCCTTATGAAAAGCGAAGTTCAAATCTGGTTGTCCGTCTGTCCGTCTGTCTGTTGAAATGGGTTTTCCGAAGCCCCCAGATATGATAGGGACTTGGTTGGGGTATCTTTATGTGAGGTATTCTTATTATAATTTTGCTATTGAAAATCAGCCAGATCGGTCCACAAATGGCTGAGATATGACCAAAAAACCACGACTACCTCTAATTTTTTCCAAAAATCCCTTGTGTTTGTTGTATTTTTATTACTTTTTGCTGTATATCTGGGGAACGGCAAAAGCCAAAGTTTCCAAATTAGGTACACACATTAAGGTTGCCAATACACACCATTCTACAAAATGTGGGCGGGATTGGAGAAGTGGGCGTGGTACCTCCCATACAAAAAAAATTAAAAATTGTATAAAAACCAAAATTTTAGGGCTGCCATATGTCCTATGGATATGACTTATATATCAAAATATCGGAAATTTTAAGTAAAACATATTTTATAAAAAACTTGGGAAAATCGGTTCAGATACAAAAAAGTTATGACCAACTTTTTTTTTAAATACCCACTTTCGGGAACCATAGATCTCCCTGAGTCCAAGTTTTATAACTAAAGTAAATGGCTAATTTCTTCTTCAACACGTCGGTATATAAATCTGCCAAATCGGTTAAAAAATGGCTGAGTTATAACCGAAATACTGTATCCCCAAAAATTACTCTTTTTATAATTAACTTTGTTAAAATATATATTTACAAGTATATATAAATGTTTATATATAAATATAACTTAAGTTAATGGTAAAATTCTTCCTTTACACGTCGGTATATAAAAATATCAAATCGGTTGGACAATGGGTAATTTATGAGCAAAATACTCCAAAAATGGGCTAAAAAACATCAACATTTTTATAAAAACCTAAATTTTAGGGCTGCCATATGTCCTATGTATATGACTTATATACCAAAATGTCGGAAATTTGTATGAGTTATAACCAAAATACTGGGGTCTAATCACCGCATACGATATCGAGCAAAATTCATCAAAATTATTTATTTTGGTATCTTGAAACTCGATACCGAATGAAATGTATTGAATTTGAAATAAAAGCATTCGACATCGAGTAACTCGACATTACATTCATCGAGTTTTCATTCGATACGCCAGTGTCTATCGTATGCAAAAAAATTCAGTAGTTTATTCGATACGATAGTATCGAATGCGGTGATTCGACCCCAGAATTCCCGAAAATTACTCTTTTTATACCCTTCACGGAAGGTAAAAAGGTATATATAACTGTAATTTCTACAATATTGATCCTACACCCTATAAAGTATATATATTCTGGGCCCTTATGAAAAGCGAAGTTCAAAACTTAGATTCTGGTCTTGAATGTGTGAGGTCAGGTGTTCCGCAGGGTTCAGTTTTAGGCCCTATGTTGTTCACGCTATTTATTAATGATTTATTTCCTAATATGAGTAGTAGTTGTTGTAGGCCGTTAGCATTTGCTGATGACATTCAATTACTTTGGTCTGGTGATTGGCGATCACAAATTGAATGGTCGGAGGTTATTAATCGTGACTTAAATACGTTGAGTGATTGGATGGATGCAAACGTTCTTCAGGTAAATCCTAGTAAGACCAGGGCGATGGTTTTTAGATTTAATAGACGTGATATGAACATTTTTGACTTGGATTTGAGGATTGGTGGTAATGTTATCGATATTGTAAGTCAGATGAAATGTCTTGGCATTGTGATAGATGAGAAATTATCTTTTGATCCGCACATTGATAGCAGCATGTGCTCCAGGGTTTGTTTTACACTTAGGAGACTATACCATTTGAACCTGTTTCTTCCCCTACGTGTGAGGCACACTATTGCTCATGCACTTTTAATGTCTCAGGTTAATTATTGTATCGAAGTTTACTCAGGTTGTAACATTGGTAGTAGGAACAGGATTAAGGGTATGGTTAATAAGATTGTTGGATTCGTGTATAGACTGAGACCGAGGGCGCATGTATCACACCGTGTTAGAAGTTTCTTGAGATTTTCATTTGAGGATTATCTTAAATTTCGTCTCTTAATTTATATATTTAGAATTATCAAATATCAGAATCCAATAAATATTGCACAAATGATATCATTTACTAGAACTATAAGAAATCCTCAAATGATAATTTCACGTAGCAATAACTCAACGTATGAACGATCTATGATTGTTCAGACTGCTAGATTATGGAATGTTTTGCCTAGAGAGTTACGTATCTTCTCATTTTCAATTTCAACCTTTAAAAGAAAACTGGAAGCTTTTTATAACACGCAAACTAATTAGATGCTAATTGACTGGGTTCATATTTTACCTCTAATAATTTTAATAATTTCTTATTCGCGATGAGGGAGTCGCTGGGATGCTTGATGGTGTATTGCTTAATTTTTATTATTTTTTTTTATTGTTAAATACTCATAGTAAATATATATGTAGATATATAACATGTAATACGAATAAAATTGGCCTAAGGCTATATGTATTATGAATGAATAAAATAAATAAATAAAAAAAAAAAAACCGGTTGTCTCTTATTTAAAAAAAAAACATTTTCCAGTTTTATTTAGTTTTTGTCTAATTGCTATGTATTCTGCTTGCACAATGGTGAAGGGTATATAAGATTCGGCACAGCCGAATATAGCACTCTTACTTGTTTTTTATTAGTTTTTTACAAATTTTCTGACACGCTTGTCTTTTAGTCTTAGAATGAACCTTTTGCGGCTCTCCTTATGAGTCATACAAAAATTACTGAGCTACCTAAATAAGAGCGTTTTTAAAACATGAAAATTCGCTAGTTAATACAATTTTATTTAAAGAAGCCGACGTAAGGATCTGTCAAATAAGATTTTACAACAGGATTGTTGTTGAATTCCTGATATAAAGGTTTGTTTCGTATAAATTGTATAAAAAAGCTTGATGCTCTTGTTTAGGTGGTTCAGTTATATGTGTAAGCATTCCACAAGTTGTAAGTGAATTCCTACAAGAGTCCCATAAGATTCTTGATGTGCTTTCTGAAAGCCTCATTAGAAAATATTTGCAGAAATCTCAAACGAATTCGTCTACGACAATACACTGTGCAACAAAAAAAAAACACCCTCAATATTTGCAACGCGAAATGAAACTAGAATATTGGTAGAGCAAATCTGCCAAAGGGTTTTGAAAAGTTAGCTTGGGTTCCGGAAATGTGGGCCTCTAAAGTTTTTGAATTTTTGAAAAGGCGTTTGGTATAAGTCAAAAAAAAGATACACTAAATGTACTTCTGAGTAATTTTAGATGTCTTTAGTAAAATCGTATGGCGATTCTTTTCTTAGGATATATTAACCCTCTAAAACTCATTTTAAGCTGTCATTTTGTCCTTTTTTTTGTCTTCCCAACAAAATTATATTAAAACGGCACTTTAGAGGGTTAAAAAGTTCCACGAATATTTTTTGCATCAAATTTTACTAGTGGTCTTTTAAGACCAAAAGTTCATGGAATTTATGTAAAACGGGGTTTCAAGAAATTCAAAAATTTCAAGGCCAGGAATTTCGAAAATCCGTTTTACATACATACATTGCATGAACTTTTGGTCTTAAAAGACCACTGGTAAAATTTGATGCAGAAAATATTCTAACTTAACTTTTCAAACCCCTTTGGCAGATTTGCTCTACCGGTATTCTAGTTTCATTTCGCGTTACAAGTGGTGAGGCTGGCGGCAATTACCCGAATTTTTTTGCACTGTCATATAAGTGTCTTTTGCTGTGTTGTAGAAGTATCTAGCAGAGGAATCAGCTTGTGTAACAGTTTCTCCCGTGCGAGGAATCTTTTACGATTAAAAATTGCGCTCGTCGACGATTAATGCTCTTCATGAGATTCCCAGTAGATTATTTCGATTGAAAATGCTAGCTGGGTACATATATGTATGTATTTATGAGAAATATAATACATACAAACGTACATATGTACGTGCATACCCTAATTATAAAAATACGTAAATTACTTACCCTTATTTATTAAGTTTTTGCACCTTTTTGCGTTTTTGAACGCAAACTTATTTATTTTAATATTAATTTAAAATTATTTTATTATATTTAATGTTTTGACAGAAAATTTAGTAAACAATTGGGACATATAGCTTTTTTTTGGTTGTGAATACCAAATAATTATATTTTCATTTGTTGTACTCGAATTGAAACTATACTAGCAATCGATAATTAGCTGCAATAAATGAATTAACATTTATATTACAAAATTTGTTGACGAAAGCTAATTATTAATTGCAAAGACCAATATTCAGTATTGCCCCCTATTAAATTCGGTTGTGATTCTAACCATTTGTACTAATTTTTAGAACTAAATTAAATTAGTTATCATAACTAATAAATGAATTGAAGGAATCATATTTCAGTTCGAATAACGTTTTAATAATCAAGAGAATTAAAAATCAGTTAGAACTATACATTTTTAATAGTTGCAATAATAAATTATATTTCTTGATCAATATTTTATTACTGCAACCGTTTCCCAACCAATTTGTTTTCTGTGTGTAGTTAAGCTAGTTCTTGTAACAAATTTTAGGGTGGTTGTTCGACATTTTAATTCTTAACTCTTTTCCTACTGAAGCAATTTTCTGGATTCAATCCCAAACTGCTTAGGGAGACTAGAAACAATTTGATACCAATATTTATCTCTTCTTTTGAGACGTTTGAAATTGAGCGTGATTTCAATAGACGGATAGACAGACGGACATGGCTTAATTGACTTAGAATTACCCAATGACCTAGAAAAAATATATTTTTTGGGACCCTAGATAAATATTAAAACAGAGTCACACGGAATGACAAACTTAGTAATCCTCATCACAACTAGTTGTGGTGGATGGCATACAAATTCCTATATAAAAACGCAAAAAAGTTTATAACATTCACGCTTTTTTTGGCAATGATTTGCCGTATTAAGCAATTAGGTAAAATTATTAAGATGAAAGTAATGTATTATATTGATTGGGATCTATCAAAACAATTTAGACCTTTTGTTTCAAATTGTTAAGCAATCTTACAGGTGTGAATTGTCACAAAATATCGAAAAAATTTCACGTACAATGATTAGTTAACTTAAACTACAAAAGTAAGTAAAACCGTGAACATAAACAAGTATGTAGTTTTTAGACGGAAAAACAAAAAATCTTAATAAGAAAAAGTATAAAATCTGAAATTTTAAATGTTTTTGTACCAGAAATAAGCTGCTGAGAGATGTTTGAAAATCGCTAGATTTCCCGCTTACCGCTAAGACGTATTTTTCCCGCGATTGGCATTTCAAAAATACTAGATTTAGCGGGAAAATCTCTAAATTGGCAACAGTGATTAGCTGTCACGTAAAGAAATTATAGTGGTATAGCCGACGGGCACTGTTTCATAATTTGAGAAGGCGGCCAAATAATTTATTTTTATGTTCCAGTGGAAAGGTAAGTTTGTTGGTAAGAGAAGGTTTTGCTGGGAAGTGCTTCGAAAACATTAGAGTAACCACAAAGAAAAAGTCGATAAAAGTGATAAAAATTAAATTAAAATAGTCATAAGGGAGTAATAAGGGTAAGCAGTTTAGAGTATTTTAAAGACCACGTCAGAAGAAAAGTCCCGCCCTCTGAAAGATTGTGAACTCACAAGTTGTTTATACAATTCTTTTACGTATCTTAATTCCTTAAAGTGCGTTTTAAAAAAAGATAAAAAATAAGAAAGTTTGCTGAAGTCTTATGTTTTAGAATTGTGTTTTTAACTTTTAATTTATAACATTGTTTTTTAAAAATTTTTATATCACTGAAATTACACCTTTACTTAATGATTATTTAAATATTATCTGGCAAATATTATGTTTAGTTATCTATTGTTTTAAAAATTTTACAGTTTTATTATTTTATTTATTTATTTTAGAAATGTTCATTTTCATTATTTGTTATTTTTTTTAACCAACTGTTCTGTATAAACAACGGTTACGATAAACAACATAACATTTAAAAATTGTTATAAAATTTTATGGTTACAACGCCGAAATTGCGTTTTAATAAATAAATCACTGGTTTTTTTCTGTATATCTGGAGAACGGAAAAAGCCAAGGTTTTCAAAGCAACGTGGTTATCAATACACAATATCCGACAAAATGTAGGCGTGGCACTTCCCATACAAAGACATAATAGATTTCTGTGTATGTGGAGAAGAAGAAAAGCAAAAGTTTTCAAATTAGGAACAAGCATCTTGGTTTTCTGTAGACGGCATCCGACAAGTTGTGGGCGGGATTGATATTTCCAAAAAGGTCAAAAAGTGGCACAAAATCGTTGAAAATGATACAAAAGTTTATATCAAAAAAAGGGTCATAAATGGTATCAAGAACGTCGAAAAGGGGTAAAATTTATACTTTAGTATCACAACGGTAACGCTGATTGTGGCGTGGGTATAATAAAATGCTGTTAAAAACATGTTATTCATATTAAATATAGTCTTAAAGGAGTTAATAATTGTTGTTAAAGTTGCTAAATACCTGACAAGTTATGCTTAAATAACAGGGACCGAACAGTTTTAAGTAGGGATGCGATTTCCATGCAAATGCTTGTCTTTTGTCGATAGTCTTAGATCGATGTCGACCAATTATCTTTCCGAATCATTAAATTTTCGTTAAAATGGCCTCGATTTGTTTTTGCATATTTTGCTGAAAATGCATATTTTGATTTTAACTGCATATTTTTATATTTTTCAGTGATAAATTTTTTAAATTGCCATGTAATAAAAAAAAGTTCTTCAAAAAATTTGAAAATTGTATAAAAAAAATTTACCAAAATAAAAATATTTTAAATAAATAAATAAATTTCTTTGGGGCTCTGCTACAGAAGAAGGCGTGGCACAATAAAGATTTATTTATATTTGAAGACAAACATTGTGCAAATTTGGTTCAAAGCTGGCTTATCAATATACAATCTAATAAATATGGGCGGGATAAAATAAGTAGGCGTGGCTCCTTCCGTACAAAGACATTACATGCATATAGGTTTATCTGGAGGACGGCTAAAGGTAAAACTACCAAGTAAGGTACAAGCAGCTTGGTTAAAAATACACAACATCTGAACGAATTAGGGCGGGTTTGGATAAGTGGGCGTGGCACAAAATATTAATATTTATATTCAAAGAACGTTATTTATATAACTGTTCTTATCGCACCATAGTGAAGTGTATATTAGATTTGGTATTGCCATTCTAATTGGATATTGAGACTGTATACTTCGAATTTATTTAGCATACCTTGGGGCATAGTTTTAAACATCGAATACTTTTTATCAGTTTGGTTTCAAACCTTTGATAATTTATACACTGTATTATTATTATCATTAGATAATCACCCCTATCGTGGATAACAAGTGGAATTTTTGTTCCCATGAAATTTTCATTCCCCTCGAAGGGAAAAAAGCAATCGTGAATCTCATGTGAAAAGTTTTTCACGCTTTCAGTTCCAGTGAATGTAAAATAGCAGAAAGATTAAAAAAAATTAAATCAATGAAACTTTTGTTCAAAAATACACACGTATATATTTTAAAGAAAAGTTAAAATAATAAAACAAAATATTTAGTATTGGAGGGATAGTTTGATTACAACGTTAGTTTTTTGCACTTTTTAAATTTTATGTAGTAAAATATTTTGCAAAATTCTGTCACCACGTCTTTCGAAAGCTTCACAAATCCGCAGGCAATCGACCTGTTGTAATGCATGTTGTTGAACAATATATCGGTTTGTGCCTTATTATCGAATCTAGCCCTTAATATTGGATTTATAGGAGGAACTACTTACATACATATTCTGTTCCCTAGCAAAAATAAAGTGAGAAAATCTAAGGGAAATAAGGGGCATTTTTTCACGTGAACATTTTTTCACGTTATTATTCTCTTTTGAATGACCTTTTTTCATGGGAGTTTTTCATGATCGCAAATATTTGAAAAGGGGAAAATTACGAGGGAAAAATTATTCACCATAGCGGTGAATATGTTTGTCCGTTTTAGGGCTTTTTATGAATATTGGTATCGGTTTGTTTGCATATTTTAGCTATTGCTGCTTTTGTTTTTTGCACACATATTTCACGTTTTGCAGCATATTTTAATGCATGTTCAGCAAATAAAATATTTCTAAAACTCTGGTTATCAGATATTTTGTCTGTTGCTTTAATTTCGCCATCTACATTCAATTTTCACTCCACAATTTTAAGCCAAAGCAAGTTTTCGGTAAGAAGATAGATGTTATTCCAAACTGTTATGTTTTATATATGTACATATATGCAAAATTTAGGGGAAAAAAGCAATTATATAAATTTGTTCTGCTACATAGAAATCTAGACGCATCGTTTAGTAAACCGATCGAATCAGAAACACTGTTTAAAGTGATCTCTTCGTGTCCGTTCGTTAATCTGGCTGGTTGTCTGTCCATGTAAACCTTGTGCGGAAAGAAAAGTAGCTGTTTTTAGATAATTTGATAAAATTTGGTAACTACGTTTTAATTGTCATAATAACGAAACCTATTTTATTTGTAAGAATCGCTCTATAATATCACATGCAAACTTCTTTCTTTATGTCTATAAACCATTTTGTTTTGGCCCAAAATATCTTACTGCAAATAAAATATGGTTGAGTCGGTTCAGATTTAAACATACAGCTTCTATTCAAATATCAATCCCTAAAATTTTCAAACTATTTCATCTTTTCAAATGTTAATATACATAATTTAAAATTTAGCCACATTTCCTTTAATCCCTTTAAGACAAAATATCTTATATACTTATTTGGTTTATCTAGATAATATTCAGCACAAATAACTCTTATATGATTCTTTACCTTATAACATAACTTTATTCTGGTGAGCCCTGAAGAAAATTTATTTTAATGCAAATATTAATTTTGGCCATATTTTTTGGCCATATTTTTTTTAATGTTTAGTGCATATTTTCAAATTATTAACATGTAATCTTAGTAGCATTACTTACTGTGTTGTTGCCAAATAGTACTGAGGCAATTAAACGAATGAAATTAAGGTGTAATTTTGTTTTGTGAGTTTAATTTTTAAGGCAATTACCCGAATTGGGTATTTAAGCGTAACGCAATGGATTTTTGTGTGAAAAAAGGAAGAAAACAAACGGGGATTTAAAACTCAAGGCAAATAAGCGTGAAAGGCATTTAGGCGTGGGGTTATTACCCGGGTTATTCTGTAAGTACAACATCAACTTCATGTGACCTCATGAAAATGTAAAATATCTAATCAAAGACCGATAGAAGTCAGGATTGGCCTTGCGGATATATATCTACTTTGTAATTTATTACTAATACCAGTTTTAAAAACGTAGTAGCTTTGAAATATTTCATTTCGTTTTAATTTTTGTTAAATGATTTTTTAGCATTCTTTCTAAAAACTTGAACGAAAAAATATCTTTTAAATACAATATGTATGTATGTAATATCTAAAATACCAGAAATCAATATATTCATAAACAATTTTATCTACTTTATTTACGTAATTACAATAAGTTCTTAAATGAATGTATTTCGCTTATTAAACAACACCAGTGGTGTTCTTTAACCAGCCCAAAAAGCTGGTAACACGGGTAAAGCCAGCCGGATAGCCAACTTCACAACCATCTTGAGATACGAAAGAAGTTACACCAATGAGAATCTTGCTTGATTCCGTAACCAATGGGCCGCCAGAATCTCCATTGCAGGTTGAAACATAATTTGGAGTGGACATGCAAATAATAGAGGAGGTAATGGTCGAACCGAAATATTTGGAGCAGTCAGTATTACTTATACCTTGCATGCGGCCCCATTGTAAATAAGAGTAAACACCTGTAGAGCTGTCAGAAATACGACCCCAACCGGAGGCAATAGCATAACTTCCAACATATAACGAGCTGGCAGTAGCGGGCAATATCACTTTGTTAATATTAGAAGTGTAAGTGGTGTAGGGGATCCGGACCACCGAAATATCGTTAGCCAAGGTATCTTCATTATAGCCAGAATGGATGATGATTGCGGTTCTGTTGACAGTGTATGCAACTTCAAACGATGCACGTTCATTGGCACCCAAGTACAAAATAACCTTATCGACACCTTTTGTACAGTGAGCAGCTGTTAATACCCATGTATTGCTAATCAAACAACCGCCACACCAGAATTTTTGAGTACCAACAATTGAAGCCAAACCAACTTGATAAGGAAATTGACCGACAGCAGCATCATTGCCATTTGTAATACGACCTTTAGTTGCGGAGATGGGTACAGCAACGCTTTCCGACTCGATATTATCGTCACGCAAATCGAATGCAGAAGCGGTAGCCAAAGCCAAAGCGAAAAAAATTAACAATTTCATGTTACTCTTGTAAATTATACGAAGAACTAATGTTTTCTTTAGAAACTTCTTGGGTTTAAATAGTTATTTAAGTTCTCAACATAAAGTGCTAACTGTAATAAAATAATTAGTACACAAGTTAATCTGTATGATAAGAAAGGAATTAGCATGTTATTGTTTCGAAAACTGTTTGTTTACTTAATTTTTATTTTAGCAACACAAATCAACTTTTTATATTTTATTAAAATAAACATGCTTTTTGGCAAATACGCACTTTTGAAATTTATTTGCTTAGGATTTATCATTATTTTTTTAAGTTTATATCAAAAATACTTTTTATATTTTGGATTTTACTTCCTTAAGCTGACGTAAATCTGTGGTCCATGCAATGTAGAACATTTTTGTTTTCGAAACTTCAATGACCGATACGAAATCAATTGATATTTTAAACAGATAAACAATTAAAGGATCGGACTAACGAATGGGATGTTTAATCCGATACATTAGAAGTTAACCAATAGACAGAAATGCAATTACATTAACCCATAAACGAATAGCCAGCCAATTATGCAAGAGGTTTAATTGTGTTATCCTAACAGCCAATTTTTAGGTTTAATTTTAAATCACATTTATATTTTCAGTCGTTTTCAAATAAACACTTAAGGCCCATCTATAATATGCTTAAGTGGCGAACCATATTGAACTTAAGGAAACTTGTGTTAAGTTTAATGAATCTATCAGTTGCTTAACCAAATTGCGCAACGGATCGTACCTTCCGTACGGAATCAAATTCTTTTTGATTTTCTTTTCTTACAGGCATTTGAGAGGCTTTTTTTTAACAGACACTTACGCAAGCTTATGCATATTACAGTTGTGCCTTTAAATGAAACTTAATTCACAAATCTTGTACATTTAAATTCAATTTAAGTTTCCAATTTGTGTAACTTAGCAAGTTGACCTTAACCCTTTAACGTCCATAAGAAAACCAGGGTTATTTTTATACCCTTCACCTCAGGTGGAAAAGGGTATTAATAAGTTTGTCATTCCGTTTGTAATTTCTACAATATTGATCTTAGACCCTATAAAGTATATATATTCTGGGTCCTTATGGGGAGAGAAGTTGATTTAACGATATCCGTCCGTCTGTCCGTCTGTCCGTCTGTCCGTCTGTCCGTCTGTCCGTCTTACGTTTGATATGTGTTTTCCGGAGACTCCAGACATGATAGCGGCTAGGTTGTTTTACATTTGTGTCACATATAGTCTACCATCGGTTGCTATTGAAATTCAGCAAGATCGATCCACAAATGGCTGAGTTATGAGCAAAAAACCACGACTACCTCTAATATTTTCCAAAAATCCCTTGTGGTTGTTGTAATTTTATTACTTTTTGCTGTATATCTGGGGAACGGCAAAAGCCAAAGCTTCCAAATTAGGTACACACACTTAGGTAGCCCATACACACGATCCTACAAAATGTGGGCGGGATTGGAGAAGTGGGCGTGGTACCTCCCGTACAAAAAAAATTAAAAATTGTATAAAAACCTAAAATTTAGGGCTGCCATATGTCCTATGGATATTACTTATATACCAAAATATCGAAAATTTTTAGTAGAACATATTTTATAAAAAATTCAGAAAAATCGGTTCAGATACAAAAAAGTTATGACCAAAACTAATTTTTTTTTTTAAATACCCACTTTCGGGAACCATAGATCTCCCCGAGTCCAAGCTTTATAACACAAGTAAATGGTAAATTCCTTCTTAAACACGTCGGTATATAAATCTGTCAAATCGGTTAACAAATGGCTGAGTTATGAGCAAAAAACCACGACTACCTCTAATATTTTCCAAAAATCCCTTGTGGTTGTTGTTTTTTTTTTGTTTGTGTTTTTATTTGAACGTGTTGAATGTTAGGCATATCAAACACACACATGTTTGTACATGATTGGTCGCTTAAATTGAAAAATACGTACCTACATATTAAATAAGCAAAGTGACGGAATATATTCTACTTTAATTCTTTATTTGCATAAGCGTTAATGGCTGAGTTGTCTGGGCGGTTGGACACGCAGCGTCGTTAGTAGTTGCCGGGGTTCAAATCTCGTCATCCAACTTTTCAAAAAAAATTTTTTTTAACTTTTTTTATATTCTATAAACGATTTTAAAATAATTCAGCAATTTTTGATTTTTTTGACAATGTAAATATTAATCGTTCGCTTAACTTACATGTAAAACAAAAATCATATTCTATACCTATTTGTTTTTTATTTTTTATTTAATTTGTTTATGTCCTAAAAACGATTTTAAAATTACTTAGGTATAAAGCTTTTCGATATTTTAATTTTGTTGGCAATGACACAGTGTTTTATTTTATTTCGGCAAGCATATACATACGTACCTACATATGTACATATGTAAAAAGTTGTATGTAATTTAAATAAATCCATACTAACTAGTAGGTTACCCTAGCTATTGCAAAGCCATACTTATGTATGCACATGAGTATGTATGAATGAGCAAAAGTTATTTATATATAAAGGCATTGCTTTCGTAATTGTTGTTGTTGCATTTTATTTTTATCTCTTATTGCTGTAGTAATTGTTGTAATTGTGTTTCGTCTAATAAGCTGTTGCTACGTTGATCTCTTCTTGCATTTCTCTTGGTTGCGGTTTTTTTTGTTGTTTTTTTTATAATCTTTACCACAAGTGGTGGATTTTAATGTGTTTTTTACGCATACACATGGATGTATGTTCATAAAATTCTCTCAATATATTTTAATTTAACGCTTCTTCAATAAAACCGTTCGTAGTTGAGTTGTCTAAGTTCTCGCTTAAGGCTCGTAAGATTGCGAGTTCAAGTCTCCAAAATAAATTTTTTTTTTATTTTTATTAAATTTTATAATACACGATTTTAAGATTAAATATAATTAAAACTTATATAACGAATTTTAAACATCAACTTTGTCAAAAGAGGAAACGGACTTAGTTATATATGTACATACATTTTTTGATTTTGTCATAGGTATTCTTTTTAAAAACTTCTTGTTCTTATCTCACCATGGTGAAGGGTATTTAAGATTCGGCATAGCCGAATATAGCACTCTTACTTGTTTAATATCAAATTGATTTTTTTTTAATTGATTTTTATACAAAATAAAATAAAATTGTAAAGAAATAAAAATCTCGTGGTTAGATTTTGTGGAATTTTTTGGGAAACATTTTTCCCAATGGACGATAAAGGGGGAAAAATACTTCAGCTTTTATGAATGATTTTACAACTAAAAAAATTCAATGTAAAAATAGGTTATGCGTTCTATTTTCTACACGTTTCTTTGCGAAATTAAAACAGCTCTTCATTTTGTTCCCCTTTTGCATATTGTACGCTGGTATG
Organism: Pollenia labialis; assembly: GCA_949318255.1. Lineage (NCBI taxonomy): Eukaryota > Metazoa > Arthropoda > Insecta > Diptera > Polleniidae > Pollenia > Pollenia labialis. The sequence goes on along the minus strand of OX439141.1, from coordinate 39,762,152 downwards.
TTACGATTTGGGCTAACCTCAGCATTCGCGTCTTCCCTTTAAGAAGGCTTTACTCTCTGCCTTGATGTTAAATCTCATATCAGATTTCGTGCTACTACTTGTCGATACTCTAAACTGGTCAATAGTGATCCCTTAACCATATCTTGCCTTTCAGAAAAGATGTTTACACGATTAAACTCATAATTACTTTCATAATTTGTCTGAGATGTGGAGCCACTTGTCCATCAGAAAACAGGTCTTTCTTCCTTATGAAGAGCTTTACTGGCGTCCACAGTAATGTTTGAACCAGTTAATTGAACTGCATTTTTGATTTCAGCCACATCTACAGCCTCTTCAATGTCCTCTTTCTTCGAGGTCAAGTTCATCTTCCCCATCAATATTGCCAGCCATTAGCAGCTGTAATATCGCATTTTCGCGTAAATGGAACTCCAAACACCTTCTGCTTGTCATTGCTAAAAATTTTAATTACTATTGTGAACATAAAATACGAAGAGTTTATTTCCCTTCTGGTCCATAGGGAAAATGTTTCCCAAAGATTAAATATAAAAAATTGGAGCACTATTAGCCACTTATTCATTTTTTGTTATTATTTATCATTTCTCTTCACTCAGGACGTAATATTTATCACCTATTAAACTTAGAAACGTAACTTTATGAGCGACAAAACGAGTCAAATCAAAACGATCTTACGGTGGAGAAAAATTGAGTTTCCCTTCCTTGACTGATCTTTACACTTTTAAGTTTTGCCAACTTTTTACTTTTATTTGCAATAAATCATCGCTGCAGTACGACATCTGATTGTCAAAATAAATATTTAAAAAAACAAGTAAGAGTGCTATATTCGGCTATGCCGAATCTTAAATACCCTTCACCATGGTGAGATAAGAACAAGAAGTTTTTAAAAAGAATACCTATGACAAAATCAAAAAATGTATGTACATATATAACTAAGTCCGTTTCCTCTTTTGACAAAGTTGATGTTTAAAATTCGTTATATAAGTTTTAATTATATTTAATCTTAAAATCGTGTATTATAAAATTTAATAAAAATAAAAAAAAAATTTATTTTGGAGACTTGAACTCGCAATCTTACGAGCCTTAAGCGAGAACTTAGACAACTCAACTACGAACGGTTTTATTGAAGAAGCGTTAAATTAAAATATATTGAGAGAATTTTATGAACATACATCCATGTGTATGCGTAAAAAACACATTAAAATCCACCACTTGTGGTAAAGATTATAAAAAAAACAACAAAAAAAACCGCAACCAAGAGAAATGCAAGAAGAGATCAACGTAGCAACAGCTTATTAGACGAAACACAATTACAACAATTACTACAGCAATAAGAGATAAAAATAAAATGCAACAACAACAATTACGAAAGCAATGCCTTTATATATAAATAACTTTTGCTCATTCATACATACTCATGTGCATACATAAGTATGGCTTTGCAATAGCTAGGGTAACCTACTAGTTAGTATGGATTTATTTAAATTACATACAACTTTTTACATATGTACATATGTAGGTACGTATGTATATGCTTGCCGAAATAAAATAAAACACTGTGTCATTGCCAACAAAATTAAAATATCGAAAAGCTTTATACCTAAGTAATTTTAAAATCGTTTTTAGGACATAAACAAATTAAATAAAAAATAAAAAACAAATAGGTATAGAATATGATTTTTGTTTTACATGTAAGTTAAGCGAACGATTAATATTTACATTGTCAAAAAAATCAAAAATTGCTGAATTATTTTAAAATCGTTTATAGAATATAAAAAAAGTTAAAAAAAATTTTTTTTGAAAAGTTGGATGACGAGATTTGAACCCCGGCAACTACTAACGACGCTGCGTGTCCAAGCGCCCAGACAACTCAGCCATTAACGCTTATGCAAATAAAGAATTAAAGTAGAATATATTCCGTCACTTTGCTTATTTAATATGTAGGTACGTATTTTTCAATTTAAGCGACCAATCATGTACAAACATGTGTGTGTTTGATATGCCTAACATTCAACACGTTCAAATAAAAACACAAACAAAAAAAAAACAACAACCACAAGGGATTTTTGGAAAATATTAGAGGTAGTCGTGGTTTTTTGCTCATAACTCAGCCATTTGTTAACCGATTTGACAGATTTATATACCGACGTGTTTAAGAAGGAATTTACCATTTACTTGTGTTATAAAGCTTGGACTCGGGGAGATCTATGGTTCCCGAAAGTGGGTATTTAAAAAAAAAAATTAGTTTTGGTCATAACTTTTTTGTATCTGAACCGATTTTTCTGAATTTTTTATAAAATATGTTCTACTAAAAATTTTCGATATTTTGGTATATAAGTCATATCCATAGGACATATGGCAGCCCTAAATTTTAGGTTTTTATACAATTTTTAATTTTTTTTGTACGGGAGGTACCACGCCCACTTCTCCAATCCCGCCCACATTTTGTAGGATCGTGTGTATGGGCTACCTAAGTGTGTGTACCTAATTTGGAAGCTTTGGCTTTTGCCGTTCCCCAGATATACAGCAAAAAGTAATAAAATTACAACAACCACAAGGGATTTTTGGAAAATATTAGAGGTAGTCGTGGTTTTTTGCTCATAACTCAGCCATTTGTGGATCGATCTTGCTGAATTTCAATAGCAACCGATGGTAGACTATATGTGACACAAATGTAAAACAACCTAGCCGCTATCATGTCTGGAGTCTCCGGAAAACACATATCAAACGTAAGACGGACAGACGGACAGACGGACAGACGGACGGATATCGTTAAATCAACTTCTCTCCCCATAAGGACCCAGAATATATATACTTTATAGGGTCTAAGATCAATATTGTAGAAATTACAAACGGAATGACAAACTTATTAATACCCTTTTCCACCTGAGGTGAAGGGTATAAAAATCGTTACTAAAATAACCAATTCAAATTTTGGGAAAAATGTTTCCCATTGATGTGAAAGGGTTAATATCACAACAACAGGCAAAGAAATAACAGCCAGCTGTTTGTTGAGACCAGTGAACAGGGCTGCCAGATTTGACAATGTATCGTCATTTTGACGATTTTTTTGTCCTGGAATTAGCAAAGTGCCGATTTGCTGATTTTTGTCTAAAAAGTGACAATTTTTTCAGTCTCCAAATTCTAAATAAAACACCACACGTTAGTTTTTTAATCTTGAAATATTTAACAGCCGTACCTTAACAAGGGCGGAAGGCGGAATGTTTTCTTTCGCTTATTTTTTACGCTGATATTCCATACCAAAGCAAGGGCGTCAACGCTGTGTCACGAACAGTAGTAATAGCTTTCTTGTTTAATAAGACCCACAAATTATAAATAAAAATAAAGATATAAACGCAAGATTGGCCAAAAATAGCTAAATTGCCATTATTAATTAACAATAGCGGCAAACTTCACTATTAAACGAGCTGTCAACATATGTTCTTCTTATTGCAAAGCGTTGAGGGCGCTCTAGCCGTAATTAGGTACGGCTGTAACATGCAAGTGTTAAGAAAATCTTTAAATCATTATTTACAGAGTACAAAAGCTACAATGTTACTATTTGTTTATACTTCGTCAAACCATCATCGAATGAACCTTTTATGACTCTCTGTATATATCATATGTTTAACAAACATTTCACAAGAAGTAATATATTGACATCAAAGACTCGTTAGATAATCTTCACCCACGTATTAAACGATTTAAGAAGCACCTTTCGTTGTGCTTTGGAAGAATCTTCTACGATTAAAAAATGCGGTCATCTATGATCAAAGACGCTCTTCATGGACTCCTTGCTAGCTGGGTATGATGTAATTATGTTTTTGTTTGAATGTTTTTTTATTACAAAAATCTAACAAAAGTGTTTTAAAAAAACTAAATTTTAAGTTGTCCTGCCAGTGTCCATGTTCTGTAACTTCCGCGTCGAGAAACTTTTCGATTGAAATGTGAGAAATGAAACAAAAATGCCATAAATTAAAACACACACGACTCCTTTTCTCACTTAACTGCGTCTGTAACATTTTTGGTGATTTTTAGCTGCACTGTTGCCAACTTTTTATACCGCTAGAAACCGCTAAATATTTAATTTAGCGGGATTGTTTTAAAGATACCGCTAAAACCTAAAAATTTGTTAAAGGTTTTTTATAAATCTAGATATAAGTTGCTTTTTCAAGGGTATATGAAACTCAATTACGTTACATACTAAGGTTTCTAACTTACTTAGCTATTTTATTCCAAAAAAAAAGTTGAAGTGATGAATTGGACTGTGCCGAATCTTTGATACCCTCCACATACAATAAGAATATTTCGAAATTTAAACAAGTATATTATAGTCTTTTAAAACTATGACCGTCCAAATTTTATTATAATAAAACACAGGACCTAATTCTGGCAGTAGTGACCGAGTACTTTTTCGATCCGGAAGCATTTTTATTTCAGTGGATACTGAACTATTTTTTCAGCATTGTGAAAACTTAAATATATGCTTTACAACACTGAAAAAATAATATCGATTTATTCAGTATCGACAGAAAGAATGAGAAAAAGAATTGCTTTCGAAACGAAAAAGTATTCGATCACGACTGCCAGAATTAGCCCCCAGATTGAGAGCATAACAGTTTTACGCGTACTAAGGTTTTTTCCGAGAGAAGCTGTATATGGGGCCGATGATAAGTTATGGACCGATCTGCACGAAAGTTGAGAGTGTAATTTCTAGTCATATAAAACTGTGACAGATTAAAGGTTTATTAGTATAATTTTTAGTCAAATAGAACGAACTTGTGCAAAATCTTATATCAATATATGCATTCCGCCACTAGTTAAGCTAGTTCTTGTAACAAATTTTAGGGTGGTTGTTCGACATTTTAATTCTTAACTCTTTTCCTACTGAAGCAATTTTCTGGATTCAATCCCAAACTGCTTAGGGAGACTAGAAACAATTTGATACCAATATTTATCTCTTCTTTTGAGACGTTTGAAATTGAGCGTGATTTCAATAGACGGATAGACAGACGGACATGGCTTAATTGACTTAGAATTACCCAATGACCTAGAAAAAATATATTTTTTGGGACCCTAGATAAATATTAAAACAGAGTCACACGGAATGACAAACTTAGTAATCCTCATCACAACTAGTTGTGGTGGATGGCATACAAATTCCTATATAAAAACGCAAAAAAGTTTATAACATTCACGCTTTTTTTGGCAATGATTTGCCGTATTAAGCAATTAGGTAAAATTATTAAGATGAAAGTAATGTATTATATTGATTGGGATCTATCAAAACAATTTAGACCTTTTGTTTCAAATTGTTAAGCAATCTTACAGGTGTGAATTGTCACAAAATATCGAAAAAATTTCACGTACAATGATTAGTTAACTTAAACTACAAAAGTAAGTAAAACCGTGAACATAAACAAGTATGTAGTTTTTAGACGGAAAAACAAAAAATCTTAATAAGAAAAAGTATAAAATCTGAAATTTTAAATGTTTTTGTACCAGAAATAAGCTGCTGAGAGATGTTTGAAAATCGCTAGATTTCCCGCTTACCGCTAAGACGTATTTTTCCCGCGATTGGCATTTCAAAAATACTAGATTTAGCGGGAAAATCTCTAAATTGGCAACAGTGATTAGCTGTCACGTAAAGAAATTATAGTGGTATAGCCGACGGGCACTGTTTCATAATTTGAGAAGGCGACCAAATAATTTATTTTTATGTTCCAGTGGAAAGGTAAGTTTGTTGGTAAGAGAAGGTTTTGCTGGGAAGTGCTTCGAAAACATTAGAGTAACCACAAAGAAAAAGTCGATAAAAGTGATAAAAATTAAATTAAAATAGTCATAAGGGAGTAATAAGGGTAAGCAATTTAGAGTATTTTAAAGACCACGTCAGAAGAAAAGTCCCGCCCTCTGAAAGATTGTGAACTCACAAGTTGTTTATACAATTCTTTTACGTATCTTAATTCCTTAAAGTGCGTTTTAAAAAAAAGATAAAAAATAAGAAAGTTTGCTGAAGTCTTATGTTTTAGAATTGTGTTTTTAACTTTTAATTTATAACATTGTTTTTTAAAAATTTTTATATCACTGAAATTACACCTTTACTTAATGATTATTTAAATATTATCTGGCAAATATTATGTTTAGTTATCTATTGTTTTAAAAATTTTACAGTTTTATTATTTTATTTATTTATTTTAGAAATGTTCATTTTCATTATTTGTTATTTTTTTTAACCAACTGTTCTGTATAAACAACGGTTACGATAAACAACATAACATTTAAAAATTGTTATAAAATTTTATGGTTACAACGCCGAAATTGCGTTTTAATAAATAAATCACTGGTTTTTTTCTGTATATCTGGAGAACGGAAAAAGCCAAGGTTTTCAAAGCAACGTGGTTATCAATACACAATATCCGACAAAATGTAGGCGTGGCACTTCCCATACAAAGACATAATAGATTTCTGTGTATGTGGAGAAGAAGAAAAGCAAAAGTTTTCAAATTAGGAACAAGCATCTTGGTTTTCTGTAGACGGCATCCGACAAGTTGTGGGCGGGATTGATATTTCCAAAAAGGTCAAAAAGTGGCACAAAATCGTTGAAAATGATACAAAAGTTTATATCAAAAAAAGGGTCATAAATGGTATCAAGAACGTCGAAAAGGGGTAAAATTTATACTTTAGTATCACAACGGTAACGCTGA